>CM053785.1:129131326-129558826 GCA_028749045.1 Cupressus sempervirens | reverse complement strand
ATAGACGTTTTCAATGAGGTAGCTCAAGTAATAGTATTTATAGCTTTTTCTTAATACTATAATCTATTTTATTAGATTAGTAGATTTAAATTATTTATTTTATGCAATTTATGTTGTTTAATATAGAGGGATTTCTCTCATATATTTGAAATTGTGCATTTGAGGACCATTGGAGGTGTTATAAAGTAAAGTTCACCAAGATAACTAAGAAGGGGGAGGAGTATAGTGGGGTTAATCAGTTATTAGATCAATACAATTTTTACTCGTCTCATTAAATCTTAAACATGTGATCAATATCAATATTAACCATAAGAAGATACACATACACAATAAGACCATATATGTTCACTAGGGAAATGTTAGGATTGGGCAAGGAAAAAAAAAAAAATTACATTCAAATATAACCAATATGAGAAAATAATAAATTGCACAGAAGGGAATACAAGACACTAAGATTTAACATGGCTCATCGAACCCCAAGGCTACATCTACCAAACAGTGAGACCAATATTATTATGATCTAGTGATTACAACTTGATTATAATCTATAGTCACTTACAATTACAACTCAATATCACCACAAGAAATAATTTTTTGCATCGCACCTTATGAAAATCTCTAACCTTAAGCTCTTTTATATAAGTATTTTTGTTGATTTAGGGTTAATTTTTTTTACAAATATGTTGTCCATAAAATGCCAATAAAATAGCTCCAAAATAAAATTTTCTATGGGTTATGCCTTCCAATCCATGACAACCCCCACTCAGGGCCCAACCTAGCCTTGAACCTCACCAAGGAATTATGGATTATATATAGTACATCCTTGATAGATCACTAAAAACAAAAAATCTCCCACTTCAGGATTGGTCAGGCTCCACACTAGACAACAATCTCCCACTTGGAAGCTGATTAGGCTCTCACTAGATCAAACTACCCTAGACTCTATTTTTCTTTTATTATGTTCAATCTACAAGACAAATTGAAGATGAAGAGGAATTCAACTTCTTCCTTGTCACTACCTTTTTAAACATATCGAATAGATTTTCATATGTATGTATCTTCTCTAGCTTTAACTATCCATCATCCAAAACTAACCCAATAAAACAATACCACAACTTTATATTTTTTCTCCTTGAACGCAAAGCATAATTCTTTGCAAGATGAATGGCCCTTTGACTATCTATAAAAATAATAATTATCTTTCTATAGACGTCCTAATTCTTCTAGTATGAATTGAAGCTATATCATCTACTTGGTTGCCTATGTAGAAGCAACATACTCTGCCTCTATAGTGGATAAAGAATTCACCAACTATAACTGAGAAACCTAGTAAATTCATAACAGGTAGTACTCTACCTAGTAACAATATCACCTACCAAATCTTAGTCAACATAGCCCTATAATCTAGTAGTCCAGACCCCAAAGTGTAAACACTTACTGTCAGAATTTACAAGTCGGAAGATTTACTTCTGTGAGGGGGGGTGAATCAGAAGTAACAAACTTTAACCACTACAATTTTTAACTAATATCATTCACATGCATCTAACCCATCTACTTACTATGAAAACAAAGACATGCATGAAAATAGATAACTCAAGATTTTGGTCACCCAGAAACCCTCCAAAATGAGAATGTAAAATTGGGGTGGGGATAACACCCACAAATTGTCACTACAAAAATATGTGACTTGTTAAAGTTACAAAGTTTGACCACTTCTAATGGTTTTCCCAGTGAAAGGCCTACCCTATTAAAGGCTTTACACACTGTTAAAAGTGACCTGGTTAAAGGATTTACAAACACTCACTTGGAATATTACCTTGTTAAAGGATTTACAATATGGCTATTAAGCCAACCTATCATCATAGGATTTCCATTCTCCTAATACAATGGTTAGAAAGCATAGTAGAATGACTTGATCTGATGACTTACAATCTTCAATTGCTAATTCCATATCCTTGTTCTGCTCAATCTAATCTGATCCTTTCTGATCTGATAACTCTCTATTTTTAGTGTTGATGCTCTATTCTAACCAACTTGATTCTGTAGTTCTACTCTTCCTCTACATCTTTACACCCCTCTAAACTTCACTAGCATTATCCCATACAACTCTCTTCCATATAGGAATTATGGGATTTCAAATTCCTTATAAAGGCTTCAAAGACTTAGGGTTAGGTATGAATCTACAATTGAGATTCATCAATCTTTTCCTAGTCAATTCTTTACACTTTTCCTATTTGGTGCATACTTTATCCATTTTTTTGATTGGGGTATGTGCAAGATCATGGTGTGCCAAAAAGTGGTGATTTGAAAAATTTGTAGTTTTGAAATATCTCAAACCATTTAAAAATCTATTCCAACTTTTTTCCCACCCATCCTAATACTAAATGAAAAAAATTAATTTCTTTATAAGGTCTAGAATATCTTTTGATACCAAAACTATATGGTCAACTTTAAAAACATCCTAAAAAGTGCTTTTGGCCTATTTTCATGTGATTTTTACTTCAAACATATAGCTGACAACTTTATTTTACCAAAATTTGATGAAATGAAAAGGGTTTCTTAAGAATGTTCTAATCTTTCCATAAATGTAAGGTTTGTCAAATTATGAGTTTAGTAAATAATTATTACTTATTTTCTAATGGAGTTATGTATAAAGTGTTGATTAACACACTACTTGAAAAAAAAAAACTATAACTTTCAAATGGTACACCATTTTTTAAATCCAAAAGATGCATCACATTCTATGTTTCTTCTACTATAAGAAAAAAAAATTTAAAATTGAATTTCACAGAGTTTTGAATTAGTTAAGGTGTTCAGACATGAGAGTTTTTTTATTTCAAAAACTAATTAATTATTATTTATTTAGAATAAAAATACCCAAAAATATGTGTCACATCCAGGCATGAGTCTACTACTTATATCTAGAATGTTATTAAAAAATATTATCATTTGATTTTGATTAAGGTTATCAAACATACATCTACTTCTTATTTTTATTCTAAAAGTTTTGTAATATTGCATTAAAATTCAAAGCTTTGACCAATCAAATTTTTTTTTTTTTGAGATAAGTCCGAGTACTTTAGAAACTAGATTCAATTTTTTAGAGATTCTTTTCTCTCAACTTTTTGATATAAAGTTAATAACAGGTAGAAAATTGCACGTCAAGTTGACATAACCCTAATTTTATGATTTTTTATTGCCACTTAAGAGCATAGTTTGGTTGACCATGATCCTGCACATATCCATTGGTTGGATGCTAATTACATAGGGAATGTAATAGATTGGATCTTATCTTTTAAATCCTTTAGGATTCATCTTGACTCAACTAAAAAATGGTTTACATCTGAGTTTGTGAAGGCACAAACTCATATGTTGATTTTGTATTACTCGACACTCACTGATTATTAATGCCTGACTCATTTAGAAATTTTATCTTGCTCGGCTCCTATAGTAACTTTTTTTTGCTTGGCATCTATACTTTTCTTGACACCTATAGTGACTCAACACATGAAACTTGCTCGGCACCTGAAGTTTACTCAGTACCTATTGAATCTCTAGCTCGGCACATATTGTAGATCAGCATCTATATTATACTCGACATCTACCTTAGAATTTTCTTGAGTGTTTTGACAAACAATTGTCAAATCCAATCTGAGACCAATAATCTCCCCCTTTGACATGAGTGTCAAAAACACTTAACTAAACATTATGAATCTGATCTCTATGAGTATAATACACATCCTGTTTGACATATGCACAAAATTTCAAGAACTCCAAAATTTTGTAGAAGACTGTAATGTCCCCACTAATAGGTTTAGTTAGGGACAAGTAATACCTACAAGAATAAACATTAAAATCATAATAAAAATAATATTAATTCTAGTATTCTACCCTCTAAGCTATTTCCCAATCTTAAGAATGTCTCTAGATCGAGCTTCATAGCTCATATCTATTTCACCATCATCCCGAGAGCGCACCCCATAAGATTCTTCTTGGATGGGCATCCTCTATCCAAGGCTATTCACATATGCATATGTTAACAACTTCAGAATATTATGGATGTCGATTATCGGCAATAGCAGCTTTGGAGATCTTAAATATCTCACATGCTCTATACTATGATATCGACACTTGCCCTGGTAGAAATGGAGATCTTAAATATCTCTCATCCTCCATGCTACAAATATCAAATGGTGTTCATAGACTAACACCCAAGTCTTTATTTATCACACTCAGCTAATGGAGATCTTAAATATTTCTCATCCTCCATGCTTCGAGTATTAAATGGTGTTCATAGATTAACACCCAAATATTTTATTTCTCACATATATTTTATTAATAATTTAATTTGATTCTCATTATGATCAACAACTTAAATCATGACTTAGAAAGACTTTTAATAACTATTTATATCTTTTAACTTAAGAAAAATAAATATTCTAGTTATTATTATCTGACCATCATTATTATTATAACATATAACAATGTAACCATTATAACTATTATCATTTTTTTATTTATGAATTATAAACATTATAACTCATACTCACATAGCTCGAGATCAACGGGGTGTAACTGCTTAACCCAATCTTATTCCACTTAGTGGGTAATACATGAGCCGCTATGCTGAGGTGAAAACCTGGTGGATGAAACACAAGCTACCACATTTGGTGGAATATACTCTTCATAAGATTGGACACTAGTCGAGATCACTGTACCTTGCCTATTCTTCTCCATACATTCTCTACACTGTTCAATCTCCAAATTTGTGTCCTGCTATGTATGTTTTTCCTGATGATCTCCATATTGTCACCCTCTATATTCGTATGAAAAGTCTTTCATAATTTATACTTAGCTCTCATCTTATTAGGTGATGTGACCACTTAGATATGTCGCAACCTTATAATGTTGAAGTCATCCCAATACTTATGAATGGTAAAATTGGTACAAAAATATTAGTTTAGATTATTAAATTATAAGTTTGGTATATGCAATTATAATTAGTATAATATTATATATAATTATTATAAGATCAATCTAATTTTTAGTGACTATTCACATTGGATATAGATTTGTATTGTTAATTTTATATTCTCTTATTCAATTATCAATTGTCACTTCTAACAACTTTAACGTTATGTTATTTCATTACTAATATTAAATAATATTATTTTATCTATTATATAATTATAATTTTTTTATATCTATAATGAAACTATTTTACTATTAAATAATATATATTTACTTATGTATCTCTATATGTAATAGTGTATTGTTTGGTAAACAAATTTTGGTTGTGTCTTTGATTATATATATTTTTAATTACTATATTATTATTCAATATGTATTGAATGTGTAATTATTTCATTCATATTGATTTCAATCATAATTATATTTATCATTTTAGGGGAAATTACAGTCCTACCCTCTCAAAATTGCTTGTCCTCAAGCAATTGCAATCTTCTTTTCTTTTGGTAGCTCTTTCGATTAAATTTGATGCAAGAACTAAGAGTTAGAAGGAGAACCATTAAGTGCACATACATTGAATGTTATGAGTGAATCCCATGTGTTAATCAAATTGGTGATCCTCATATTGATCCTTCAATAGGTGATTGATTGAGCATAATCAATTGATTTATGTTTAATGGTTGAATGACATTGGCTGATTAATATTTCTAGTTTCAATATATTTTCCTTGATGATTTATTTAATAAATTAGATTGAATCGGTTAGCATATTGAGATAAAGTCCTTTTCACACATTACCTTCTTAAGATGATGAAAGTTTCAATGTCACAGGGTGCTAGATACCCTCTACGAGTAGGTTTCTTCAAGGCATTAGGACTGCATGTTTGTACCCATCTTGGGACCTCCCTATTTTGAGTGGATTTATTGTGCCTCTCCTCTCTTGACATATAAATTACTTGTATTCATGAACTTATATTCACCATTTTCCTAATCATTTTTCTAAGCTCCTTTATCACATGTATTAAATATTTTGAAATGCTTATAATTGTATTTTCCCTACAGGATGGCAAGATCATGCTCTGATACCACTGTAATGTCCCCACTAATAGGTTTAGTTAGGGACAAGTAATACCTGCAAGAATAAACATTAGAATCATAATAAAAATAATATTAATTCTAGTATTCTACCCTGTAAGTTGTTTCCCAATCTTAAGAATGTCTCCATATCGGGCTTCATAGCTCATATCTATTTCACCGTCATTTCGGGAGCACACCCCTTAAGATTCTTCTTGGGAGGGAATCCTCTATCCAAGGCTATTCACATATGCCTATGTTAATAACTCCAAAATATTCTGGATGTCGATTATTGGCCATAGTAGCTATGGAGATCTTAAATATCTCGCATGCTCTATGCTACTATATCGATACTCACCCTAGTAGAAATGGAGATCTTAAATATCTCTCATCTTCCATGCTACAAATATCAAATGGTGTTCATTGACTAACACCCAAGTCTTTATTTATCACACTTAGCTAATGGAGATCTTAAATATTTCTCATCCTTCATGCTTCGAGTATTAAATGGTGTTCATAGATTAACACCCAAATCTTTTATTTCTCACATATATTTTACTAATAATTTAATTTGATTCTCATTATGATCAACAACTTAAATCATGACTTAGAAAGACTTTGAATAAGTATTTATATCTTTTAACTTAAGAAAAACAAATATTCCAATTATTATTATCTAACCATCATTATTATTATAACATATAACAATATAACCATTATAGCTATTATCATTTTTTAATTTATGAATTATAAACATTATTTAACTCATACTCACATAGCTTAGGATCAATGGGGTGTAACTGCTTAACCCGATCTTATTCCACTCAGTGTGTATTACATGAGCTTCTATGCTAAGGTGATAACATGGTGGATGAAATAGGAGCTACCCCATTTGGTGGACTATACTCTGCATAAGATTGGACACTACTCGAGATCATTGTACCTTGCCTATTCTCCTCCATACATTCTCTACACTATTCGATCTCCAAATATATATTATGCTATGTACGTTCTGCTTGATGGTCTTCATAGGGTCCTCCTCTCCATTCCTATGAAAAGTCTTTCATAATTTATACACAGCTCTCATCTTATTAGGTGATGTGACCCCTTAGATATGTCATGACCTTATAATGTTGAAGTCATCCCAATACTTATGAATGGAAAAATTAGTACGAAAACTTTAGTTTAGACTATTAAATTATAAGTTTGGTATATGCAATTATAATTAGTATAATATTTTATATAATTATTATAAGATCAATCTAATTTTTAGTGACTATTCACATTGGATATAGATTTGTATTGTTAATTTTATAATCTCTTATTCAATTATCAATTGTCACTTCTAACAACTTTAACGTTATGTTATTTCATTACTAATATTAAATAATATTATTTTATCTATTATATAATTATAATTGATTTATATCTATAATGAAACTATTTTACTATTAAATAATATATATTTACTTCTGTATCTCTATATGGAATAATGTATTGTTTGGTAAACAAATTTTGGTTGTGTCTTTGATTATATATATTTTCAATTACTGTATTATTATTCAATATGTATTGAATGTCTAATTATTTCATTCATATTGATTTCAATCATAATTATATTTATCATTTTAGGGGATATTACAAAGACTATATACCTCAAAAACTAGTAACTCCCCCTGAGCTGATTTGTCATTTCTATATCCAAAATTCCTTAAGCTGGATTTGTCTCATGTTGATGTTTCTGATACTCTTTATCTGTGCCTTCTCTACTCTATTTTTGCTCTATATGTATTCCCCGTTTCATACATCTCCCTTGCAGTTTTTGTATCCTTTTGGCTTTATTTCTTTATTCTTCTCAAAACTCAAAATTTGATTATCTCCCCCTTTGTGTATTTCTCCCCTTTTGGGTATATCTCCTCATTTTGGTTTCATTTATTATCTTCCCCAATTTATTATATCTCCCCCATATCTTATTATCTCCCCTTTTTGGACACTTATGTCAAAGGGTCCTATGAATGAATTAAATACTTAGCCAAAAGTGTATTATTTACCTCCATTATAATATTTAGAGAAGCATCCCAATTCTCCAATGCAATTTCTAGTGCTTTAAGTTGGATGGTTGTGTCTATTGCAAGGTATACCAGGCCTTCCAATGTAGAAAGATTAGGATCTTTCTTTCAAACATTATCTGCATAGGGCAATTCTTTATGCAATACTTCAATGTGTGGGGTTATAGAAGATTGCATTTGTATCAACAAGGCCTTGATGTTAGCCTCATCTACTGTTAGTATAGCTAATTCTTTTTGGGTGTGAAGCATTGTGGCAAAATAATTCTCACTTTGAGCTAGATCCTTTGGTAGCTATGTGCTAGATACCTTGAGGTTCCTTTCCAAACTCAATATCCTCTAACTTGTTTCTTGTGGAAGTGTGAGGAATCACACAATTTGAAGTACAATGTGAATATATTCTCAAGTACTACTTTCACCTTCTCTACCTTTTTATTCAATTCAACTTGAGAAACTTCTATTTCACTAGATATTTTTCTCATTGACCTTCATTTGGAATTTCATTTTAGAGCATTCAAGTAATTTAACATTCTAGGTCTTCATTTTGTGCCTGGTCCACTATGTTGGATAGTTGATCTATGATGGGCTTTGTTTCATCAGGTACTGGTAAGCTGAATGCATCAAGAAAGATGTCTTTGATTTCAATTAGTGCTTGCCTTTGTCTAAACTCATTTATGAGTATCTACTAGTTTTTCTTCTTCTCTAGTGCCTCTTTCACTTCATTGATCTATGCTATGTT
The DNA here is from genome assembly GCA_028749045.1 of Cupressus sempervirens. Lineage (NCBI taxonomy): Eukaryota > Viridiplantae > Streptophyta > Pinopsida > Cupressales > Cupressaceae > Cupressus > Cupressus sempervirens. The sequence goes on along the minus strand of CM053785.1, from coordinate 129,549,980 downwards.
CATTTTTTTGTAGTCATAGCTTGGTATGACTATCTCCTCATCAAGTGCAAGGTCTCCATAGTGAAGTACGCTTACTACCTTGGTAGAACTTGGGCTTGGTGCTAAAATTTGTAGTGGTACTGCATCAGTGCTCAGCTACTTAGTAGGAGTCCATGTAGTAGGAAAATTGATGAACATTTGTATTGCCTCTTGTTTTCTCTCCTTAGGGGTCTTCTCCTATTCCTTTTCTTCTTCACTTCTACATTGATTAATGATAGTGGTCAAAGGAGGTGCACCTTGACTTTGTACTGTAGGAGCAGAGGTATCCTTTTGTCCTATTTGGTCCTTTGCTTGCTCCTCGATAGTTGAAGTCTTTGTAGCTGTGTAATCAACCTTAGTAGATGCACCTTGTGCTGGTTGCTCTTGTGGTTGTCCACTTGTAGCTATTGAGGTTTGTGAAGGTGGTTCTTATTTATTCACCTTCTCCTTGGTTATCTTAGCTACTACCTTATGTAGTTCTTCTACACTCACCAGAAATAGATTGGTACATAATTGTGCTTGTAATGTTGTTTGGTGAAGGATCTTTTTGAGATCCTCTACAGTCAGTGATGTTCTGACTAGTGGTGTCAGGAACATCCTTCATAATTATTGTTTCGATAGATGTAGGTGTAGCATGTGGAGGACTAGGTGGTGGAAATTGTGTGTCTTGGACACTTTTTTTCTTGTTGCTGCTCTTCACTTGTTTCCATATCACCTTTCTATGTTTCTTTCTCCACTATTACCTTTTCCTTTTCTTTCTTTCCTTCTTCCTCCTTTGCATTTTCCTCTTCCTCTCCATCATTATTTCTTCCCTCAAATGGGTCTTCTTTTCCTTCCTTTACTATTTGAAGACTATAAATCACTTTCCACATGAGAGTGGATTTCTTTACAACATCCTCAATCTTATTTTGCAAAATGTTGAAAGCTTTGTATTTGGGTGCAAACTTGCTCCCATGTTTCTTGCTAGCCTTACTTATTTGACCTTTAGTGAGGTCAGGCATTACATGAGCTAAAGTTGACTCCCTTATTTCTTTCTCCATTTTTAGGCAATAATGCCATTTATTTTCAACAATGGAGTATAGCTCCTTAGGCATAGTATTTTCAAGTTCAAGTGGAATGTTCTTGAACTTGGCCATCATAGTGTAGATTGACTCTTCCACTATGTTTTTCTCCTCTCTACTTAACTTATTGAAATCAATAGTTTTTAATCCAATTAAATTTTTATTATCCCTAATATTGTCACAAACATTTTCTAGGTAAGATTTAGTGGTGTGACTTACCACTTTGAATTGTTCATTATCAGATTCAATACTCTCCTCATCGGGCTTTGGGGGTGCCACATATTTTCTATTCTTTTTCTCCGTTGGCCCTCCTTGTTGTGTTGCTTTCTGCTTCTCCTATTCCTTGGCTACCTTTGTTGTAGCCCTTATATCTTCCCTTGTGGTAGACTTTTCTGGGCTTGGCTTGGTTGTTTTCTTCTTGCCTTTTGGCTATGTAGCAAGTTGTTTCTATGCTTTCCTCTTCTTGGGTTCTCCTTGAGGTGCTTCCTGCTCAACATCTTCTTCTTCCTTATCATCCTCACCCATGCCTTGGGTTAATGCTAGTGGTCCTTGCCCTTGTTCATCTTCATCATCATCTGCCTCTTTATCTTATTCTTCCTCTACAACCCCTTCTCCAAATTTGGCCTTGAGATTCTTTACTAATTTATCCTTTTTCCTAAGTGTAGAAGATGTCTTTAACTCCATATCTACCTTTGATCTCACCACATCATATGTGCCAAAATGTGGTGCACTCTTATCTACTTCCTCTACTAACAATGTTGTAATTGCTCCAAATGCTTCATCAATATTTATCTCATAACCAAGAGGTCTAAGCCATCTAAACCTTGGTATGCCTGCTTTAATATAGGTATAGTCATTGTCAACAAGAAAACAAACATCATATACATTCTACTTAAGTAATGAAATAGGTAACCTCAGTCTCTATTTCATGGATTTCTTGAAATCTTCAAAATAGCTAGTCATAAGTGTTTCAAAATTAGCTCCCATTTGTTCAATGTATTCATTTACCTAGGCTACAATGCTCCTATTTGTTTTCTAGCTAACTTTTCCAAAAGATGGGAATTCATTCTGTACATAGAAAAATATACAAATCAAAATTGCACCAAATTTACATTGGGCTCCCTTAATTCTCCTTATAGCTCCTAATTTCTCATTGATTTGCTACAATTGCAATTCTACTAGGTCATAGGTTTGATGCTTTTTAACAAGTTTGTAGCCAACATCTACTACAATGCATGAAACACCGTTGAGTTTGCTAGATTGATAAAACTTGTGGGAGATGACTCTAACAAAAAAATCAACAAGAGGATCCTGAATGGTATCTATCGTCAAGCCTCTCTTGTTCCATTTGGCTCCTATATTCTTCTTAATGGCTTCTTTGGAGTCAGTCCTTAAGGTTTTGGGCTAATCTAGGGTCGGATATCCTATTACCTTGTGAACAATCCTCTTTGATATTTTGAGTGGGCCATCTTCTAACCATAAACTTCCATCATTAATCCTACTCATCACAATTCTAATCCATTTAGTTTTGAAAACAGTAGGGAATTCTAGGGCTTGAGTTAAGCCCTTCCTCTCAATAATTTGGAATTCTTCCTTTATGACTCCATTCTCACACAATCTATCATAAGCTTCTTTAATATCCATATCTCCTATAGCACCTATCTTGCAATTATAACATCTCATAACATCTTGCACCATTACTACCTTAGGAGAAATTATGGATAGGGCTCTGACTGGGTCATTTTTGTAGGCAACTTCAGGGATAGGTCAAAAATTAGGTTGCTTAACTTTATTTGACACTAATTGGACTTCAAATGGCTCTTTCTCCTGAGGTTTCCTAGAACTAGAGGCCATTTCTTCAAACCAGGGTTTAAACATGCAGAAATTTTGAAAATGCGTAGCTCAACACTAGTATAAATACCTTAGAATCAAAGAATCTGGGTTGAATCTCTGTATAAATCTACTCAAATGCTTGAAATTCTGCTTGGAAATCATTTTGCACTATTCTTCATCTTTACTCTTTGTTTGCGTTGGTGAAAAATGATTCAAATGTAATCATATACCCTTATTTCATAGCATTTAATGCTTAGTGTGTTTACAACTATTCGATAGGCTCCTTAAGCTTTTCTACTTTACTCGACTTCCATTGATTTTCAACCACTTAACATACACTAGAGTTTCCCTTAGTTAGATTCAACTAAGATTCCCCCTCGCTTAGCATCCATTGCCAATTCAACTACAACTAATCACTTAGCTTCTACTAATTTAGGCAGATAACTCAGTATGTTCTAGATCTTTACTCAGCATCTGAAGGCAATGGACAACACTTGTGAAAGCTTGAAGTTTTAACTTTGTATCTCTATTCATGTCAATCTCTCCTTTTTAGTACTTGCTTGTCTTAGAACTGATGTATGATAAAGCTTTGTATATCAGTTTCACGTACCTTCTTTTGCTTAATTTTATGAAGTGTGACCACTTGACCTTTTATGTGAAGTGATCCCTTCATTGGATGTGCTTCCTTCATCTTTCTTCTTCCATGTCTTATTCATTTCTCCTATGATGTGTTCAACATCTACCTTTCCTTTTGATTTGTTGAACTTTGAGTTGGGTGTCTTTGACCTTGTTGGGCAATTTATGCTGATATGACTAGTCTTTAAACAATTGAAGCATGTACTTTGACTCAACCATTTGCTGTAGCTCCCATGAAAATGTGTTCTTATGAAATTTTGAGGGATGTGTCCTTATTCCTGACAGTAGTGACAACTATACTTAGTATTATAGTCCCAATTTTAGTGATGTCCATGATTATTTCCCCTTGCTGGTTGATTAAGCTTCCACATAGGTTTTGATCTACACTCAAAAGCTCTATGTCCATACCTCTTGCAATTATAGCAGTCCTTTAAATCTTGGTATCTTGATAGTTTTAGTCCTACAGTCATGTGCTTGATGTCCTTGCTTGTTTCACTTGTGATAGTGACCCATATTCTTATGTTTGTCATGTTTATGGGCTTTCTTACTCCTACACACATTAGAGGTGTGTCCCCTTTTACCACAAAAATGACAAGTAGGTTTAGTGTTCTTACCTTTGTCACTTCTTTCTTTTGCAGCCTTGGATGGCTCTCCTTTTTCAATGCTGTTGTATCCTAGTCCTAAAGTATAATTTCTAGCTCTTGGTGATTTCAATAGCTATTCAAAGTACTTGATGGCCTCATTCAATTTGTTGAAGCTCTCTACAATGTCCTTCTCTCTTTTCAGGTCATTTTGTAGTTGCTCATTTTGCATCTTTAGTGTGGAGATCTCAATGTCCTTGACATTCAATTCATGATGTCCATTCATAATTTGACTTAGGGTGTCTAGCTACATTTTGAGAATTCTTGCAAGCTCAATTGACTTTTCTTCCAACCTATTAGCAAGGTTTCTCTTGTCCTCTTCTAGCATAACCTTATCTTCAATGACTCTTTTCTTCTATTTAGTCACTTCACAAAGCATCATGGCTTGTGATTCTTGTTCAAGCTTGAGAGTTCTGATCTCTTTTGCTTGAGCTCTATTCTTCTCCATCAAATTTGCTATTGCTACATTAAACTCTTTGGAATCTCCATTTGCTAGCACTTTTGAGGTGTCAATCTCCTTGTACTATGTATCATTCTCAGCTATGACAATCTCTCTTCTTTTCTTTAAGGATTTCTTCAATTCTTCCTTGGCTTCTTCCAAATTCTATAGAATGAGTTGTATATCAATCACCTAGTTTTATATGATATTCCCAAGTTTGTAGACTTCATTTTTTTGATCTTTTTCTCCAAGCTGTAAGGCTTCTCCTTATGAGAACTTGGTTCTGATACCAATTTTTCAAATTTACAAGTGGGAAGATTTACGTCTAAGAGGGGGGGTGAATCAAAAGTAACAAACTTTAACCTCTAAAAATTTTAACTGAAATCATTCACATGTATTTAACACATCTACTTAACATGAAAATAAAGACATGTGTGAAAATAGATAACACAAGATTTTGGTCACCCAAAAAGCCTCCAAAATGAGAAGGTAAAATTGGGGTGCAGATAACACCCAGAAATTATCACTTCAACAATATGTAACTGGTTAAGGTTACAAAGTTTGACCACTTCCAATGGTCTAGCCTGTGAAAGGCTTGCCTTGTTAAAGGCTTAACACCCTGTTAAAAGTGAGTTGGTTAAAGGATTTACAAACACTCAATTGGAATGTTACCCTATTAAAGGATCTACAATCTTGTTAACAATCTACAATATAGCTATTAAGCCAACCTATCATCAAAGGATTTCCATTCTCGTAATACAATGTTTAGAAAGTGTAGTAGAATGACTTGATCTGATGACTTAGAATCTTAAATTGCTGATTCTAGATCCTTGTTCTATTCAATTTGATCTGATCCTTTCTGATCTGATAACTCTCTATTGATAGTGCTAATGCTCTGTTCTAACCAACTTGATTCTATAATGCTGCTCTTCCGCTAAGTCTTTACACCCCTCTAAACTTCTCTAGCATTCTCCCATACAACTCTCTTCCATACATGAAATATGGGGTTTTGACCTCCTTATAAAGGCTTTGAAGACTTACGATTAGGTATGAATCTATGATCAAGATTCATCCATCTTTTCCTATTGGGTGCATGCTTTCTCCATTTTTTTGATTGGTTGCATGTTGATTACATAGGGAATGTAATAGATTCAATCTTATCTTTTAGATCCTTCAAGATCCATCTTGAGTCAACTCAAAAATGTTTTACATCTAAGTTTGTGAAGGCACAAACTCATATGTTGATTCTTTGTTACTCAACACTTACTAATTACTGATGCTCGACACATATAGGAATTCTATATTACTCAACTCCTATAGTAACTCTATCTCGCTTAGAATCTATACTTTGCTTGGTACCTATAGTGACTCAAATCCTATAGTGATTTGGCACTTGAAATTTGCTTGGGGCCTGTTGATTCTTTGGCTTGACACATACTATAGCTCAACAACTATATTATACTCAACATCAACCTTAGAATTTTCTTAAGTGTGTTGACACTCAATTGTCAAAAACAATCTAAGACCAACACTTATTGGATGTTCCTCTCAAGTATTTGAGAATCCATTTGATTGCATTCCAATGCACATTTCCTGGATGACTCATATACCTATTAATGAATCCCATCGCATGTGCAATTTTTGGCCTTGTACATACCATAGCATACATCAAGCTTCCTATAGCTGAATAATAAGGTACCTGTTGGGTGATGCGACGCGCTCCCCTGCCCACAGGTGGTTAATTATGTGGTGTTCCATGTTCACTAATAGTCATGGCTTTTGGTGCAACGGAAAATGGGCCCTACAATTGGTATCAGAGCTTGGTTTTGGCTTGGTCATGGGTTCAAATCTCCCCGGTGCCATCCCGACCCGTGTAAGCACCTGGTATGCGCGTCGAGGGGGAGATTGTTGGGTGATGCGACGCGCTCCCCTGCCCACAGGTGGTTAATTATGTGGTGTTCCATGTTCACTAATAGTCATGGCTTTTGGTGCAACGGCAAATGGTCCCTACAGTACCTTAGACATCTTATCCATCTCTACATGTGTCTTTGGACACATCTCCTTAGTCAACTTCTAATGACCAAGTAAAGACTTGTTGACAACTCTAGCATTCTCCATACAGAAAAATTGCAACACCTTCACAATATAATCAAACTAAGATAAAATCAATTTTTTGTTCTTCCTATCTCTATAAATTTTCATACCAAATATTTTCTTTGTTATCCCCAAATCCTTCATATAAAATGAATGTGCTAACTAGCATTTCAGCCCTTTATTGTGATCCATGTTAGAATCAACAACAAGCATATCATCAACATATAAACATAAAATAATGGCATTGTCATCATCTAACCTCTTAAAATAAACACAATGATTTGAATGACACCTATTGTATCCATACTCATGCATAAAATTGTCAAAGTTTAAATACTATTACTGATGTGCTTTCTTCAAGCCATATAGACTTTTCTTCAATTTGTACACTAAGTTCTCCTTACCTTTGAGCTCAAATCCTTATGGTTGTGCCATATATATCTGTTTAGTCTACAAGACCAACTGAAGGTGAAGAGCAATTCAACTTCTCCCTTGTCACTACCTTTGTAAACATATCCACTAGATTGTCACATGTATGCATCTTCTCTAGTTTTAACTGTACATCATCCAAAACCAACCAAATGAAATAGTACCACAACTTTTTATATTTTCTCGTTGAATGCAAAGCATAATTCTTTGTAAGATGAATGACCCTTTGACTATCTATAAACACGAATTATCCTTCTATAGATGTCCTAATTCTTCTAGTATGAACTAAAGCTATATCATCTACTTGGTTGCCTATGTAGCAGCAACATACTATGCCTCTATAGTGGATAAGGCATTTACCAACTATAACTAAGAAACCTAGTAAATACATAACATGTACTACTCCACGTAGTATCAATATCCACTACCAAATCTAAGTCAAGATAGCCCTGTAAGTTAGTAGTAGAGCCTCCAAAGTGTAAAAACTTACTAGATGTTCCTCTCAAATATTTGTGAATTCATTTGACTACATTCCATTGCTCAATTCCTAGATGACTCATATACCTGTTAATGACTCCCACTACATGTGCAAAATTTGGCCTTGTACATACCATAGCATACATCAAGCTTCCTATAGCTGAATCATAAGGTACCTTAGAAATCTTATCCTTCTCTGCTTGTGTCTTTGGACACATCTCCTTAGTCAACTTCAAATGACCAAGTAAAGGCTTGTTGATATGTTTAACATTCTCCATAGAGAAATATTCGAACACTTTTGCAATATAATAAACCTGAGATAAAGTCAATTTTTTGTTCTTCTTATCTCTATAAATTTCCATACCAAATATTTTCTTTGTTGTCCCCAAATCCTTTGTATAAAATGAATGTGCTAACTAGTGTTTTAGCCCCTTACTATGATCCATGTTAGACCCAACTACAAGTATATCATCAACATGTAAACATAAAATAATGTTGTTTTCATCATCTAACTTCTTAAAATAAACACAATGATTTTATTGACACCTATTGTATCCATGCTCATGCATAAAACTATCAAAGTTTAGATACCATTACTGAGGTGCTTGCTTCAAGCCATATAGATTTTTCTTCAATTTGCATACTAAGTTCTCCTTACCTTTGACCTGAAATTCTTATGGTTGCACCATATATATTTATTCATCCAAATCACCATGAAGAAGGTCATTATAATGTTAAGCTACTCCAAATGAAAATTTTCAGTATCCAAAATACTTAAAGCAATACGGATAGAAGTCATTTTAGTAATAGGATAAAATATCTTATCAAAGTCAATGCCCTTTTTCTATGAAAATCATTTTACAACTAACCTAGCTTTACATCTTTTCTTACCTTTATCCTCTTCTTTTAACCTATAATCCCATTTATTCTATAAAACCCTCGTGCCTATAGGCAACTTCCAAAAATCTCATGTCTTATTTTTTAGGAAAGATTTGATTTGTCCTTTCATTGTAGACTTGGGCACTCAATCTTAGTATCGACCTAAAAAACATCATCATAACATTCAATTTCTTTGAATTTTTTTAGTAAAATAGAGTACAAAGAGTGAGAAAATCTTTTTGGGGGTCTACTTAACTTTTTTGATTGTTTAACATTTACTAGGTTTTGTGGTATTTTTCTTTATAGTTGTTACACATTATGAGGAATTTTTCTAGAACATCATCTTTTGGATTATCATCCAACACTACATAATCATCTTCTTTCTTCTCATTTTTATTTGATAGATATTTTTACAACACTTTATAAATGAATATGACATGCTTGTGATGTGACAACAAATCTTGCTTCTTCCCCAAGCTCTCTCACGGTCTCCTTAGGTCATGGACTTGACCAAGTAGGGATTTTACTCACCTATGATCCTTAGGACTCAATTCAATAGATCTTAAACCAATCAATTGGTGTGCATCAACTAAGTAGAACAAACTTGATTGATAACTCACCATCAACACAAGTAACCCCAAATATGCAAGAAACTCCCAAATGGAATGATTGTTCCTCTAGGAAGAAATTCAAACTTCCTTTAATGTACTTGATTACAATTAGCCTTAAAACCCTAATCAAGTTCCACTAACCAAGAAAAAATGCTACCAAATGCTTGTAATAAGGCTACAAGCAATTAACCCTACAATTGCCTAGTAAATTCCAAATATCTTGAAAGAAACCTTAACAAAAGGTAAAAGAAACTACCATTCTAGATAGTATGGGCACAAAAATAGCCTTAAAGCAAGGGTTATAAGGGTTTTGAGAGAAATCTAATGTAGAGGCAACTTTTCCCTCCTCAAGACTTCTTCAAATTCTTCCCACTAGGCTTGGAGTTACATCTCACCACCTTCTATGATATTCCAATCTTGGGTTAGAGTATTAGACACATTCAACAATTCCAATTCCAGTTGTTCTGCTTTGTGCGCCCTAGCAAAGTTACAAAGTGTTTCCTAGGGAATTAACTAAAATATTTATCCTCAAAATTCTAGGGCCCCATTTTCATTGTAAAAAATGTACATTCATTCATGTTCCAAATCCCAAAAGGCCATATAGATTCTACAATGGGAAGTGGCCCTATGATTCCATTTATGCAAACGAGATTATTTGGAACTACAAACTATTAGGAAACAAAATAAGTTAACTAAGCACTCAAAAACTTAAGAAATGAAGGTCTAAGATTGTATAGAATCTAAAATAAACCTATTCTAACACTTCCAATCTATAAATATCCAAATCTAATCCATACACTTGCCAAAAGAACTCAAGAGCACAAATCTATTATTCAAAACTTGTTGCACAATCCATACAATCCAAAAACTAACTTCTCCAACCCCTTGAATAGGCTAAGAGTGGCCTTGTATAGGCTTATAGTGAGCACTATAAATATTTTAGATAGTTATCTCCCACTCTTGAGAAAGTTACACAAAATGCAAGAAAAGTTGTCAACGTTGTAATTGACAACATTGACAACAATTGAGCAACTTTTGCATCTTGTTGAGTTAGACCCTCAAAATTAGTCCAAAGGAAATGAAACTTTACATAATGTCCAAATAGGGAAAAATACCTATATATTACCTCAAAACCTCTATTTGATGATTCTATCTATCTAGGCCACAAAATACCTAATTTTTCCTTGTGAGCAACTAGAACCAACTTTGACCTATTTGTGTTTGTCAAACCTAAAACCTTACCTTCTTAGGACTAAATGAGTCCATTTACTCACCTAATTGTATAGCTAGAAAAAATAAAACAAAAAATCTCAAAGGGAGCCCTAAGTCTTCCTTAGCCCACCTAGGTACCCCTTCACCATACTGTCCCACAACAAAAAATGTATGTCACTCCTGTGGACAAGAGGTTTGTGTTGATGCCTATCATTTTTTAGTCTTTTGTAACAATCCATGTGGTTTATAATTTTGCTTTGTGTCTCCACTTAAAAAGGTGCTCCATGTACATCTTTCCTAGTGTATTTTTTGACTCTTGAGTTTGACACCCTTTTAGCTTTAAACTTGTTGGTGGAAGACACTACTGTAGGCTCCTAGATATCCTAATGTCCTTAACTACTATGAGCATCAATATGAATTGTACCTTTAAATTGAACCAAGTCTTGCTCATTAAAAACTAGAGATATGCCCAAATCTAATGGTAAATCAACCATGTATGAATTTTCCCATATGTTGCAATGATCTTGCATGATCCTACTATTCTCATCTACAAATTAGTAGGTACACCATTCTATAATCTTGCCTTGTTTAAGTGCACCGTGACATAATTTCCAATAGACAATTGAATGATCTTTCTCATTTCATCTACTTTGGATTTTATCTTTTGTGTATTATCTTGGATAGTCATCCTCACTTGCTCTTGTATTTCCTTAATTTTTTGGGAAAAATCATCAGCATAACCACTCATATATTCCATGTCTCCAAGATCCATCAACTCACACACACCTCTAAGATGCATTCCATAGACAATTTTAAATGGACTTCTTCATGTGGTCCAACTTTTGCTATCATTATATGCATACTCTACTTTGGGGATAATCATATCTCACATTTTCTCATACTCCTTAGATAGGCACCTTAAGATGTAACCCAACACCCTATTAATACTTCAGTCTGACCATCTATTTTGGGATGGTAGGCTGATCCAAATGACAAGTTTGTTCCAAGTCTACTCCACAAGGTCTTCCAAAAGTGAATCATGATTTTTACATCACTATATAAAACTATGCTCAATCATAGACCATGAATCCTCACAAATTCTTTGAAGAACGAATTTGCAATGTGGTTTGCATCATTGGTAGTTTTACATGGGATGAACTACCCCATCTTGCTAAACCTGTCAACAACTACATAGATACTTTCATTACCTTGTTTTGTCTTTGGCAGTTGTACTATGAAGTCCATGCTTACACACTTCCATGGCCTATTTATAACTAGTAAGGGATGATAAAGACTTACATTACTCATCCCTCCTTTAGCTTTCATACACACCATGCATTGCTCCACATACTTAGTCACCTCTCTACCTAGTTTAGTCTAATAATAGAATCTTTGGAATAGTTCTAAGTTTTTTCTCACAACAAAGTGTCCACTTAGACTACCATTGTTTTTCTCTCATATTAGCTTATCTCTTATTGATCCCCATGGTACAAATAACTAATTACCCTTAAAGAGCAACCCATTTTATAAGGTAAATTTAGAATAATTTCTATGAAAGTGGTTCTAAAAATTAGAACATACCTTGAATGCCTCTACAAAGTCTTAATCCTCCTTGTAGAGACTCTTTAATCTTTCTATCCCAATGCTATGCAACTGTACCTCTTGAACTATTAACACCTTCCTACCGAATCCATTTGCCACTTTGTTCATTTATGCTTCCTTGTACTTCACTATAAAGGTGAATGCCTTCAAGTACTCCATCCACTTCAAGTTCAACCTATTACTCAACTTTTATTGAGTGTTGATGTAGCTTAGGATCTAATTATCAGTAAATATAAAAATTCTTTGGGCAATAGATAATGCCTCCATTTCCTAAGGGACTAAGTAATGCATAGAGTTTAAGGTCATAAGAATAAGATTTATTTTTAACTTCATTGAGTTTTTCACAAAAGAAGGCTACTGGTCTACCTTCTTGACTCAACACTCCCCCTACTTCTAGGTCACTTGCATTACACTCTAGGGTGAAGATTTTTTCAAAACTAGGTAGTTGCAAAACAAGTTGATGTAGGAGCATCCTAGGTGTAAGAGCAATCTAGCATTGCCCAAAAATGTTTTATTTTCAGTCTTTATTATTTTAGTAAGGACTAGTAGACAAGGCAGTTACTATTTATGAGAACTTGCTATTTTTAGTAAGTTTTCCATATGAGCTCAAAATGTTCTCATTTTCTATAGGAAGGTTCATTTTAGAATTACAAGCCTACTATAAAAATCTCGTTGTCTAGCCTAAGTATTGAAGAAGTTATTACAAATTTTTGGTGGAGAAATTTGTCAAAAAATCTTTAGGCCAACTATTGGAGGCCTTAGAGTGGCCGGATGAGGTCCAAAAACTCAATGGAAGGGTTCTTGCATTGTTCCAAGTAGATCAAGAGCTGGTGTTTTCAAAAAGTAGTTATAATAGCTAATTAGAGCAATAGTTTGAGAGTTATGGCCTTCTGAAGTTGGGCTATCAAAATATCTAAAATAAGTTGTCAAAAATGTATTTATTCAACTCTATATGTAATGTTAGGGTCTTTTGGCCCTAGGTATTAAGTTTGAGCATCTAGAACCTTCTCAGGTAGCATAAAATTGCCTATTTAAGAAAAACTCGAACATTGTCTATTAGAGCTCTGGGTGATAGTTTGCAACTTGTCTTGCAAATTTATTATAATGAAAGTGCTCATGTGGGTTAGCATATCTTACTTATGAATTCTTTAATTTTTCATTTGTGGTGCAAATAAGAAGCCCATATTTTGTTCTTGCATTTGTTACTATTTCTTTGTTTCTGTTATGAGTTTATGGTATTAAGGGGAGCACCCTTTATCAAGTGGTATCAAAGCTAGAGTTCTTGAGTCTATGGAAAGATCACTGATTATGAGGTAGTTCACACTAGGATCATGGTTTGGGTTGAGCATGTAGATAAATTATCGATTGTGAAGTACTTTGCACTAGGGTTTTAGTGGAAGCACAAAGATGCCTCCATGAAGAGAGCATAGTGAAAGAGTTGTAGGTGTTACACATGAGGGTTTTTGAGCCCTCCAAAGATGAATGCAAGCATTGGAAGAAAAAATACATAGAGGAATGAATCTTCTTATAAGAGATGAAAGTGAGGATGAGGATGAAGCCAAAGAAAATGTTGAAGTAGAGGTAGTTCTAAACCCAGAGGAAGAGAGGCTTTTTAGGGCTATCTCCAAGATTGGGAAAAGACCTATGTTTGAGGTTCCCATATTTTTAGGAAATATTAACCTGGAGGAGCTAATTAATTGGATAAATTAAATAGAGGATTACTTTGAGTATGAAGATATTGATGATCCTGATAGGGTCAAGTTTGCGAAGGCAAAACTGAAGGGACATGCAAAGATCTAGTGGTAGGAGGTTTAGTTGGAATTAAATAGAAAGGGTAAGGACAAAATAACTAGATGGGATCAGATGAGAGCTAAATTGAAGTGATAGCTCATTCCTATGGATTATGAGCTTGATCTATTAAAGAAGATGTAAGTGTTGAAGCAAGTGTGAAAATGTGTTCTAGAGTATACCAAAGAGTTCTACCGAGTTCTCATTAGAACCATCCATGTAGAAGCTCATAAGGAGAAAGTTGCCCGTTATCTTAATGGGTTGATGCCAAGCATTGAAGATGAGCTGAGTCTAGTTTGAATGAACAATATTGAGGAGGCATACTAATTCATCCTAAGAGTTGAGGAGAAACTAAGCAAGAAGTTTAACAACAAGAATAGTGGAAGATCTGGTGGATGATCTTATGGTGGCCATAATGATAACTAGAAGAATAAAGATGAGGCTACAAGTAGTAGTAAAAAAAAAAGGGGAAACAATTCCAATTGTTTCCATGATTAGAAAAATTGAGATTAGAGAGGAAGAGGCAGAGGATAAGGATCTAGAAAAGGAGGATTTCATGGGAAATATTTTCACTCTGGAGAAGAAGGGCATATAGCATTTGAATGTACTCAGTGCAAATAAAGGAAATATTAAAGAACAAAAGGCCATGCCAAAGTTTCACATGGTGATGAAGATGCCAGATCATCACATTCTAAAGATGCTAAAAGAGGAGAAGTCCTAGTTAATAGAAGAGTCCTGTTGAATGGTGAGAATGAACATGATCAAAGAAGGATTTTTTTCGCACAAGATGTAGATGTGAAGTGTTGTGATGTGATCATTGATGGTGGAAGTACTAACAATCTAGTGTTAGAGACGATGGTCACCAAGTTGAAGCTGAAGGGTCAAAAGAACTTGCATCCATATTGTATTGCTTGGGTGTAAGATGACCACTAGGTCATGGTCAATGAGTAGTGCTTAGTGAAGCTCAAGATTCAAAGCTACCAGGATGAAGCACTTTGTGATATTATACCTATGAATATATGTTATATGTTGTTGGGTAGACCATGGAAGTTTTATAGGCATGTTGTACTTGACAGGCGAGCAAATACCTACACTTTAACCAAGGATGGAGTGAAACATAAGTTGAAGCCACTGAAGGAGAATGAAGAAAAGGTATGTAGTGCTACTAGAATATGTTTTGTTGAGGGAAAATATTTTCTCAAAGGTATAAAGCAAGAACATATGTATTTTGATATAATTCCCAAAGATAGTAAAGAAGAAGTAGAGGAGATACCTGCAGAAGTTGCATATATGTTGGGAGAGTTTTATGATATTTTGTCAAATAATGTACCTGATGGATTGCCCCCAATGAGGAAGATTGGTCACTAGATGGATTTGATTCTAGGATTTGGCTTGCAAAATAGGGCAGTGCATAGAATGACACCAGTAGAGAGTGAAGAGTTGAACAGGCAAGTTCATTAGTTGTTGTATAAGGGGTTGATTTGAGAGAGTCTGAGTCCATGTGCAGTACCAACTGTATTAGCACAAAAGAAGAATGTAGAATGGATTCTCATGCTATCAATAAGATCATAATCAATTATAGATTTCATTTCCAAGGATTGATGATATTATGAACTATTTGAGTGGAGCTGAGTATTTCATGCAGATAGATCTGAAGAGTGGGTACCACCAAATTTGTATCAGATAAGGTGATGAGTGGAAGACTACTTTTAAGATAAAAGAATGACTGTATGAGTGGTTAGTCATGCCTTTTGGGCTAACTAATGCACCAAGAACTTTCATGAGGCTCATGAATAAGGTACTAAAGGAGTTTCTATGTAAGTTTATCATTGTTTACCTAGATTATATATTTATCTTTATTAAGACATTGGAGGATCATTTGATTCATATTGACAAGGTGTTTGATAAGTTGAGGGAAGAATGATAAACTTGAAGAAGTACAATTTTGTAAAGAAGGAGTTGGTGTACCAGGATTCATAGTATCAAAAGAAAGTCTAAAAATGGACCTAGAGAAAGTGAAAGCTATCCTTGAATGGCCTACTCCAAGGAGTGTGACAGAGGTAAGATCTTTTAATGGATAGGTGGTTTTTATAAAACGTTCATAAGAGGTTTTAATAGTATTTGTGGACCTTTGACTAGAACAATGAGAGGGGATAGAAAAGAGTTTAAGTGGACTATAGGAGTAGATAAAAGTTTTAATTGATTGAAATAG
Organism: Cupressus sempervirens; assembly: GCA_028749045.1. Taxonomy (NCBI): domain Eukaryota; kingdom Viridiplantae; phylum Streptophyta; class Pinopsida; order Cupressales; family Cupressaceae; genus Cupressus; species Cupressus sempervirens. The sequence goes on along the minus strand of CM053785.1, from coordinate 129,534,048 downwards.
AAAGTTACTAAGTAGCCTATTTTAGCACTTCCTGATTTTAACAAGGTGTTTCAAGTAGACTATGATGCTAGTGGTATTGCAATAGGATCTATTTTGAGCCAAAAAGGTAGACCCGTTGCTTATTTCAGTGAGAAATTGAATGATGCAAAAGGAAAATATTTTTTTTATCATCAAGAATTTTATGTTATAGTTCAAGCATTGAAAAAGTGGAGACACTATCTTCTTGCTAAGGAGTTTATTTTGTATATTGATCATCAAGCTTTGCAATATTTGAATAGTTAAGAAAAATTGAACCAAAGGCATTTAAAATGGGTTGAGCTTTTGCAGAGTTATACATTTGTTTTGAAACATAGGAGTGAGAAGTCTAACAAAGTTGTGCAAATTATCTTAGTAGAAGAAAACTTTTACTGATAGAAATGTAGATAGAGGTGATTGGGCTCAAGCAGTGATAACTTTAACAAACCACTACCAAAAAAAATCCTAAAATGCTAGTGACTCCAACATTTTGTGGGTAGGAAAATTTTAATGTCGAGGGAAATTTTTTTGTTCCATATAGGAAAATAAAATATTATTTGTTGGCAATTTTTTTCTTGCCCTAGCAAAAATCATTTTAAATGTGGAAAATTAATGTTTTTCTTTGCTGATTAATAAATAAATGATGGTTTTTTTTTCCCTTTCCAAAAATGAATTAATAATGTCAGAGGCAAATTACTTGTTTTGTAGAAAGATGAGTAATAATGGTCTTGGCTAATCTTCAGTGGTAAACTGAAAAATTGTTTAATCTGAAAGCAAAATTTGCACATGTATTGGCTAGTGACTGTATTGACTACTAAGTAGTCACTTCAAGTTTCAACTTGTGTACTGTCTTAGGTGTATTATTATTAATAATTTTGTAACATTGTTATGTTAGTGTCACTATTACCAAGTCAGCTACCATCACTTTTGTATTGTTAATAGTAAATACAATAGTTTTATTGACCATTAATTAGTTAGCGATCAATGATAGAAGATGCATCCCAGGGCCACTCACTTGAAAAGACCTAGAGTCACACATAATTCTCCAGAATTGAGACATGTGGAAAGGTTTGCATGGAAATTATTACTCAATGTCAAGCACTATCGACTATCTAACATTAATGCCAGTACATTTCGGTGTTTCACACAATTGAAAATTAATATGAAAACGAAAAAATAAGATATGAAAGATCAAAAAATCCAAAGACTTAAATGAAACTATCATTAAATAGCCTGTTTAATTCCCGTTTCATTATCATTTCTCATATTCTTCAATCTGAATTCAGTTTGTAGTTGCACTTTGAAGAGTTTCTTAAATCTTAGTCATGGATATGCCAGTTTGCCTAAAATGTACTACAATGGCTCTACAAAAGCCCTTTTTGGGTAGGATTCCTAATGATGTCCTTGCCATGGTTTGTAAGGTAGATGTTCGACGTCCTTTTATCTACCATGCTATATTCATGGTACTCGGCCATGAATTCTTGATAAATGATAAGAGGTAGTGTGTGTCCACTGACATTACCTCCCACTTCCTCACATCTCTTCTCAACCTTGGAGGTAGTCAAATAGACATGTTGATGCTTCTTTGTAACATTTTTAAGGAAATCTTTTTAGAAGATGATATCAAAAATTTTGTATTGGTCAAGTAGGTGCTAGGGCTAGGCATTGGCATCCCTTTTGCAGATGTAGCAGACAAGTGTTGGGAGGAAGGCATATGGTGCATTATACATAAGTATTCTTTCTTGCTCGACATGAACAAATGACAATTGACTCACCATCAAAAGTGGTAATAGCTTGGAAGGGATTTTCTACATAAATGGTTGTTGTTGGTCAATGTCAGTGAGATTGACTTCATATGGCTGGATGAGTTCAGCAACATCATCTTCTCCAATAGATTCCTCATGCATGGACTTGAAGACCTTTCTAATTAAAGGCTTCAAGCTCTCAGCCCCTTACCCCCTCATGCTTCTAGCCTCCCTAGTTCCCTATTCCCTATTTCTAAATATTGTTTCATTACCCATTGCCCTTAAGGAAAAAAATGTTTTTAAGATATCTGTGTTTTAATTTTTTCTTGGATTCGGCTTTTGCCCTTTTTGGTAAATTGCAAAATAGTAAAACCAAACTGATTTAATCAGCTATTTTGAATATCTATGCTATGAATTAGTATTATGTACATTGTATAGTCTAAAATATTATTAGTGATGTTTGGTTGAGTGGAGGGTTCATGCTCTAATAGGGTTTCTTGCTTCATGTGCTCTTTCAGTTTTTTGTGTATGGCTTTTCGTCTAAACTTTCCCTCTGTTAGCTCCACTAGTCACATCGCATTTACTGTGAGATATTTTTTAGGCTAGGATATAATGGCTCTAGCCAGTGGTGAACCAGTTGTTTCTAGTTTTCACAGTGCTACTTCAGTTTTCCATGGTGCCTCCATAGAACGAATGTCCATGCAAGTTTTTCTCGAAGGTTTTTCACAACGTAATTATCACATTATCCTTCCTTTGCAAGAATTTGATGTTGCATGTGATTGGTTAGAACAATACTTCTTAATAGGTTATTTTGTGGGTAGGACTCCCCTTGAAGCTATGCTATGAGAATGGGTTAACAAGAGCTGGACTCCTCATGGAGTCTTCCTTGACGTTGTGCAAAACTTTACCAAAGGTTTTTGTTTATTTCACTTTGCTAACCCCTCATAGGCAAACGCGGTCTTTAATAATGGACCATGGTCTGTGTGTTCTTCCTTGCTTGATTTTCAAAAATGGTCACAAGACTTCATAGTCTTAGATGATAAAAAGCTTAGGGTTCCTATATGGGTCAAGTTCCCAGATCTACCCCTACCTTGCTGGCTTTTTATTGAGTCCATTGCCAAATCCCTTGGCAAAGTTGTCACCAAGGAGCCTGAGAAATTCTTCAATGCTTACCCATAATGAGACATTTACGTAGAGGTGGATCTTTCCAAGGATCTCAAGGATTCTGTGAAAATTTAGATTGGGACCAAAACTTTCTCTCAAAAGGCTCTTTACTTGAACCTCCCCAACACCTATTATAGGTGCTAGTCCGTAGAACACAAGATAAAGGATTACCCTCTAGCTATGCCTAGGGTCAAGCCCATGCCTAAAGAGGCACCTATCAAATAGGCTAAAGGGAAAAAAGAAGAATGGGTTACTATTGGGCATAAGGGAAAGCCTCCCTAGAATCCCTTGCCTCCATAGCAGTTCTAAGTTGTGGTCACCGCAATTCCTCCTATCCCTATAGGAGTGTCAACTCCCACCAAAGTAGGGATGCAAGTGGTAGACAAAGGACTTGCTTCTGGAGTTTTTCAGGTTTCAAACCCTATTGGCTCGTAGGGGATTAAGGCAGCCGCCAGGGTTTATGCCTTGGCTAGGGTGTGAACTCCTCTTGCTACATCTTCCATAGCTCCACCAGCAATATGGCATTCTTGTAGTCCTCTTGAATGTGCAAAGATACCAGAGGTGAAATATCAAGCTGTAAGTCCAGAGGATTTTCTGTTTGACTTCAACCATGTTTCTACCTTCTTGTAGAATAGCTACTCCTCTCTTGAGGATGAAGATGATATGGAAGAGTTCTCATGAACTTCCTATCATGGAATGTGTGAGGTCTCATAGACCTCCCTAGAAAGTACTATGTTCAAGATGTCCATCATAGACTTGGTAATTTAGATTTTCTCTATATGCAAGAAGTTAAAATTTCTAGTTTCATGGTTGCTTCGACATGCCATGTAATTTGGCAGGATGGCGTGATGTTTTCTTCCCAACACAAAGCCGACTGAGGTGGTGTAGTTACTCTCTTATCACCTCACTTTCATTCTGTTGTTATTTCATATAGTTCTGACCCCACACATAGAATTATTTGGCTTTTCTTTATATTAACAATCATTCTTTAGGAGTCATTAATGTTTATGCTTCCAATGATGTTGTTGAAAGATCCCAGATGTGGGCCTGGCTAGCTGACAACTTGCCTCCAGCAACTTGGGTTATGTGTGGGGACTTTAATATGGTTGAAGTGGCCTCTGACTAAGATGACATTCTACCTTTTCACTGGATAGTTGGGGAAAGACAAGCCTGGTATTACATGCATAATAAATTGGGGCTTTTTGATCCCAATACCAACTGCCGCTAGGATAGTGGGGTTTGGCACACTTGGTCCAACTTTTGAGTTGGCTCTGACCGCATATTAAAATGCCTTGATTATGCTATAATCATTGTGCAATATTTTTTCTCTTTTTTCTATAAATCAAGATATATCTGTCATCCCCCTACCAAATGTGATGTTATCTGACCACTACCCCATCTATTTTGTCATTTCTTGACAAAAAACTATCCCAAAGGTGGCCAAGTCTTAGTTCTTCCTCAACATGTATGTGCTAATGCATGCTTCCACCATTTCACACATCCTACATGTTTGGAACTTGGAGCCATGCCCACATTCTCAAAGGGGTTGGATTCAATGGTGGAATGATGCCATTACCAGAACTACTTGGTTCTTGCACATTTATGGGTGATAATTGGCTATCATCCACAAATAGTCCTATGAAGCCAGCATGTTTGCCCTCAAAAAAGCCTTTTAGGCCCTCACCCGCAATCCCTTTGACGTGGACTTGCAAATTCAGCTTGCCAAGCTTTGTCATGACAAGAAAATTGCTAAGAATTATGCTACACGAGGAGCTCAAATCAAAGCCAGTCTTGACTAGTTGGAGGTTGGCGACAAAGCCTTGAAGGAGCGTTTTTAGGCTATTCGTGCTCATCATAGCAATGTTGGGATTAAAAAAATCAAACAAGGAAGATTTTTTTTTTCTAGTCTCCCTGCCATCCTGCAAGCATTTGTTCATCACTATGAGAACATATTTGCTTTGTATGGAAATTCAGTTGCTCAAGAGGTAGCTCTCAGAAAGTGTATTTCTGTTACTCCAAACCATTTAGCAACTAAGCAATGTGCTTTATGTGAGAAACTTCTTTCTCTCTATGGCCTTAAAGAGGTAGTCTACTCCATGGTAGATGACAAGTCCCCTGGGTGTGATGGGTTCCCTTATGAATTCTACAAACACCTCTAGGAGCCTATAGGTCCTTACCTGCACAAAGTTTATCTTGAAGCCTATCACTCTAAAAGCTAAAGAACCATTATAAACAAAGGATATATCAAATTCATACCTAAAGCCGGTGATCCAAAGGATATATGCAATTGGAGACCCATTACCCTTCTAAATGTGTCATACAAGATCATTGCCAAGGCTCTCTCTCTAAAAATTAGACACATGTTGCCCTTAATTGTGCGAACTAAGAAAACTAGATTCATCAAGTCCAAATATATTCTTGACAACATCATTTCTATTTGGGAGGGAATGGAATGGGTTCGCAAGTCCAATCAAAAGGCCATCTTTTTAAAGATAGATTTTGCTAAATCCTATGATTGCATTGAATGGCCCTTAATCTTAGCTATGCTCTAGGCTTTGGGTTTTGGCCCCAACTTGCTCCAGTCCATGGAGATGCTCTTTGGGGATGCTAATGCTTGCATTGCCATCAACAATTCACAATCAGAGGCTTTTGGTCTTTTTCATTCCATCAAACATGGTTGTCTGCTAGCTCCTACCCTTTATGTCCTTGCTACAAAAGGTTTTGGTTATTTACTTGCACATGCTATGTCATTAGGACTAGTTTGTGGCATTTCCTCATCTGAATCATCCTCCCAATTAGTCAATGGACACCTTTTTTCAAGCTTCTAGTTCTACCATTCAATGGCATAAAAAACTTTGCTTCTACCAGTCCTTTCTGCTAGCTCCACCTTAGCTTAGCTAGTTTGAGCGGAATTGGGTTGCTCATGGAGAAATCTTCCACTTTCTTGGCATTCTGTTTACATTTCAGGCATTGCCTATGGAACTTTGGAATGTTGTGTTGGCTAAGATTAGCAAAAATCTTGACTACTAGATCATAAAGCTTCTTTCCCTCATGAGAAAATTTTAGATTTTCTCTAAGATTGTTGTGGCCACTCATGTTTATTACTTATCCTGCTAGGCTCGATCCAAAGCCTCTTACATGAAGCTAGAAAGATTGCTTAGGGATTTTCTCTAGGCCTTTGGTTTTGATCACCATGGCTTTTACAGAGTGGCCTGGGACTTTTTTTGTCTCCCAAGAGAGTCTAGTGGTCTTGGCTTGCTTTCTGTACAAAATAGATTATTAAGGCTCTCTCAGGAGATGAAGCTTGGAAGATTCTAGTTTGGCACTACATTTCTTTTAGCTTCCTTATCAACAAGCTTTCTTGGAAGCAGACTAGTTTCCAAACCCTTCTCATTATACATGAGCACATGGTCATTTAGGGCTCCTTTGTCATCAAGAGCATCTAGAAAGCCTTGGAGGCTATTAAGCCCTAGCTTCGATGGGCTAGAGATGAATTCCATAATGGCCTCTCCTTGAATCAACATAACATATGGTGCTCTGCCCTATTTTCCATTCAGGGTACTCCCCTCACCAAGACTCAAGGGGCTAGTGCTCTACATTTTTTCAAATGTGGTATTAGAACTCCAAAGGACCTCTTTTCATGAGTCACCATAAATTTTAGGACCTGGGAAGATATGCAAGTATAGTACCACCTTGTCCATTTAGACCGAAAAACTTTTTACCTTCTACTTTCTTCCATCCCTATTCACTTAGTTCATAAAGTGGGGATTTAGTTTGTTTTCCCTTGGTGGCTTGATTGGAGGTGGTTTCCTACCACTCCTTTTCCTAATTACAAGCCAAGTTTGGGCTACAGATGGTTTTTACCTCATCTTCCCATGGTGGATATGCTATACCATAGATGGCATTTGCAATCTTCCCTTTCTCAATGGAGAAAATGCTTTGACACCATATGGAATGCTATAACTGAACCCAAGATTGTGCATTTTTCTTGGTGCTTGGACTTCCAAGGTCTTCCCCTAGGGCCTCAGCTCAAACACATTGGGGTTCCTAACCCTAGATGCCCCTTTTATGGACAACCAGAGTCTTTCTTGCATCTTTTTTGGTTATGCAAGCATGCTCAGAATTATTGGCTCTAGATTCATGATTTCTTCAAGCCATTCAAACCCAAGCTTTTCTCCTAGGCATATGATTTTACTAGGTGACTCTCCCAAGTTTCCTTGGAAGTTCACCCAGATTTGGCATAACTTTAGGCTAGAGATCCTATTTTCTCTGTGAAAAGATAGGAATGTTGTTCTTTTCACACATAATTTTTTGGATGTTAACATTGCTATGTATACTAAGGCATGCATTTATAATAATGTAATTATGCAGATATAAGTGAAAATTAATAAAGTTGCACTTGAAGTTGCTCACCTACAAGAGTTGCTCAATCACTAGGGCAATGCCCGTTGTACTGTCGCCAAAGTTCCTCCAAATGCCTTAACAGAGACCTCGACACCCCGCGGCCGTCATCCTTAGTGCCACTCCTTTAGTTGTCACTCACACACCCTATGCTCCCAAGCTTCTTGCCACCACTCTCCCAATGGTGGTGATTGTGGATGGAGGTGCCACTCAGCTTCCCCACCCCGTGGTGGTTCTGGTTGGTCCTCAGCTCCTCCTCCTTGTTCCCATCTTGGGCACTCAAGGAAGTGGTCTTGCCTAGACCTAGTGATTTCTCCTCTGTGGCCAGAGGTTAAGATGCAAAGGCTACCACTATTGCTATTGCTAGTGACAATGGTTGGAATATTCCTAGCCCACCCCCCAATCCTAATGATGATTAGGGTTTCCAAGATAAAGATGATCTACTACCCTCAACTGACACTGCTTTGGCAGCCTGAGGTTGCCTTTTTTTTTTTTGATGAATAGTTTTTTGTTCCAATTGTGACTATGTATTTTGTCCAGCTTTGGCCAATTGAACTCTTTCACAGGGTGATCTTTTATCCCTTGACCCCTTTTTTGTGAATTGTAAACTAAATATATTTTATTAATAGAAAAGGTAACTATTCATCAAAAAAAAAAAATATTATCAATGAAAACAATAGTTCTTGGCTTCTCAAATCATTGTTCTTGTTAGTCTACAACTTTGTAAGTTTTTTTTTGGCATCTTGATTTTCAATGCACTGTTGAAATGTTATTGTTAGTCTATGACTTTGTTAAAAATAGTTAACTGTTAATAATTAACTATTTTTCTTTAATTTGATTGGTTAAAACAAATGGAGCTTCAAAGAAAACTAAAGATTAATAGATTATAACCTCAACAAAGTTAAATATAATTTTTATAATTTATGTGTCAAATTTTTATTTCATACCTATCTTGTCACCTATTCCTAACTTTTTTTTCATTATGAAATCTTTTAAATGATGAAGAACAGTTTATAAACAATTATCACAATTTTTAATATATATTAAATTTTAATAATTTATAGATATTTTAACTATATTCTATTTTAATTTTGAAACTAAATAATACATATGAAGAAAATATAGCATTTTCAATTATATTTTTAAATTCTAATTATTTTATGATATCTTGCACCAATTTAATGTTATAAAATTTAATATATCTTCATTGAATTTTTCATATCATCTTTACAATAAAAAGCTTATGATAGAAAAGAAAATCATTTCTATAATAGAAAAGAAAATCTTTTATTTATATATATATTAAAACTATTATAATAATTATTTTAAATTATATTATATATATAATATTTTATATAAATAATTAAATTAACATCATGATTTTGGCATGCTCATTGCTCAAGCTTAAAAATAAAATAATAATAATTAATAACAATTTCTTTTATTTTTCTCTATATTAATAAATATCCTATGTAAATTGAAAATTATTTTCGATGACCGTAGCTTAATTTTGGGTCAAATTTTAAAAGATTGAAGATAAAGTCTATTTCTACCGTAAATCGGGACACGTGTACTTGAAGATTCTACTTGAAATCCTAATCGTTGCATAAAGAAGGATCAACAGCTTGAGATAAATTTTGGGCTGATTTGGGAAATGCTTTCCCATGTGCCTAGATTCATCCAAAATCATGACACGTATCCCGTCACTGCCAATTCGAAGACTCAGTTAATATTATTAATAATTATGTTTGTAAACATTATCAGAATTATCAATATATGTTAATAATTTATAGATAACTAAACTATAATACATTTTTTTTTTAAAACTAAATAATAAATATGAATAATAATATAACATTTGTAATTATATTTATTTTATTTTATTTATTTTATTTAAATTAAAGTATTGTCATTATAATTTATTAATAATTATTAGTATTTGCCGGTAGGTACTACGCTTAGGGTTAAGAGCTAAATATTTCATTTTCAATGTGATTCATTAACATTAATATTTTTATTTTTTGAATGTCAGTGCATTGGTTTATATTTTATATTTTTAATAATGTAATTTTTATATAAATTATAATATATTTTTTGTCATTCAATTAAAATAATATTACTTATATTATATAGTCATTTAAGATTTATTATTATTATTAATTATTTATTATATAATAGAACATATAATATAATTATTTATAATATAATATAATATAATTATAACCATATGATATATATGTAATAGAACATATATATCAATGATTATATAATATATTTATGAATAAAATTTAAATTTAAATTTAAATTAACATCATTATAGAAAAATATAATTATATTACATTTTTATTAATTAAAATATTTTATATATTATAATAAATTTATTAAATTTAAATTAGATTTATATAAAAACTAAAGGCAAGTACTAGTGGCACTTGTTTCATATCTTGCACCAATTTTATTTTATAAAATTTAATATATCTTCATTGAATTTTTCATATCATATTTACAATAAAAAGTTTATGATAGAAAAGAAAATCATTTCTATAATAGAAAATAAAATCCTTTATTTATATTATATTATAACTAGTATAATAATTATTATCAATTATATTTTTTATATTTAAAAAATATTTTATATAAATAATTAAATTAACCCAAAATTGAGACACGTGTACTGCAAGATTCTACTCAAAATTTGAAATCTCGACCATTGACTAAAAGAAAGATCGATGGCCCAAGATGAATTTTGGGGCAATTTGGAGAATGCTTTCCCAAGTGGCTAGATTCATCCGAAATTGTGGGACATCTCCTTGACAAGTGTCACGAATGACACATGTCACGATTCCAGATGACTCTTGACAACAACGATATCACTCCACAAATTCACCCAAAAATCATATCGAATCATCAATAATTAAGTTATATTTTTATTAATTAATTTATTTAAAATAAAAAAAATTATTCAAATGTATATCAATGTAATAATTTTTTACTTTTTTTATTATTGTTATGTACATTACTAAATTATTGAGTCTTGACTCTTGTTAGAAAGGTTAATCTTTCCTTGGATATATATTTTAATTGGGATATTCCAAGGGTCCCTACATGTAGTTTGTCCACTTGTACACATGTGGAGGACATGTCATTGTTTGTCCTTTATTCCACATGTAAGGACAACTCTTGTTTATTTCTTTATTTAGTTTATCCTCCTTAAGAGGATTGTGACACTTTGCACACACCTATTATGAATGTGACATTCATAGAAATGGGAGTTACAAATGCAACTCCTCTCTCATCTCTATATAAGAGATGCTCCTCCTTCTTTCTTCACAACAACACTCTCTTAGCACTTGATATTATTTTATTGAGCTACTTTTGCTCCAACACTCTCTCGCTCTCTTCTCTAGGCATTTGCCTTCATTCATAATACTCACAAGGGGTTTTCTTTGCTTTCCCCTTATAAATCCTTGTCTCGATTGTTGAACCATCTTGGTGTATGCTCTTGGAGTTGCTTATCTTATGGTAACATTGTTTCACACTTAACTTACTTGGAGTGTTTCTCGTTCCTTGCTCAACATTATCATTTCTTACATGGTATCAGAGCTTGGTTATCTAATCCTTGTTTTAAGTTTTGTGGTGAAGGTTGCCATTCATTGGAGCACACCTTATTTGGAGACGTTATTGAGAGAAGAAGTTTGTGTTGTGATTTTAGCTCTTTTTAACAAATCTTGTGTATGCAGGTTTCATATTTTTTACTAACCCACTTTGGAAGGCTTGCTGCCAAAGGGTTTTCTTGTAAAGCTTCATATTTTTTTTACTAACCCTCTTTGGAAGGCTTGCCGCCAAAGGGTTTTTTTGGTAAATTTCAATTTTTTTTCTTGTTTTCGACGGCATGCCGCCAAAACAAAAAAAAGTATTACATTAGTAAAGTTTTAAATAACTCTCTAATTTTTATACTCATTTTAAACAAAATTTTTCCTACTCTTTAAATTTTTTATTTTATTTTTATATTCTTCTATATTTCTTTGTATGCTCTTGAAAATTTCAAGCATACAACATACATCTTTTTATAGGATTTTCATCCTTATAAATCAAATAACTCTGTTGTTTCAAAGCAAACATTTTTTTATATATTATCATTTCTCTATTATCATTGCATCTTTTTATAAAAATAAAAAAATAAAAATCTTGCATTTAAATTTGGGCGGACGCGCCACCCGCACGCCACCCGCGCGACACCAGCGTGCTGCTGCAAGCCGTCTGCACCGCCGCGCGCCACTGCCGCGAGCTAGCAGCGCCCCCGTGCTGCCGCGTGACACCGCATGTTCTTGGTTGCGCCGCTGCGCACCGCCGCGCACCACCAGTTTGCAACGCCGCCGACATTGCGAGACCTGCAATTCTCCCATCACGCCCTATTCACGGCCACACGCACCATAAACCCCCTTCCACCGCTTCTTGGCGCGGCCCGCGTCCAGGCCACGGCAATTGTCGCCTGCGCGGGCAGAGCCCGCATCCTTATCCACTTCGCATTTTTTAAATTCTCGAAACCCCGCTTTTTTTTCCACCGACCTCCATTGACCATCCAACTCTGCCCTCTGGCCACGCGACAGTCGCCGCCAACGCTCCGCTCCTCATACATATCTCCGCCCAACCTTTTAAAAAAAAAAACTCTTGTTTTATTTATTAAAACAAAACTTTTATAACGCTTTTTTATCACATTTTTTTTCTTCTTTATTTTTTTTTAAAAACAAATAAAAATATTAATTAAAAAAAAAACAAAATATATTCTTAATCTTTTATATAAAAAAAAGAAAAACACCAAATTTTTTTTCAATTAATAAAATTAATTTTTTTTTTCTCATTTAACAATTTTTTTTTTTTCAATTAATCTGATTTTCAAATTAAGGAATTTTTTTTCAAAAAATAAAGAACAATTTTTTTTCTTAATCATGTCAACATTAATTCCCGAAATCAAACTTAATTATTCTAATTATCATTCTTGGAAAACTCATATTTCATTTATTTTTCGTTTTAAACATCTCTTCGAAATAGCCACTAACCCTTCTCTTGAACCTGGTTCAGCGGCTACTCAAGACGAGAAAGATACTTGGAAAGCTAAAAACGAAGAAGCTTTAGGGTTAATTGGTATTTCCATTATTCCAGATTTATATGTCTTAATTGCTCACTGTTCTAAAGCTCATGATGCATGGTCCATCTTGAAAACCAAGTATGACAGTGGTGATGAATACCGCAAAATACAATTGCAAGATCAACTCGAAGATCTCAGGTATGCAGATTTTAAAAGTATGGATGAATTCCTCTTAAAATTTGATTCTCTTAAAAGTCAAATTATGGATTTAGGTATTCAATTAGAGGACATTCGTTTAATTCATCTTATTCTTAAAAAATATCTTCCTAGACAGTTTCAACAATTTATAACTAATATTCATGCACAGCTTGCTATTCCTACTTTAACTTCTCAGTTAACTTATGTTATTTTTCAAACTTTATTAAGACAGGAAGAAGCTAAGCTAATTCAGTTTGGTACACTCAAATCAACTAAACATACATTTGTGTCTAGAAATTCAACTAATAATTTTCGTTCCAATAATAATAATTACAAACAATCTAATTCTAATTCAAATAACTCCAACAATAAATTTCATGCCAAATATAATAATAATACCAATCATCCTAATAATACTCGTAATACTAATAATCAAAGGAATCATTCCAATTCCAAACCTCATTGTTCTTATTGTGGCAAAGATGGTCATCTTGTCCATAACTATTTTAAAAAGAAAAATGATAAAAAACTTATGAATCATAGTAACAATCATCAAACCTCAAACCATAAAAAAGGTAATTCGACTAGTTCTAATCCTCGTCATGCTTTTACTTGTAGCTTTAATCTTTGTAGACCTTTAGAATGGATTGTTGATAGTGGTGCATCACAACATGTCACTTCTCATAAAGAAATTTTTGATTCTTTACAACCTGATATTGCTAACATTCCTATTCAGTTAGCTAATAATCAGACTTGTAAAGTTGAAGGACTAGGTGATGTTACTATTCCTAATGGTAAATTGCATGATGTTTTATATGTACCTGACTTGAAAACTAATCTGCTTTCTGTTTCACAGTTATGTCAGAACTATAAAGTGGAATTCTACAAAGATACATGTCATATCATAGATCCTCAAACTCTCAAAGTGATTGCTCATGCTAAAATGGATAATGACAATTTGTTTAAATTCCATGAATTTGCTAGTTCACGATATTCTTTACATACTTCTATTGATTTCAATATATGGCATGAACGACTTGGTCATTTAAATTCCGATTATATTACTTTCATGCAAAAGTATAATATGGTTGATGGCTTGCCTCACATTATTCCTTCCAAGATTGCCTGTACAGGTTGTATGAGTGGTAAGATGCATAGGGAGCCCTTTCCAAGTGGAAAATCATGGCGAGCAACTCATAAGTTGCATCTTTTCCATAGTGATCTTTTGGGCCCAATGGAGAATACCTCCATCCAAGGTTCTCGGTATGCACTTACCTTTGTTGATGATTTTTCTAGACGAACTTGGATCTATTTTTTGCATAGCAAGGATCAAGTTCTTGATATATTTATTGAATTTCAGTTATATGTTGAAAGGCAATCTGGTTATAAACTTAAAATTCTTAGAAATGATAATGGGAAGGAATATGTGAATAATGCTTTTCATTCTTATTTGAAATCATGTGGAATTAAGCACGAGCTTACTATTCCTTATACACCACAACAAAATGGTGTGGCAGAAAGAAAGCATCAGACCATTGTTGAAATGGCTAGAAGCATGTTGCATGCTAAGAATCTGCATTATAAATTTTGGGCTGAAGCCATGTTTTGTGCAACTTATATTCTTAATCGGACTCCTACCAAAGCTCTCAAGGCTATCACTCCAGAAGAGGCTTGGTCTGGTAGGAAACCGAATTTACATCATTTACGGATATTTGGTTCTATTTCTTATGTTCATACGCCTAAACAGAAAAGGCATAAATTAGATGCTAATTCATCTCCTTATATATTTGTTGGCTATGATGAAAACACTAAGGGTTATCATGTTTATGATTCCACTACTAACAAAGTTCAAGTTGCTAGAAATGTTTGTATTGCAGAAAATGGAGTTCATGATTGCTCTACTACACATGATGAAGAATTCAGTGGCACTAAAATTGTGCTGGTGGAGGACCAACCTCCTTCTCTTAACCCTACTCTTTCTCTTAATCCTTCAAATCAAGTACCACTGATTATTTCTGCTCCTACATCTCATGATACTCAAGTAGATACTAATGATACTTTTATTACTAATGATTCTTCCTCTAGTGATAATTCTATTACAACTAAACGTAAACCTAAATGGGCTCAAAACCTTATCAATGAAGTTGATGATTATATTTCTAAATCTGGTGGAATTAAACATAGAAGGATTAATTATTGTAACTATGCTTTGATGACTACTATTATGAATTCTAACGATCCTAAGTCTTTTGATCAAGCTAACTCTCAACCTCATTGGCAGAAAGCCATGCAAGAGGAATATGATTCTTTACTTGCTAATCAAACTTGGGACTTAGTCAAATTACCTCCTGGCAAGAATCTAGTTTCATGTAAATGGTTATACAAAACAAAATTGAATACTAATAATGAAATTAGTAAATTTAAGGCTAGACTAGTTGCTAGAGGTTTTTCCCAAATTGAAGGATTAGACTATAATGAAACTTTTGCTCCTGTTGCTAAAATGCCTGCTATCAAATTAGTTCTTGCTTTAACATCTAAAATGAATTGGCCCATTCATCAAATGGATGTTAAAAGTGCCTTCTTAAATGGTGATTTACTTGAGGAAATCTATATGGCTCAACCTCCTAGATTTGTTAAGAAAGGTAGTGAAAATCTAGTTTGCAAATTGAACAAATCTATTTATGGTCTTAAACAATCACCTAGAGAATGGTATTCTAAAATTAATTCTTTCTTTATTTCTCAAGGTTTTACTAGAAGTAAAAATGATCCTAATTTGTATATTAAACATACTAACGATGCTATTATCATTGTTATTGTTTATGTAGATGATCTAATACTCACTTCTAGTTCAGACGCTTTGATTTCTGATATCAAATTCCAACTTAAATAGAAATTTCAAATGACAGATTTAGGTATCTTACATTATTTCTTAGGTATGCAAATTTTTCAAACTCCTAAAGGTATCTTTGTTTCTCAAAGAAAGTATGCTTATGATCTTTTAGAAAAATTTAAGATGAATGAATCTAACCATGTTTCAATTCCATGTGAATTAGGAACTAAATTAATGAATGATATAAATACTCCTTTTGTTGATGAAACTTTGTATAGACAATTGGTAGGAAGTTTAAATTATTTAACTCTTACTAGACCTGATATTGCTTATAGTGTTGGTTTAGTTTCTCGATTTATGTCTAAACCTCAACAAACTCATTTTAAAGTTGCTAAACGCATCTTAAGGTACATTAAAGGAACTATTAATATGGGATTATTTTATGATGCAAACTCTGAATTTATTTTACATGGCTATACTGATTTCGATCTAGGTGGAGATCCCAATGATGGGAAATCCACTTGTGATTATTTTTTCTTTGTTGGTTCAGGTCCAATTTCTTGGAAAAGCAAAAAAGAACACTCTATTTCCCTATGCTCAACTGAAGCTGAATACAAAGGTTGTACCAATGCAGCTAAGGAAGCTTTGTGGATTCGAAGACTTCTTGACGATTTGGGTCTACCTCAACAATCACCTACACCTATACATTGTGACAATCAAAGTGCTATTGCCTTGGCAAAGAATCTAGTTTATCATGCACGCACCAAACAAATTTCACTTCAACATCACTTCATTCGAGAACAAGTTGAAGACAATCAAATTATTCTTCTTTATTGTAAAGGAGAAGATCAAGTGGCTGATATTTTAACCAAACCACTTTCTAAAGAGAGATTTCAGTTCCATTGTAACAATTTGGGTTTACAACCCGTTGAAGTAAACTCCCCAAGTAAAGATTAAGGGGAGGTGTTAGAAAGGTTAATCTTTCCTTGGATATATATTTTAATTTGGATATTCCAAAGGTCCCTACATGTAGTTTGTCCACTTGTACACATGTGGAGGACATGTCATTGTTTGTCCTTTATTCCACATGTAAGGACAACTCTTGTTTATTTCTTTATTTAGTTTATCCTCCTTAAGAGCATTGTGACACTTTGCACACACCTATTATGAATGTGGAATTCATAGAAATGGGAGATACAAATGCAACTCCTCTCTCATCTCTATATAAGAGATGCTCCTCCTTCTTTCTTCACAACAACACTCTCTTAGCACTTGATGTTATTGTATTGAGCTACTTTTGCTCCAACACTCTCTCTCTCTCTTCTCTAGGCATTTTCCTTCATTCATAATACTCACAAGGGGTTTTATTTGCTTTCCCCTTATAAATCATTGTCTCCATTGTTGAACCATCTTGGTGTATGCTCTTGGAGTTGCTTATCTTATGGTAACATTGTTTCACACTTAACTTAATTGGAGTGTTTCTTGTTCCTTGCTCAACATTATCATTTCTTACAACTCTTTATGTCGTTTACATGTACATTATACATACTATTAGTAAAGTACCTAAAACCATTAATTACTTAATACTTTCTTTTTAACTATTAACCCTGTATGTTTTTAGAGTATGAAGTTGAAAGTTCTCCAGGTCAAGTCCGATATGATAGGGTTTTCAAATCTCAAATTTTCAAAGATTGGTAGAATTCCATTTTGTGTTCTGAAGAGTAAAAGAGTGAAACTTGAGTATTAGACGACAACACCAATTATCCAATCTCAATTATGGGTATTTAATTTTTTTAAAACTTTTTTTGTTGCAATTTGTAACAATAGAAATCTTGATTTTAATTGTCTTAGGTTTACAATCTACAATTATTTTAAATAGGGCTTGAAGAAGAGTTTTGTGTAATAACTAGTAGCATGCATGGGCAAGAAAAGGTCAAAAACCTCTTGTATGAGTGCAAGCACAAAAGAAAAGAAACACATTATAGAACTTAGGCAAGTGCTACAAACCCCAGGTTTCACTGATGAATGTCATGATATTTTTGATCCTATTATCCATGGAGATTTAAGAATCACGAGAAGTAGACATTCATTGTTTAATAAGTGGAAAGATCCACTGAAAGGGAGACATTATTACAAATATAACAAAAATATTCGTGCACATACAAATAAACTAGTTGCTCTAGTTACCGGATTAGCAAACCTCAATATACTCAAAGTATTCCCTTGTCTTGAAATTGTAATGCTATGCACTCAGAATTCTGATGAAAATAGAAAGGCAATTGTAAACCAAAACACTCAAAAGGAGATTTTATCCATAACTAAGAGTAAATTTTTCACTCTGTTAGACCTAGGGCTAGGGTTTAAACTAGAAAGCTTTAATGAGTACATTGACTTGGATAAACTAGCATAGGCTTATGACAAGATGGAAAGAGTTTTTCAAGATTCATTTATTAAAGGTTTAATAAACTACGAGTCCTCTACTAGTGTTACATTGGACATAGACCATAAGCCTCCTTATCAGTATGATATTTTTGTGCCATGGGTTCAGAATACTATATCTTTATTATCATTTTGTCTAGGATTGGATAGTAACAAGGAAGTGGGGGCTAATGTTCTTGAAATGATTTATAATATCCATTTTCAAGGTTAGTCAGTTGAGAAGGTAGATGTAAGATATAATTTTTGTTCAACACATTGTTGAATCAATGCAACAACAATTACTAATGATTAAACAAAGTACAACTATAGGCAAGACAAAGACATTTAGGTTGAAATGTCCCTTTTCTGATTTTATATGATATTCAAGCCTCTAATCAGATCTTTAAAATCAAACAACCAATCTTTCAAAGATCCACCAATTTCTCAATAAACCCCAAATTGGGTATGCTGGAATAGTGCCAAAAACTTCACAGCTTCACATATTATTAGTAAATCTGAAAGTGGACATTTTTATAGAAATTTCAGCAGCATAATAGCCTACAAAATGAAATTTTCAGATATGTATAACATTTACACAACAGCTCCCAAACAGAGGATAAAAACAATGCTCATTGGGCTCTCGAAAATAACATAGAATAGCTCGAAAACACCACAAAAACACTAATAATCTATCACAGAAGTATAATCATGACCAAATACATATATTCAGCTCTATTTTAACATCTAAAAGTCTGAAATACAGTAGAAACCCAAACTGATATGAAATACTCAACCGAAAACACCAAACTCTTACAAAAAACACACCCGAAAAATCACAAATTTGCATTGTTCAGCACAAAGGCAAACTCTGCATGAGCATGCACATGGAATGGCTTCAAACTCCCATCCTTAGCCTTCCTAGAAATATGCAAACTCCTGTTCTTGGGTCTCCTTCTTCATAGGTTTTGCAGCCTTTGAAGAATAACAAAGAAATGAGCAAAAATCAAGTTTTGGAATCAACCCAAAATGCCTCCAAACTCCTTAAAAGAGGGCATAACCCTAAATCACATCCAAGAGGGGTTAATAAAATATATTTTAATAATAATTTTCATTTATTAGTCCATTCGCTTCCAAATATTATCCCCTTTTTCTGAAACTTCACCTTTTTGGGCCTGCCTGCCTTAGAAAAGATTATTATTTTTAATTATTTGAAAAGGGGACATGACAAGTCCTCCCCTTCCAAATATTTCTTGTCCTCAAGAAATGGTTGAACAATAAACCAATCAATCCACCTGGATCCCAAATGTAGTCATGAACTATACTATTGTCAATTAACACAGGCTCCTACAATATCCTCTGCAATATAACCAAGAGGAATCCATAATCAAACTGACAATTACTGCTCAACCAAACTCCAAAGTCACAACTTCCACAGTCAAAAACCCATGAGACACAAACTCTTAGAACATCAAAACCCAAGTAAAGTGGACAAATCAAACTACCAACATAGTAAATACCATCAATGCATCCCACTGGCCTATACGAAATGTACAATCCAATTCTGCAACAATGGTGAATGCTCCTGAATGAAATTGTTCCAAGTATGGAGAATCCACACACTATACAACTCTTGTAGTCAACACAACTCTGTAGATCATTGGCCACTATCTCATAACCATAACTTCCATGCACCCCTAATGGTGAAAAGCCATCACAAGATAAATAGTAAGAAATGGAACCCAAACCAAATTTGTCTGCCATCAACTCCTCAACACAAGGATCAAATACTAACTGATGCACATACCTTGTAATATAATGTTGATAAAGAAAAACAACCTCAGTCAATAGCTCACCATGAACAAGTGATACAACCCACTGTGATTGATCACCAGCTAAGTCAAGAGATGTCATAGCCAAAGGAGTAGAATCAATAACAACACTCGCTGAAGCATCACTCCAAAACTCTTGCTCTAAGTCATGTATTATCAAGCTGTAAATTGTAGAACCTATCACCATGTCATGCCCATCATGAATCTCATCCTGAGGTGCCAAACTATCCCATAACTGATGATAAGCACTAGGAACCAAAGTACATCTATGTATCATCATCTCATCAACATGGTCATCAAAGGTAAATTGATGAGCATACCTCACAATGTAATGCCGATAGAATGCGCCAATCTCAGTTAGTGGCTCAGACTACAATCTAGATGTAACTAACTGCAATCAATCACTAACCAAGTTAGAACTGACTACTACCTCTGAAGACATCAGCAAGGGAGTAGTATTACTAACAGGAACCATGCCAACTGATAGCTCACCAACATCACACATGGTCTTTGATACAACATCTCTAGTCTCTGTGCCATTAGTACTAGAGGTCACCACCATGTCAGGCATACCACAATAATCTGCTATAGCACCCAACTCAACTGAACCTAACTCTAGTGGGGATGAACCTGATATGCTAATGTTAGTATCAAGGATGGATGCATCCCCATCTCCACTATCTTTGAAAATCTCAACCATGGACATCCTTGGATCACCAGACACCATAGCTTGTGACTATATAGAATCTAGTAAAGACTGTAGTTGCTCTAACTCCATGGTCACCTTAGCCAAATGAAACAGTGACTCCTTGAAAGCCAACTGTGTACTCTCAAGAATCTCAGAAGTCACCTCAAGCTGCTGAGTAAGCTCACTCACCTCATCTTCCTTGGCCAATAATGCATTGTATGTTGTACTGTCTCACTCCATAAGATAATCTCTATCGGCTACCAACTACATATAATCCTATCTTAGAATCTGGATAGCCTTCCATAAAGAGTGGAACTCTGTCAAGGAAAGATAACTACCTCCCTGCTTATCACTAGTAGGAGAACCCCATCCATAAATGGCTAACAACTGACGAGCATCATCAAAATGCTAGCAAGTGATAGCAATGTCTCGCTCACTAACTCTCAACTAATTAGACACATGATGGCACTGGCTAGACTATCTCCTACAAACCTCCTCTGATGCACTGTCTAAAGGAGTATCCTCAAAGTTACTAGTCTCTAGAGTATTACCATCCATATCCTATGAATCAACTCCAAAGCTCACATCAACAAACGGAGTATCAAAAACTGTAGCACTACTGTCCAACTCCTTTGTACCCAAGGAAACTAAGTCTTCAAAATTGCCCACTACATCCTCCTGGATGTCATCAATGCTAATATGATCCTGGGAATCATCTGTACACACTGCCAAATATGAAAGATCATCAGCACATTCCAGCAAGTATGGTCGACTGGATATATGAACAAAGCCCAACACCGGTGTATAAAAAGTAATACCAACATCGGATAAGCTCCTGGAACAAGAAAAGACAACACCATGCAATCTGCTAATCAAATCCATGATAGCACCCAAATAATCACTGATACCAAAAAGTGTTAAAGATTTCCAGTCAACTGAATCCCAAATGCCAATATAAAAATCTCGAGTCCGTATCTGTAAACTAGAATTAGCTGGTAACTCAAGAAAACTCCTCACCTGAGTAATATGACCAATACCAACTAACTCCACATACCTATCATGATGAGATAATGAAGTCACAATACTGTCTTTGTTCACTTTCAGCTAGTTGGACAAATCATGTGAAGTACTACTAGCCTCAACCTCATGTGTCGAAGCATCTAACTGTGCCTGGTACTCTTCCTCAGCAAAGTCATGAATGCTCAATGTCTGCTCATCTCTACCAGGTATCTCACCATCATGCACAACAACATCCTAATAATCATCATCTGAACCCAGTACGTTGTAGTCACTACCTATTGTAACTATACCATCCTAAATACCTCTGACATCACCCTTTGATGACCTGTATACAATTGTCTTAATTTGAGTATAAAGTTGACCATTACTATCAATCTGTGTAATATCCTTTCTCACTACCTCCTATGGCAGAGTAGAATCTGAGACCTCAGCTTGGCTATAAGCTAGTTTCTCAAACTCCTCATGCAAGTTCTTGGTAATTGTGTCATCTGCCCTATGAGAAAATCTGCCAAATAGAAATCCAATCAACTTATCCACCTTAGCTGGGTCGGACAACATGTCATTCATTATACGATGGTGCTCAACCAACTGTTCAGACATGTCATGGCTTATTTTCCTAAGTTTATCTCGAATGTCTAAATAACCATCCTTTCTACTATTCTGACTCTGGATATCAATTGTCCAAGATCGTGTCCTCTGAGACTCTGTACTATACCTGTCCATTCTAGATAAAGTAGAGTGTAACCCCAATAGGTTATAACTTCTTCAAACACCAAGAACTAACATGCAATTGATTAGAAGTGGCATGCAACCATAGATTTTGACATGCAGCTGATTAGAAGCAACATGCAACCACAAAATTCACAAAGAACTAGCATGCAAATGATTAGAAGTAGCATGCAACCATAGATTTTGACATGTAGCTAATTAGAAGCAACATGCAACCACCAAATTCACCATAAAATAATCATGCAAATGATTAGAAGTAGCATGCAACCATAGATTTTGACATGCAAGATTTGGGTAGTTGTCAAAACTGACATGCAAACTTCTACAAACCCTCAGGCTAGCAAGATCATAGCTCTGATACCACTGAAATGTCCCATTTCTGATTTTATATGATATTCAAGCCTCTAATCAGATCTTTAAAATCAAACAATCAATCTTTCAAAGATCCACCAATTTCTCAATAAACCCCAAATCAGGTATGCCAGAAATATTGCCAAAAACTTCACAGCTTCACATATTATTAGTAAATCTAAAAGTGGACATTTTTATAGAAATTTCAGCAGAATAACAGCCTACAAAATGAAATTATTAGATCTGTATAACATTTACACAACAGCTCCCAAACGGAGGATAAAAACAATGCTCATCGGGCTCCCAAAAATAACATAGAATAGCCCGAAAACACTACAAAAACACTAATAATATATCAAAGAAGTATAATCATGACCAAATACATATATTTAGCTCTATTTTAACATCTAAAAGTCTGAAATACAGCAGCGACCCAAACTGATATTAAATACTCAACCAGAAACACCAAACTCTTACAAAAAACACACCCGAAAAACCACAAATCTGCACTGTTTAGCACAAAGGAAAACTCTACATGAGCATGCACATGGAATGGCTTCAAAATCCCATCCTTAGCCTTTCTAGAAACCTACAAACTCCCATTCTTGGGTCTCCTTCTTCACGGGTTTGGCAGCCTCTAAAGAATAACAAAGAAATGAGCAAAAATCAAGTTCTAGAATCAACCCAAAATGCCTCCAAACTCCTTAAAAGAGGGCATAACCCTAACTCATGTCCAAGAGAGAATAATAAAATATATTTTAATAATAATTTTCATTTATTATTCCATTAGCTTCCAAAGATTATCCCCTTTTTCTGAAACTTCACCTTTTTGGGCCTGCCTACCTTAGAAAAGATTATTATTTTTAATTATTTGAAAAGGGGACATGACATAGGTTCACAAGTTACTTTTTTTACCTTCTTTTAGCAAAGCATCACCCAATATTTGAGATAGAGAACAAAAAGCTTGATATTAAGGTCTGTATGTTTGATGAGAAAACCCAGAAGAAATTATAGACTCCTAGTAACATTTTTTTTTCTTTAATTTTTTCAGTCACTGGAATTATGATCCACTGAACATAATAAAAATGAGACTTATTGCCAATGACAACTCTATGAGAAAATATCAATATTAGGAGATTCCATTGAGCGAAATTTTAAAAACCAAGGATTCATGGGATGAGGTTATGAAAGAGAAGAAGAAACATGCGATAGAAAATAATATTTCAGTGCAAGAATTATCATCCCAAATTATGACATTGCACAAATCAAAGCCTCTAACATACTAAAATTTCTACAAGAAAGCATTTGAACCTTCTAGAAGGTCTATGCTGAAAGAAATTAATGAGGCATGTGCGGCTAAATTGTTGTGTCAAACCAAGATGACTGATTTTTGAAAAATGAGGCAAATTTTGGGTGAACCAATGACATCAGCTAGTTTTGATGAAATTGAGGAGGATGAAATTTTTAGCAATTATTGGAATAAAGAGCATCGAACTATACTATATGATTTTGGCAGTGACAGTGATAATGGAAGACAAAAGGACCTCGAGTCTGATGCCAACATTCAAGGTATTCAAGATTTTGGGTCAACTATGGGCAGAGATATTGTTAAACTTCAAATGAGTGATTTTTTTAAACAAACATATAGTAAAGGGGCAACTACGATACAAAAAATGGGTTATGCAGGTATAGAGCCCATTGGTGCAAGTGGTGAAGGGATTTGGAATCCAATTCCAATACTAGACTCACCCAAAAGATGATGCAAACCAATCATTGGACTCTTTAAAATTGAAGATGATTCATCTAGAAAGGCCAAAAAACATTATACTTCTTCTTTTGAAGGTCATCCCAACACATTATTTATTAAATCTTCAAATCTAGTTGTAGTTGATCCCACTGGCACTGGCACTAGCACTAGCATGGATGAACCTTGTGCAAAAAAGAAAAAAGTTATGACAATTACACTGCCAGTAGTGCTAGCAGTTACTTCACCAATGTATGTACCAATAGCTTCTATACAAAACCCAGAAAAAAGTCCTAAAATGCCAGGATTTGGAATGGGCCATCTTCATTCTGTTGGAAATCCTCAAAATACAATTGTAGGTGTAGTAAGATTAACTATAGTTGGAGAAGCATACAATGATATAACTGATAATTCACCTTTCAAACACTCAGTTGTGTCAACAAACCTAGATTTTAGTTTGAACAAGTTTGCATCAAAGTTTGAATAGACAAGTGAAAGAAATAGGTAAATTATGAAGACTTTGAAAAGTGATGCAGTTCCTAAATGTTAGGGATCTACTCATAGAATATTTTTGACATATGATCCAAACAATGAAATGATAAACTTAATGGCTGTTATGCCCCTGGGTAGAGATAATAATCCACCACAAAATGTAATAAATCCTAATGATATACAAGTTACTAGTCTTTAACCAAATTTTTCAAAAGTGAAAAATATTGACAAAATCAATATATCAAAATAGACCAACAAAATGGTCTACTCTACACTTCTAAAAGCAAAGAGGAAAAAAAAAAGTCTTACAAAGAAAAAATATAAAAGTTACAGGAAGACCTTGATAATGTGAAGGTGAAGGAGAAAGTAGTAGACAATAGGTCCAAAGAATTGCAAAACAGGATAAAGAAATCTTCTCCTATAGAGGCAATTGTCTAGCAAGAAAAGATGAATGAACAAGTGCAAAAATTGACTAAAGAATTAGATGAGTGCCAAAAAAGACTTCAACATGAACAAGCCTTTACTGCACAGTTGTTCAAGTTTGTAGAGAGTAGTGCACAGGTTAAAAATAAATTGAAAACTGACCTGGACTTTGCTATCAAGAAAAATAATAATTTGAAGATTGAATTTGAGAATGAAAAGAAAATTTTAGAGTCTAAGGCAAGGATGATTTATAATTTGCAAAAGGAATTGAGGAATGAGAAGGAAAAAGAGGAGTATAGTGCACACACAATCCACAATTTGAATAAGCAGTTGGAGAATATGAAACAAAAAGAGGAGTCAAATACAAAAACTTTTAGTGATTTGAAGAAGAAATTGGAGAATGAGAAGAAAATAGAGTCTAATGCTATTGCAAGCACTAACACAATCCACCATATGAGGAGGGAATTGGAGTATGCAAGAAAAAAAGAGGAGTCAGCTACAAAGAAAATTCTTGATTTGAGAAAGGAATTGGAGAATGTGAAGAAAGAGGAGTCTACTCAAAGAATTCATGATTTGAAGAAGGAATTGGACAATGCAAGGAAAAAAGAGGAGTCCACTACAAAGACAATCCATGATTTGAAAAGGGAACTCAAAGATGAGAAGAAAAAAGAGGTAACTACTACAAATACAATCCAAAATTTGAAGAAGAAATTGAAGGATGAGAAGAAGAGAGCAACTAATTGGAAAGGGCAACTAGAGGAAGTATAGAAAAAGAGTGAAAAAGAGATGTCTGAAATGAAGAAAAATATGGAGAATGTAATGATAGAAAATAGAATGACCTCTTCTAAAGACCATCATGTGAAAGATACTATACTAAATATGGTTAAGCTTATCAAACAAGAAAATTGGGATAAAATAATGAAGAACAATGATAGTTTTTTTGAATGGCTTGATTTAAATAGAAATCTCAAACTTATCTTTGAAAATGTAAAAAATGATATTGTGGGTAAAAGAAAAATCTTCACCAATTCCTTAAAATATCTTTCTGACCAAATTTTGAATAAAGTAAAGAGATCCAGTGATAGGGATTTGGAAAACCATGGAATAAACAACCACTTGGATGCCTTTGTAATGACCATTGAAGTCTATCACAATTGTGAACAAGTAATGAAAATAGCTAAAGCTCTCAAATCTGCTTCCATAGACTTGATGAAGATGAATAACATCATATTGAACTTGCTGGCTATTGGATTACCAAATCTAGCTAGCTCAGAAGGAAGATTGATTGGAAAATAAAATTATATGAAAAGTTGTACGACAACATGAACTCTAATTTAGGAAACTTGCCTAAGGAAACCCATCCAGAAAAAATTGCAAGTTGCATCAAACCATTGTCAATAATTAATGAAGTTATAGATAAATTCCTCAATTCATGTAAAAATATCTCTCAGAAGTATTTATTGTTGATGAGGTTACAATGATTTAGCTACAACCTCAAACAAATGGAGCTTCCAGATAATACAGAATGGAGCACCCTAAAGAAATTCATTGAAGCTAGGTCATCTTCTCAAACTAAAACTATTACTATTGCTATCAGTGGTAGTCATAGCTGATAGCACTTGTATGCGTGAATATGTGGCCTCTGCTAACACACACACTTCAACACGGTCTTTATTTGTGGATTCATCTCGAAATGAACATTGGATTGTTCACCTGAAAATCAGCTAGCAAGGCGACCTGTTGCCTTCTATCTAAAAGGATTTTTCTTGTTAGATATCCTTAGATTTGAGGTGTTAAGCAACTAAACCCTCTAAGAATGAAGGATTTAAGAAATGAAATTAATCTATATGATTATGCAGATTAATCTAGCATGAGAAATGCATTCTAATCTAAGAACAAGTAAAGGAAACTAGATTAATCATATGCATATTATGCTAAATGAAATTAAGCTAAGGATGCAAATGTATGTAAAATATGAGAAAATGTGAGCAAATGTGAGTATGAATTCCAGCAGCAATTTGATGCAAATTCTAAATTCATCCTCCCCCAAAATGAAGAGATGAGGGTCTCTTAAATAGACTTTCCTAGAATCCATCAATGGTTGAGATCGATTTCAATCAATGGTCAGGATTAAAGGTGAAGTTCAGTCATAAAGGAAGATTCCCAAATTAAAGGGAGTTAACTGATTTAATTTGAGTAGAATAAGGAGTTAACTAATTTAATTTGAGTAGAATAAGGAGTTAACTAATTTAATTCCTTTTTTATCAATAGTGAACTGAGAATTTCCCTTTTTGAACTGAAGAAGGATTTTTGGAGAGATATTTAATTTAATAAAATGAGATATGCTCTCATAAATGTATTTCCTATTTAATTAAATAATTTCATTTAATTAATTAGAGACACTTTCTTATTTAATTAAATAACTATATTTAATTAATTAGGAATTACTCCTATTTAATTAAATAACTTTGTTTAATTAATTAAAAAATAGCCTTCCATTTAATTAAATAATTTTCTTTAATTAATTCGAAATACCTTTCTCATTTAACTAAATAATTACATTTAATTAATCAAGATAGGCATATTTATTAAATTAAATTAATTTAATCCCATAGTACATTAGCCTTAGGAGATAATTTAATTTAATAAAGTATAAATACTTTTAAATTAAATTATAATTAAATTAAGTAGGTTTAATGTGACTAATATGAGTACGTACTATAGGAATTAAATAAGAAATGTGATGAATGTAGATTAGGGTCTTCTGCATCTGACAATTAAGTCAAGTAGCGAGTTAGATCAAGAATGTGTCTAATGAAATAAGACTTTAGCAATGATCAAAATAGACCAGAATTGGTATCATGGCAATGAGCCAATTTCGGGGTATTACATTTTTCCCCTCTTTGAATGAATGTGCAAGCAACATGTTCAATTCAAAGAAAATCAGAAAGTATGATGTGCAGATCAAAAAAAAGAGATTGGTTCCTAAATTGATTCTATAGAGAGCAATTGATGAGCTTTTAAGGACTATCTCTCGAACAGAGCTTAATCCCAAGGAATTCAAGTAGAATACCTAGATACCTAAATTGAAACAGATAAGATTTTAAGGATCATCTCCAGTGCGAAGCTTGATCCTAAGGAATCCAGGTAGAACACCTAGATACCTAAGTTGAAACAGATAAGATTTTAAGGATCATCTCCAGCACAAAGCTTAATCCTAAGGGATCTAGGTAGAACACCTAGATATCTAATTTGATAAGATCTAATTATGAGTCACAGAATCATCCCCAGAATGAGGCTTGATCCTCAAGAGTCAGGGTTTAGACTGTACCGATACCTGTCCATCAGACTCAGATAAAAAATGTTATAAGATGTGATCAAATGATGAAAAGATGAAGTAGATGACAAGGATGCCAGAAAGAGGGGGACAAGATGCCTATAGTAATGAGATGCCCCAAGTGAGAAGGACATAAAATGGGAACCAGATGCCCCAAGTAATGAGACTCAAAATGAGTTGAAGTTTAGTTCAATGATGTAATCATCTTGCCCCCTCGTGAGCAAAATTGAAAGATGACACACCAGAATTATGATGTAAGGAGAGTGATGAAAGATACAGAAGAAATCCAAGGTTTAGTAGAATATAGAAGAGATTAGAATGATCAAAAGAAATATAAAGAGATTAGAACAATCTGAAGAAGTACGAAGAGATTAGAATGATCAAACAAAATTTGGAGGTTGATCCGAAGTGATTTCGAGATCCAAAAGACCAAGTTTGAGTTGAAAAGATTCCAAGAATTGAAAAGTATCAGAAAGATTTGGATTACACAAAATAATTTAAAATGCATTTTGAGCCACTTAAGTGGTCAGATTTTGAATTCAATCCTGAAAAATGGGTTCAGAGCAACCAAAGTAGCCAAGACGGTGATTAATCAGTCATTGTGCAGTTTGGGAAAGAACATGATACTTTGAAGAGATCAACAATCCCTCATTAGAGAAGGTGAAAGTAGCTTTGCAATTGATTCGCATGCTTATGCAAGTGAAGTATGCAATGCAAGACTATGTTAAATGCAACCCTAGGTCTGGTTAACGAGCCTTAATTTTTAATATTCACCAAATATAGAACAAAGCTTGTAGGTCATACAATTCCCACTGACATTGCAATCATGGAAATATGAATATAACATACATTATTGGTTTGTCTGGATTAAATGTAAGCATTCAAGGCACAAGAAGCCAGAACGACTAGAACATTTGTCCCTTTTAATGTAGCAAGTTAACATAAGCATCAAACCATAGATGCTAGGATGACTTGAATGTTTCTTATATAACAAACACACCAAACACATGGGAGATCCATCTTATGCTAAGTACTCAGTATTTATACTGTTTACAATGACCCTTGTATTCGTAACCTGAGACAGAAGTGTGTTAGATATACTCGCAGTGACCTGTATATTCACTTAATAGGATGAGTATCAGTATGTACTATAGCATGAAGAGGTCACTCCAACAAACAAAGAGAAGAACCAATGTCATTGATGTATCTGTATAAAAGGAGTTGAGGTACACATGGCCATCTAATACAAGATGGAGGCTCTTATAGTGGACACCCCTTTTATAGGAATGTATCAACTTGTTGGAACTAAACCACAGATAGAAAGCCAAGAAAAGATCATGCCCCCAGTCATTACTTCTCTGGTCAAAGGTGACATTATCAAGTTGCTGGAGGAGATATGATAAAGCAAAAACAAAGCAAACAAAGAAAAAGCTTAGCATATCCAAACAAGTACATCATTTTTGAGTTCATTTTTTGGATTGATGTCAAGTGTCAGTGTCCAGAACATGTTTGAAAGAAATCTCTTCAGTAGGGTGATGACAGTAGGTAGACGTAGCCAGAATGACTGGTGACTAAGGTCAAAGAGGAATCTTCACGATGAAGAACCTAAGAAAAATTGAGTGACAATAGACAGATACAACCAGGATGACTGGTGACTGATGCAAAAGAGATCTTCCATAAAAGAATTTGGAGACATGAAATTAGCAACAGTAGGTAGATACAGTTGAAACAATTGGTGACTATTGCGGAAGAGATTCTATGAGGAGAAACTTGAAGAGAGTGTCACTGGTGACAATAAGCGGATGCAATGAGAACCACTGGTGACTGTCATGAAGGAGATTCTCTTAGGAGAATCTCAAAAATAGTGACACTAGAAATAGTAGGTAAGAACCACTGGTGACTGTCACGAAAGAGATTCTATGAGGAGAATCTTAAAAATAGTGACACTAGTGATAGTAGGTAGACACAATGAGAACCACTGGTAACTGTCATGAAGGAGATTCTATGAGGAGAATTTCAAAAATAGTGACACTAAAGGGGGAATGCCCCTGAGCTATGACAAGACTCAATCCATGGATACATGAGTGAAAAGTAGGAAAAGTAGGAAAGCAAAAGCATGAAAGTGACTGTACAGAGTAGCCAAAAGATGCACTACTAAATGGAGCATTGGAAACCAGAGGCACTTATTTACCAGATTTTTACCTTCTTAGTAAGATTCTCTTTTTTTGCTACCATAATGGCTATTTCTAGGTTTTCACCAATGGAACATTTTTTTTGTTTTTCAATTTCTTTTTGTATTTTTTTTTTTTTTTTTTTTTTATTTTGGTGTTACCAAGGTGCCTATTGCTAGGTTTTCACCAGGGTAACAATTTTTTTTCAAGACTTTTTCTGATTTTTTAGATTTTTTTCAATACATATAGATATGTACAAAGAGCTTACTGATATCAGATCAACTATAAAACCGCTTTAGGTGGAGAGTGTTGATAGGTTCTTTAAGCACTTCTCCTTCAGTTGTAGAAAGTTGATAAGCATCAGATCCATATACTGCAATGATGATGTACGGATCAAGCCAATTTGGTTCAAACTTTCTCTTTTGTACTTACTGTTGTTGATTCTTGGGGTTCTCTCTCAGGATCAGATCACCCAACTGTAAGTTACGTGGCTTGACCTTTCGATTGTAGCTTAGGGCCATTCTTTGTTGGTATGCTCACAGATGATCACATGCCACTTTTTGTCATTCATCTAGTAACACAATCTCTTGAAGCTGAGCTATCTTGTAGTCATCATCAGTGATAAGGCCTTTCATAGAGATTCTCAAAGTGGGAATCTCAACCTCTATTGGAAGGACAACATCCACTCCGTACACCAAAGCAAAGGGAGTTATGTCCATTGGAGTTCTAATACTTGTTCTATATGCCACAAGGTTGGGTTGATCTGGAAATGCCAATCTCTCCCTGACTTATAGACTGTGCAATGAAGAATTTTGAGGATTGCCTTATTGGATGCCTCAACTTAGCCATTACCCTGGGGGTAATAAATGGAAGACCAATGTTGTATAATATTGAATTTCTTGCACAGTTCCTTGAGGTCTTTATTTTTCAATTGTCCTCCATTGTCAGTAATGATTGAGGATGGTACACCATATCTATAGATGATGTAGTTTGTGATGAAATGTGCCATAGTTTTGCCATCAGCAACTATGAGAGGTACTACCTCTACCCACTTCATGAAATAATCTATAGCCGTGATCATAAACTTATGTCCATTAGAGGAGGTTGGGTGGATTTGTCCCACCACGTGAAAGGCCCATTGTTGAAATGGCCATTTAAGTAAAGGGAATCAGCTCTCTGGCTAGAGCATGGATGAGATTCTCATGTAATTGACACTGTTTGCAGGACCTGGCATACTTGATAGCTTCTTGCTCCATTTTGGGCTAGTAATAACCAACACGAAGGAGTTTGCGAGCTAGTGTGAGGCCATTAGAATGAGATTCACAAATGCCCTCATGAACATCAATTAGTGCACATTTGGACTCTTCAAGTTCTAAACACCTAAGGAGTGTTCCATCGAGACCTCTCCTATATAGATCATCAGCAATAATGACATAATGTGAATCATTATGGATTAGGTAATGTTTCTCATTCTTGGTCAGACCTTCTAGAATGTTTTGATTATGAAGGTAGGAATAAATGTGGTGGTAATGAGATGATTCTTGTCCTATAATGGAACAAATCATCTTAGAATCAAGGGTTTCATAGGCAAGGTAGTGTAATGCTTCCACCAAGAACTCATGTCGAAGATAATTTTTAGGAATTTGTAGTAGAGAGGCCATGTCAAGAATCATCTTAGAATCAAGGGTGTCATAGGCAGGGTAGTGTAATGCTTCCACCAAGAACTCATGTCGAAGATAATTTTTCAGAATTTTTAGTAGAGAGGCCGAAGTGGCCATGGCATCAACTACCTTATTATCTACTTGTGGAACTTCCTAAAAAGTGTTGTGTGCAAAGTACTTCTTTAAGTCATCAACCATGTGCTTGTAAGGAATTAGTTTTTCATCCTTTGTTTGGTACACATCATTAACTCGGTTGACAACAAGTTGAGAATCACCAAAAATATCTAACTGATCCACTCTCCATTTAGCTACAATTTTCATGCCATTGATCAAAGCTTCATATTCAGCAATGTTGTTTGTACAAGGAAACAAAATCTTGTACGCTTTGGGTAATGAGTATCTCTATGGTGTAATGAAGAGTAATCCAACACCTGATCCTTGTTGTGTGAAGGACCCATCAAAGAACATAATCCATGTTTGGTGCATAAGTGTCAGAATTGACTCATCTAGGAAATCAATGTTCATTGGTAGAAGACTCTGTAGGGGTGCCTCAGCTAGCTGGTTTGTAATTGCATGTCCCTTAATTGCCTTGCGTTCAACATATTGGATGTCAAACTCACTGAGTATCATAACCCATTTAACCAATCTCCCTATGAGAGCTGCCTTAGTGAGTAAGTATTTTAGTGGGTCTATTTTAGCCATGAGCCATGTAGTGTGGTCAAGCATGTAGTGTCTCAACTTCTAGGAAGCAAAGACAACTGTCAAACAAGCTTTCTCAATAATGCTATAGTTCTTCTCATAAGAGACCAATGTTCGGCTCAAGTAGTAAATAGCCTTTTCTTTTTTGTCATTATCTTCCTGGGCCAATAAGATGCCCAGAGATGTTTCAGTGGCTAAAATGTAGGCATCAAGATGGGTGGATTGACAAGGTATTGTTTGATCTGCGTTAAGCTTTTCTCACAATCCTGGCTCCAGTTGAATTTCATGCCTTAATGTAAGGTCTTTGTGAAGGGTTGTGATCTATCTTCCAATTGTGAAATAAACTTGCAAATATATTGAAGCCTTCCCTATAGCCCTCTCATCTAGCTGATGTTCTGAGGTGGTGGCATGTCCATTATTTCTTATACCTTCTCTGGATCTACTTCAATTCCTTTTGCAAAAATAATATATCCCAGCAACTTCCCTAATGTAACACCAAATGTGCATTTCTTTGGATTGAGTCGAAGACTAAATTTTTCCATACGATCTAGGATGGGTCCCAAATCTTGCAGATGAGTATTGCGTTTAGCACTTTTCACCAAGGTATCATCGACATAGTCCTCCATGGTTCTATGCATCATGTCATGGAAAATTGTAGTAACAGCTCGTTGATATGTAGCACCAGCATTCTTCAAACCAAATGACATCACATTCTAATAAAAGGTTCCCCATGCACATGTGAAAGCCATTTTCTCCTAGTCTTCTGGCACAATTTTTATATAATTGTATCCAGAAAAACCATCCATAAGTGAATACATCTCATAGCTAGTCATCATGTCCACAATCATATCAATATTAGGGAGCGGAAAGTCATCTCTAGGACATGCCAAGTTAAGATCACGAAAGTCTATACAAACTTTGATAGATTTATCATGCTTGGAAATTGGAACAATGTTGGATATCCATTCAGCATAATCAATTGCATGGATGAAACTAGATTTTAGGAGTTTCTCCAATTCTATTTTGACAAGCAATGCAACGTGAGGGTGCATTTTTCGAAGCTTTTGTTTAACTGGTTTAATGCTTGGTGCTATGGACAATGATGCATGATAAGATCAGGATCCAATCCTAGCATGTTAGAGTATGTCCATGCAAAATTTATTTTCTTTTCCTTGAAAAAGGCAATGAATTGTTCCTTCTCTTCAAGTGACAATGACTGCACTAGATGTATCATATGAGGATGTTCTTCTATGCCCAGGTTAATTGGCTACGTTGGCTCTATTAACACTAAAGATCTCTCCTAAAAGTGACTAGGAAGGACATCAAATATCTCATCCATGGGTGCCTCAGAGAGGTTTTCACCCTTGGATATGTCTTTTGTTTTTACTTTTTTGGGATTCGACACTACCACAATGTAGTTTTCACCATCGGACCTCTTGCATATTTTCTTTTTAATTGTGACTAAGATATTCGATCTCAACCTTAGTCATGTTGACACTTTGCTTATTGGTGGAAGACGTTACATGTTTGATAGTGTTTAGGTAACAGGCAAGAGCATAGTCATTCTGGAATGTGGGGACTTCATTAGATGCATTGGTGTTCTAATCTATAAGCTTGGGATGTCTGAGTGAGAGAGTAGTGGCTGGTTCAATTGCATTCATAGTATAGTCATTAAGTGCGTGGACCAACAATTCAAGACCTATAACGACCTCATCCATAGGTCTGTTCAAATGCCTCAAAATATTAACGTTAGGAATTGATGACTCTAGGACACTAGTTGGATCAGACCCACATGACCTAACCCTAGACGTTTCACCCACTTCAATTCAATTTTCATAGACATGCACTTGGTCAATGTCTTTATCAATAGTAACTTATGAAAGATTGTCAAACTCATATTCATGAGAATCAGTGCTACATGGTGAGAGACTATAGAACTCCCCAATAGTGATAGGGACATACTCTCCTTCAACCTCTGGATTCTTACACAAATACTCAATACGGCATGACTGACTAGATTCTCCCTTTTCTGAATGATATTTGAGTCACTTAGTATTGTTCTCAAAAGAATCACTAGTATCATCCACAGTGCTAACATGTGGCACAAAGTCATCTGGCTCAACAAAGAATTTAGAGATATCATAAGGAATAGGATGAGAGTAGGAATCCTCATCATCAGATTCTTTCTCTTGAGTATCTAACTCATCTTGTGATTCATTTCCAGATGAACTCTCAAGTTTGGGGATGAATTGATTTGATCCCAAATGGAAAGGTACCTTCTTAAACCCTAGGCTAGTTGTACCATGGTTGCTTCGAGATCCTGCTTTGATAGGATAAATTAGGCCATTGTTATTGCACCCAATAGGGCTAGTTCCCTTGTAACCAAAATGCTTCATAAGCCTGAGACCAGGTCCATATTTCTTAGGAGTGATTTCTCAAGCTTGTTTTGTTAGGTCCACTGGAGCTTCTTCTTTGTAAAGCCATGCATCAATTGCTCTATTTTCACTTTCATCTTCTAGGGGAATTGTAGCCTTAATGAAAGTGCCATTATACTTGGTTTGAGGTGTCAGCACAAATGACTTCTTTGCCTCTGAGGGTCTCCCAAAATGTCGAGGGGACTCTGGGAGAGATGTTAATGATAAAACTAGTTCAATGTGGTACTCTCCCATACTAGGTTTTTTCAATTTGAATGACTACTCAATTTGTTTTAGCTTATTGTCATGACAATCAATAGACTCATGATTAGTAGGGATGAAAGTTTCAGCAGCTTTGAGCATATTACAAGTGTAGCTAGTAGTGGTAGGAATAGTAACTTTGGAGCTATAAAATGGGAATTTGATGCATTGGTGGTATGTGGATGGAACAGC
This sequence comes from Cupressus sempervirens, assembly GCA_028749045.1. Classification (NCBI taxonomy): domain Eukaryota; kingdom Viridiplantae; phylum Streptophyta; class Pinopsida; order Cupressales; family Cupressaceae; genus Cupressus; species Cupressus sempervirens. The sequence goes on along the minus strand of CM053785.1, from coordinate 129,498,177 downwards.
GTGCATCTCATGTATCCATGGTTGTCCCAATAGAATGTTGTAGGCCAAGGGAATGTCAAGCACCTGACAAGTGACATCCCTTTCGATAGGACCGATGCAGATTGGTAAAACCACAAGACCTAGTGACTTTTATTCCACTTCATCATATGCTTTAATAGTGATCTTTCTTTGGGGATCAACAGAGTCCTCAGAATAATCCTATTGTCTGAGAAGAGCAGTAGAGACAATATTTAGGCTAGCGCTATTGTCAATGAGTACCCGACGAACACGTCTCTAGTGGATCATAACCTTAATGTGCAGAGGCTGATTGTGTCGGTGATTCAACGAGTTGTCATCCTCCTCGGAGAAGGTCATAAGATAAGGTGAGGTTAGGTGACCTACCATGGATTGAAATTGCTTAAGATCAAGATCTTGAGGAACATTGTCCTTAGTGAGGGCTTTGTCCAAAATTGCCTGTGAGCAGGCGAGATTTTAAGCAGCTCAAAGATGGAAATTTGAGCATTAGTCTGTTTCAACTAATCAAGAACACTATAACTGGTTGTGGTCAAGTTTGTTGTGGGTTTTGCACCTTTACCAGATGGACCAGCAAGGGCTTTGTCTTTGTGTTGTTTAGGATTTGAAGTAGGAGGCACAAGGCCTTTGAGCACCAACCCGGTGCGTGAGCAAGTAACAACATTAGCATAGTGTTGTGAAGACATATTATCCATTTCATCAGAAGTAGGGCCCCTCAAGATAAATGGTGTCTTGGGTTTGCCATTATCTTGCTTTCCCTTAATGGTAATAACATCCCAATATTCAGAATCCATAGGTTCAACCATATGAATGACATTGTCATCATTGGAATATGTATAGTTGACCTTGTTGTAGGGTTCTAGTTTTGAAGTCTCTCCTTTTTCATAAGCTGGGAAAGGTTCTTTGAATGCCTTGTGATCAGAGTTTCTGTTATGTCTCTCTACCACAAGATCACCAACATCAATCATGTCTTGGACTTTATGGAACAAGTTTATATAGTTGCTAGTGTTGTTTCCCTTGTTTTGGTGATACTCACAAAATGAGGTCTCATTCCACTATGGTGAACATCGTTGTGGATTATAGGGATGAGGGTTATCCATTGGTGAAATAAGCTTGTGTTGTAGCAATGTTTTGTAAACCACATCCAAAGGTTCTCCCAAAGGCGTATAATCTCACTTAGGGCATGTTGTCCATGAGTTTCTCAGTTTATTCCCAGATGTCTTATTGTCAAGGGTAGATTTCTTAGCATTTTTGGTCGCTTTGAGGCAATCTATGAGATTAAACACCACTTTAGCTGATTTGGGTGTGACATTGTCAACAACTCCATCATGTACAATTTCTCGATTCTTGTTGACATGTTTGGTTTTATCCCTATTGGAAGTGGAACTTTGTTTTGCATCTCTTTGAAGAGTGAGTTCACCTTTCTTGACCATAAATTATTCGACATGAATAACTTGTGTAATCATGTCTTCAAAGGTACATGGACCTTGTAGTTGGACTCTATACCCAAAATCAAGTAAGAGGTTATCTGTGAAAATGTCAAGCTTCTCCATTTCTGGGATTTTACAAGAATACTTAGTGTATAGCTGTCTCCACCTTTGGAGGAAAGTGAGAAAAGGCTCACCAAATTTCTATTTAAGGCTGCATAGATCTCGAATATTGACAGGGTGTTGTATGTTATGATAATATTGCTGAACAAATGAATTGGACATTTAATCAAATGTCTTGATACCAGGAGGTAAATGTGAGAACCACTCCAAAGCTTGACCACCTCGGCTTCTAGGGAATAAACGCATGAGGTATTTTTGATTGTGTATATACTCCATAGACAAAGCACCAAATTCTTGCAACTAATCTTGCGGATCAGTAGTACCAAAGTACTTATCATATTTGGGTAGCTCTATGCCTCATGGGAAAGGTGGCATATTTATACTTTTGTCAAATGGAAATGAACAAAGAGCATCCAATGTGTACGTCTTTATGGGTTTATCTTTCTCGTGCATCATTTGAGCCAATTGATCTTGCATAATTTTTAATTATTTTTGGAGTTTGGAAGTCTCAGTTTCTTCTTCAGGTGTGATAATAGTTTCCACATTGAAATGAGAAGGTAACTTTGCTCCCTCTTGGGCAAGTTTGAGAAAGTACTTTTCTTTCTCTTCGTTGATTAGGACTCCCATGACCTTTTGGAAATTTTTGTCTCTTTGAAATTTTTCTATGTGTCCAAGGAGTATTTCCACCTCTTCCTATTCCTCATCAGTGTCATAGTCTTTCTCTTTCTCTTTGTCATTCCTAGGTGGTTCTTGATGTTGACTATGACTACCATGTTTAGGTTCATGATTAGTCATTATAGGAACGTGTTCAATTTTTGTATGTTGTGTTTCAAAAGGTTCTCCAGAGAAAGGATCATACATCGTATTTGGGAATGTAGTACCTCTACCTATCTCATTATCCTCTTGGTACAAAGGATTCCTAATTTGCTGCAAATTTATGAAAAATGTTTGCTGAACTCGAGATGACCTGGCAGGTGAGGGAGATCGTGAAGATGCCTCACTAGCCGAAGTGGATACAGATTGTGTAATGAAAGGTAAGCAACCTCTACCATGATTACAACCCCTAGCATGACCACGTCTAATGTTATAGGGATAAAACACATTGCCGCTTCTATTTGTGACAGTCATAGACAAGGACAAGAAGCTAGAACCTAGACAAAGACTACACTAAGACTAAGTCTCAAAAAGGACAAGATAATAGTAAGAATGTTGTTCACTAAGGTACAAATGGTCTGATTTAAAGGCTAGAACAGCTAGAGATTATGACCAATGTGACACAAAGTATGACAAGCATTAAGACAAGGACAAAAAAAAAACTTATGAGGTGAAACTAGTCAAAGTACAAGACACAAGTCTTTGGCTAAGTGAAGTGTCACTATTTTAAGACTATTTGTAGATAGAAAGTGATAAACAGATGCAGAAAAAGACAGCGTGCAGGCCGCAAATAGCTAAAATAGACCCAAATTGGTAATGTTGACACAAAGTCTCACGCGAGAAACCTTCACAGGCTATGCGAAGAAGTTTCCTAAATCACGAAAAAGTCAATAACAGTGTTTTAATTTCGCGCGAAGAAGTTCATAGGGTCACGCGAAGATTGACGACAGAGGTTTAATTTCGCACGAGAACAAAATGATTTCACGCGAGGACCAGATGATTTCATGCGAGACGCAAATGATTTCGTGCAAGAAGGCAGACTAGTTTTACAATAGCAACTGATTTTGACAAGGTTTCTAGACTTTTTAGATCATTTTAATAAGCAAGGAGATAAACAGGCACATAGAACAGTAAGTAGGTGATATCAACCATGTCTGAAAATAATGAGCAAGGTCAAAAGAAACCTTGCGCATGAACAATCAAGTGACTTAGTACGCGTTGATTCCTAAGTGAGTTAATTGTGTATGTTTTTGAAAAGTTTTGCAATCACGCATACATCCCTAGAAAATAAAAGTTGGCCTCTCTAAGGTTTTTAGTAATGTTTTGACTTTGTAACTTTTATGACTCACAGGGATGACCTCTAATCCCGGCGCACCGAGGTTTCAACACAGTCTGAGAACTTAATCTTCAAGAGATGCTGGGGAGATCTGACAACCCACAATGAACCACACCCTTGGATATTTCTTTCAAAAGTACATTTATATAGCAGTTGTCACTACCACATCAAAAATGGCTATTACCGCTCGAGGTTCCATCAATGCAGTTTTCCCTGTAGAGGGATTGTCTGCTATGGTTAACCCTCTCTAAAGGTGACCGACTCACAATAGTGTACCACAAGGGGACTTAGCTTCTAGATTCAAGGTCTTGACACCTTTTCACTTTTAGCTTAATCAAAGCAGATAGATTAATCTGACATGCTAAACTAAGAGTATCTCTTAAAGATCTATGATATTAACTCCCAGTGATCTATCAACCTCTCCGGAGAAAGGATGCCTCAATCAACAAGTTGAAGATTCATATATTTGCGAGATGCTCAAAATATCCTCCCCACCTACAAGAAATCCGTCGTAGAGAGGACTTTCACTGGGAACCCACTCTCTCAAGATCCATGAATAGTGTTCATGGGGCCTAATTACTATGTGTGTACAGATGTTGATTCCCGAAAGCAAATCTATCCAAAAGTGGTCAAAGAGCACAAGGTGGTACACCTAATGCTTTAACTAATGTAAGGTGAGTCCAAAGATGTGGAACATTTAACCCCTCACACAAGCCAAAACGAGTCCAAAACTTAGAAACTAGGAGTTCTAGAAAGCACAAAAGGGTTGCCTAGTGGAGCATTTAACACTTCTTTCCTGTAGACCCTTCCCCTTTAATGTGGTGTTGATCTTGCAACCACAGAGTGAAATGAGGAGCTGATGGATTTAGCAAGTCCAATAATCCAAAATAGCTATCTAAATCTATCACTAGTACCTATGCCTGCTAAATGAATACTAACGGAGGTCACACCCTAGTATCAAATTATGCATGTGTTGTAAAATGAAAACATGGAAGGAAACACACACAAGCTTGACACAAGAGATGTTTTTTTTAGATCCAAATGAATTGTTATCAGCTGAGGAAGGTTACCTGGTGATCCTCGCAACGCGCTTAGTAGCTTTTACCTATTTTTTAACAATTCTTGTGCTGTTTTCGAAGCTAGCAAAAGCGAGATGCATTTTTATTTTCATTTTTTCTTTCTTTTGTCATATTTGGATGGCCTTTCTTTCTTCCTTGCTGTTTTCCCAAAAAAAAACTTGCAGTAAAAATTATTGATTAAAATTCCAAGATTTGCATCATGAGTTAATAATTTTTTTTATTGAAAACACATAAAAAATTATTAAAAATAGAATTATGATCCAAAAAAATTGAAATTTTTACTGTAGTCTAAAGAAAGTGTCCCAAATTGGCAACAAAAATTTTAGATCAAAATGTTGAGATTTATCTAATAAATTAAATTTTTTTTATCGAAAACCATAAAAGAATTAATAAAAATATATTTTAAACCTGAAAACTCTAAATTTTTAATTATGATATCTAGACATCATCCTAAAATTTCAGTAAAAATTTTATATTTTAATTCAATTATTTGTCATAGAAATTAATTTTTCAATGAAAAAAGTATTAAAAAATTACTAAAAATTCAATTTTTATCCACCAATTGTGAAATTTTTATTGTATGTGCGAAATATTCTCAAAAATATTTATAAAAAAAATCAGATTAAAAAGTGTTATTTTACTAGCAAAAATAATTTTCATATTACAAAATTATTAAAAATATATATATATAATAACACTTTAATCAGAAAAATCTAAAATTTTGCATGTGATTTTTTCCTACTGTCTAGAATCTTCAATAAAAAATTCAGACCAAAATTCATCAAGTTGGTCTACTTTTTATGATTTTTATGAAAAATCATAAAAAAAATTTTTTTTTAAAATTTGATCAAATTCTTCCTTTTTTTTTTTTTTTCTTTTGTTCTTTTTTTAACTTTAGAACATGAGAAGGAAGAAAAAGAAGAAGAAGAAGAGAAATAGAAAAAGATTAAGAGGAGAAGAGGAAGATGTTTCTCAAATGCTCATTTTCTCATCATTGTTGGATGCCTTCTCAAAGTGTCTTCAAACCTACAAAATAAGATATAAATTAAAATCTAAAATGCAAAACAAAAGGAATGAGGCCAAAAAATTGATTTCTCATTCCCACAATGGGCACTAGAAATGTATGCATGAATATGCGGCCTCTGCTGACACACACACTTCAACACGGTCTTTATTTGTGGATTCATCCCAGAATGAACATTGGATTATTCATCTGAAAATCAGCCAGCAAAGTGACCTGTTGCCTTCTATCTAAAGGGATTTTTCTTGTTAGATATCCTTAGATTTGAGGTGATAAGCAACTAGACCCTCTAAGAATGAAGGATTTAAGAAATGAAATTAATCTATATGATTATGCAGATTAATCTAGAATGAGAAATGCATTCTAATCTCAAAACAAGCAAAAGAAACTAGATTAATCATATGCATATTATGCTAAATGAAATTAAGCTAAGGATGCAAATGTATGTAGAATATGAGCAAATGTGAGCATGAATTTCAGTAGCAATTTGATGCAAATTCCAAATTCATCCTCCCCCAAAATGAAGAGATGAGGGTCTCTTTAATAGACTTTCCTGGAATCCATCAACGATTGAGATCAATTTCAATCAACTATCAAGATTAAAGGTGAAGTTTAATCATAAAGAAAGATTCCCAAATTAAAGGGAGTTAACTGATTTAATTTGAGTAGAATAAGGAGTTAACTGATTTAATTCCTTTTTTATCAACAATGAACTGGAAATTTTCCTTTATGAACTGAAGAAGGATTTTTGGAGAGATATTTAATTTAATAAAATGAGATATGCTCTCATAAATATATTTCCTATTTAATTAAATAATTTTTTTAAATTAATTAGAGACACTTTCTTATTTAATTAAATAACTATATTTAATTAAATAACTTTGTTTAATTAATTAAAGAATAGCATTCCATTTATTTAAATAATTTTCTTTAATTAATTAGAAATACATTTCCTATTTAATTAAATAATTACATTTAATTAATCAAGATAGGCATATTTATTAAATTAAATAAATTTAATCCCATAGTACATTAGCCTTAGGAGATAATTTAATTTAATAAAGTATAAATACTTTTAAATTAAATTATAATTAAATCAAGTAGGTTTAATGCGACTTATATGAGTACGTACTATAGGAACTAAATAAGAAATGTGATGAATGCAAATTAGGGTCTTCTGCATCTAACAATTAAGTCAAGTGGCGAGTTAGATCAAGAATGTGTTTAATGAAATAGGACTTTAGCAATGATCAAAATAGACCAGAATTGGTATCATGGCAATGAGCCAATTTTGGGGTATGATAGCACTAAGAAGTAAAGACTTTGTAAGTGATAGTACTATAATCATTTTGTTACTTGTTGCTTCTTAATTTCAAATTTTGGATTTAATTTCAACTTTTTTTAATGTTAATTGTTATAGGAATCAAGAACCAACATATTAGGAAAGTTGGGTAGCCAGGCACTAGCATACTATTGCTACATAGAGCAAAATCAGCAGATGGAAAAAATTTCCCTACTAAGAAAAATTGTACTGTTGGAAATGTAGCAAATTGGCAATGTGATTGTATACCATAGTAACAAGAATCAAAATCGGCAAGCTTGAATCGAATCGTTAATCGAATCGTCAAATCATGTGAATTATGTGAATCACTGTGATTTCTAGAACTATGTTGTATACACATAATGTATTATGTAGTAATAATCTAATTATATATACAATTACAAACCAACCTACAACTATTTTTGCTCCCTTGTATTTGCAAAAGGGAATTCAGGGTCAATGGTCATTTCAATTTGACATCAAGTCATTTGCAAAGGGTTGTAATTGTTTGCAATTGTTAAATGTATTATGTTATAGGTTGATTTATAATTATAAATTATAATACAATTTTTTTTAATAGAGCTTATTCTATTAAATGCATTAGGTTACAATTTTTTGAAAAAACTAGAATCAATGAAAATTTCAACATGTTAAAAGAATACAATTAATGAAAATCTCAACATGTAAGATAGTAACATCAATCTGTTCAAAAAAAAATTGAGCATCTATAAAAAGATAGCGAATGAAGGCTATAAATTGACTTCTACAAACATAATTAATTAGTAAATAGAGTCTTAGATCAGAGCTACTACTACTAGCCTACTACTTGACTCATGCAAACCTTAGAACTTGAGGTTGAGAAGCTACCATAGTTGCCAATCTCCCTGGACCAACTCAACATCACTATCATTAGTATCTAGGCTATTACATGTCATTTTATGCAGCTTATTATATTCTACAATGTACATAGGTCTTTGTTGAACCTTTTTTATAATATTTCTCATTTCCTATAGCATGGGGAGAATAGTTGCTAAAGTTAGGGGTATCTTAAAATGAGTTAGACTTGAATATATCTGAGGGAATCTATCTTGCATAGAGTAGATTAGTCCAAGAAATGAAGGATATTCAAAGATTACTTAATGTTCTGGTCCATCCAATGAGATCCATCTAGTATCATTATCTTTAAGAAGCTTCCTCCCATTAGTAAGTCCTTGAGAAAAGTGTTGAAATTCTCGGACTCATTTTGAACTTCAACAAAAGTATTAGTAAATCTCTTTGATTAGAGATTCCACTTTACTTACACAACCAAAATTGTTAACAATTTCAAAAGCTAGATTCATTCGATGGGCCTTGCAATGAATGAAAATAGCTTATGGTGCCAAATCATTCTTGATCTTTTTGCAAAGACTGCCATGATGACCTTGCATAACTGAAGCTCCATCCACTCCAACACACACCAACCTTTTGGAAATCTCCATTTTATCCAAACCTCCACATTCAATTTGAGTACTCTTTAATAAATCATATAATTTTTTAGCTATCGCACTACAATTCAATTTAGCAACATATAGTAGAAAGGGTTGACGGCAAAGATTTTTTATAGTATAAACATGCATGCACACCCAAAAAATATTATCAATTGATGTAACTTCATCTAGAGAGAGTGCAATGAAATTTGAGTGTTTTATTTTTTCCTTCATATGTTCTTTTTCAACCTATGTAAGACATCTAGCCCATTCCCACCTACTATTTACTGACTAGTGACTGTTCGAATAGTTTCAAAGTTTGAAAAAGTGCAATAAGGTAATAATTGAAGGGCAGTCTATCATAGGACATGCTCTACTCAAAATATAAAATACCACACTTAATTGAACCCCTGTTACCCCTCTTGTTTGACATTGCAAACTGATAAAGGCTGCAAAAAATAAATTAACTTAGCTGTTGAACAAAAGACTCAAATAGTGATGACTCAAAGATTGTGAATAGTGATAGTAGACTACTTAGACTACATATAATAACAATAATATGATTCATTCTCCAAAAAATGGTACTACTGCTATGGTACTATAGTCTACAGTACTACCCAATATAAATTGCAAACCTATAGGCTATCTTAGCATGTGAGATGTCTAGTCACCAATGGTAAAATTCAAAAATAATCAGTACCACTCTACCAGTATGATAGTACCATTGTTGACATAAAAATAATTAAAAATCACTTGCCTTTTGCGAAAACCAAGGTCCATGAGTCAATGGGAAAAGCAGTTAGCACACTGAAATGTTAGTAGCAATAAGAAATGCCAATCTCCAGACAAAAAAATAGAGAATTGTGTAAAATAATAATATCTTATAGTCTAATCTAAGTTCATAAATTACATAGGATTAACAAGTGGGAATGTCAAACATAGGTGAAGCACACCTTCCTATGAAAGCCCATAGTATGAAATAATTGGCTAAACAGGGTTGGTGGTTGACACATGTTAGGAAAATGGTAGGTGATGCCCGACCTAAGGGAAAAGTATTTGGTTGTAATAATGGTGAAATAACATGGGCCAATAAGAAACAAACATGCAAAAGCTGACAAAATGTTTAAAATAAATGTATCCAAAATGTATATTGCATTGGCAATTGGACCAATATTTTTGACCAATCATGTGATAATTAATGGGTGACTACCATGGGTGTTGAACCCAAATTTGATAAATATCGAGTGATGTGGTTGCCCTATGTTGCATGTTCTTTTGGTCAAATGATTATTGACCCATGAGACAGGATCACCAAAGGAACTTAGTACTTTGTATCTAGATGATCTTGATTTTGGTGAAGCATGGAAGGCATAGTATGTTGGATTTTATTATCCAGGGTAGTATGTTGTTCAAAGGAAGCTAGTTGTGCATTTCCAGAAGTTCAATGAGAGAGTCTCTCATCAAGGAGAAGCATAGAGGAGGATTGGCTAGAAATTTTCGTAGAGATAAAACAATTTTTTTGGTTGCTAAGAATTATTACTTGCCACAATTTTAGCAAGATGTGAAGAATTTTATGCAAAGTTGCAGATTATGTTAGATTGTGAAAGGAGTGAAGAAAAATACAAAGTTTTATCATCCATTACCTTAACCAAAGAAGCCATGGAAGGATGCTAGGATAGATTTTTTTCTTGGATTTCCAAGGACAAAACATGGGTATGATTCTATTTTTGTGGTGGTTGAGGATTCATCATGGAAATGGAAAGGGAGGCTAGTTGAGGATTCATCATGGTAAGGAAAGGAGGAGGTTAACCATCTTGTTTTCCCTCTAAACACCTGAGATGTGACAAAGTCACTTCTCAAATTATCCTAGGTGTCTAATGTAGGAGCATCTTAGGTGTAGGAGAAATCTTGTATCACCCAAAAATATTTTATTTTCAATCATTTCTATTTTAATAAGGACTAGTAGATAGGATGGTTACTATTTGTGGAAACTTGCTATTTTTAGTAAGTTTGTCATATGAGCTCATAATGTTCTCATTTTCTATAGGAGGGTTCATTTTAGAATTATAAGTCTACCATAACAATTTCACTGCTCCAACTTAAGTATCCGAGAAGTTATTGCAGGATTTTGATATAAAAATTTCCAAAAAAAATCTTCAAACTCACTGTTAGAGGCCTTAGAGTGCCCAAAATCTTTCAGTAGCTACGTACCCCCTGTTGGTGTTTGAAAACGTTACCCATTTCCAATTACCTTGATGAGAACAAAATGCATCTAGGGGCAGCTAACTCCCATTATCAACACATCCATTCAGACACCAGGCCAACTATAAGGCTATACTCCTTCTGCACTTTAGGCTCTGCAAAACCTAGGCGGGTGAACCTATAGATTCCTTATATGGTACCAGTTGTCAAAGCATACACTGAATCTAATGCCAAGCAGATAGAAACCCTTATTTCTCCTAATAACTTATGAAATTACATATATCTACAGTAGCTAGATGCAAAAAAATGAAATTCATAAGCTGAGTGAGGGCATTCTGTTTAGAGCTCTTCAAAATGAAAGGGAAATTCATTTGATTAAAGATGTTGATTCAACAAAACCTCAAAAATGCAACAGTATAACCAGTGATCCTATAAATGATCAGTGCCTAATCCATTGGGCAATTCCATGAATTTAAAACATACATCTGTGACATCAGGACATATCTCATATACCCAGACATCAGATCTATCCAACCACCTTGTGATTCAGACATCAGTGTTCATTCAGGTCTCATTCTCACAAAATATCCTTCACAAACAACCAGTAAACTTGTTTAAACATGCCGAGCATTTACTTGGCCCTTTGGTCCAACAACAAAATAAATCAAACATACAACCTGAATGGGATGAAAATGGGTCTCAAATCTTTGTTTCAAAATCACATAAGACTTATAGATTGCTGAGAAAGGAGACAAGAACCAGAACAAAACTAGTGAAATTGTTGCTCATATGTATTCATTTCCTTGAAACTATACATTCAGATGCATAAAATTAAAACATGAAACAACCTAATATATCAGAACTATCTATATTATCTCTACAATGATGTTCACATGAGAGTTCTACTGAAGAAAATGGTGTCACAATCATGGAAACATGTCAAAATACTGGAACCAATGGTCTCACAGTGCAAAAAAATGGAATCCCTAATGGTATCACAGCAATGAACTTCTTCTTTCCAGAAACTGGAACCCTCCAATGACAGAAAGAAAGAAAGAAATAGAAGAGAAAGAATTCCTAGATCTGTTCTAAAGATGACAAGTGTCCACTTGAAATTCCATCCTGTGCAACTGAGTAACCTCTTTCTTCTTTCATCCCATATGATCTTCTATTTCATCATTACATTGTAACTGATTTACAAAATATCCCTAGCTGAATGATGAAATCCCTTATTTGCTAAATATCTGATTTGCATCAAAATGCTGATAAAACTTCATCTAACTGACTCAGAAATGCCACCAATTGAAATTCTCCTTATTTTTTATGCACATTCAAGCTATTAACTTGCCAAAAATCACAACTGAACTTCTTGGTCTCAAACGGTTGCAATTCAGGTATCTGAGACAAATCCTCCTATAGCTCAAACAAACTGATACCTGTGCAACAATTGACTCCAGAATCAAAAAGTTTGTCTTCTCCCAATTCTGACGATATATAACATCGCCTATCTGGCCTCTCGACAACCCCCAGAATCTTATTTCAAAAATTAGTTCCCCACTAGAAGGTTCAGGCTTGCAACTTTGATTTTTTATAAAATTTTAAAAAAATTCTAAAGTATAAGCTTTAGAAAATGTCCCATTTGATTTTAAAACTTGATGTGGGCATTTCCAACAAAAATAATAATAAAATATTATTATTTTTAACTTTTCTATATTTCCCTCACCCTTTTGATATGTGGTCAACTGCTGTTGACCAAGTACCATGTGTCACTTGCTGATTCGCTAATGGCATTACATGCGGGACCCACATAACACTTTGAATCTTGCCAAATTTTGGGGTTTTTCAGTGACCTCAATATCTCGCTAGCCGGAGTTGCCAAGATTTTCCGACTGGCGAAGTAGCGAGGCGCCAGATTCTTGGATTTTCCGATTGTGCTGATGTCATCAGTTTTAATTGCGTTTGCCTTCAAAATTGTGCTTTGTGTGAATCTAGCTGATGTTAGCACCCTTTGGGTCAGATTGGGGGTCAATGGCACACAAGCCTTGCCTTTACAAAAGTCAGCCTTTAATTCACAATACAATATGAGTGCTTTACAATTTAAAGACATAAGATTCATTCCCCACGACAAATGTGGGATATTAGCTTTTATTGTTTCTCTTCCCTGTTCTGATTGTGCGGCTTCTATACTGCGAATTTTCTATTAACTATGATCTCTTCTTACGAGTGGGTGCTCTGTCCTCTTCAAACGCATTAACCTCCTCTCAATGCGTGAGCTGATAAGCCATGGGCTTCCTTGCCTTTTAACAGGCGGATTCTTTCGTTCGTGAGCTCTCTCTGTTTGACTGCACTGCTTTGTTGTCCATTTGCTGACATTGCCCTGATCTTGTGAATGCATTTTATACTGGGCGTTAAAGCCTCCCTTGAATGCTTACTGGACGGCTCTGTTTCTCTGCTGCCACGGGCTCCCTTTTGTTGTGGTCTTTCTCTATGTGGACACCAGTCTGACTGGGGTTTCTTAAAAATCGTAGATCTCTATGAAGATTTAAATTGGCACTCTCTGCCTTATCCTTTGTGGCGGCTTTCTTGCTATTTTTTGACTGGCAGGCTTGACTTTATCTTTGTTCTGAATACGTGATTCTTCTTTCTTTTGCGTGGTCTAACCTATTATAGGCATGGATTCTTCTTATAATTGGCTAGGTCTTCTCTTTGTTTCTAAGACAAGAGATTAAAATATCGCCACCTCCAAGACAATGAGTTATATGTGGATATACCAGTCTAGTTTTGGTAGTAAATAACTTCAACTTCAACAACCTTGGAAAAGATTGGTGCTCTCGAGTCCTTTATATTTGCTGATGGGCTTTATTTACTGCATTTTTCGGGCATGAATGACGCCCCTTTTTTATAATGCCTAGCGCCTCTCTTGCTTTGACCTAATGTCTTCAGGCTCATATATCTTCTCTATTTAACAATGGAATCCCCTTTTTTTTAAAAGCATCCTAATCTTCATTTAACATGAAACCACTTGAAATTGAACACTTTGCCAATTTGGTGAAAACAGTCGAGTCCCAAAAATGGGCCTAGCTAAAAAAAAATGTTTTTAAACACCTGAATTGACAAACTGATCTACTAAACACTTCAAATTTCTTAGAATCAAATTCGATCAATAATTTGATCTTTAAAACTCATTTTGACTCTTATTTGTAGACAGTCACTTTTGAGTCAGGGAGTCCGTTGACTGCCTTTGAAAACTGACCCAATCACCTGACCGGGCTCTGAAAACTGGCCCGTTGATTCTATGTTCCACATACTTACATCTCGTTGAATCAAGGTCAAAAGATATTTACCATCAAAGTTGCCCCTTCAGAATTACCTGCATCAAAACATGTCAGAATACCATAAACTGGGTTTGGATTTGGCTCAGAAAACTACGCAAATGAGCACATGGGGAAACAAAAACTAGGACACTGATTCTATGTCATGAGGACATTATGGATCTACGATTTGGGTTCATGACGAATCACAGGGCATGAATGGCAGATGTTCAAAGTATGCTACTTGGATTTTTGCAGATTAAAAGCACTGACATAAAACACTTTTTGTGAATGGAAATGACCCGGAAACGTGTGCAAATGGATTCGTAAGGATTTGAAAACTAGCACACTTGTAGTATTTTCAGTGGACAATACAGGGGTACAATCCATTCAATCTTACCAATCATGGGTTAGGAGTTATGTCACCACGAACAGGGCTGCTAATTAATCTGCAAATGCTGACACCAGTAAAAAGTCATAAATTGCGTTTGGAATCGCGTTTGAAAACTGATCAAATGGATTCGTCAAGACTTAAAAATTTAAACATAGGAAGTCTCTGACGTCTACCATGCAAAACAATAAGAAATTTAGCATTTTAGTCAACTAGGTCAAAGTTATAGCATGTCAAACAGGGCTTCCTAGAAATGTGTGCAAAGTGCAAAAGCATGAAAATAGTAATTGATCAACTTTGAGGGATTCAAAACCTAGTCAAGAAAACTTGAAACGACTCAAAATCTGAAACATAGGTTCTTGGGTATGGACACAAGATAATATCAAAGTGGTAAGTCATGACACAATTCTGGGCAAAAGATATTCGAGTTCAAACACAACCTCCTGTCACTGTTTGACACTTAGATGAAAATGCAAAATTGATACTACCTCAAAACAAAACTTTGCCAAATGACTCAGAAACTCAATCTAACTTAACGAAACGCTTAGTCATGTTGAATGAAAGGTACCAGAAGCATTAAAAACCCTAGGGGTCAATTATGGACAACCGGGTACAACCAGGCACATATGCATTTTAAAAGCATTTAAGGGCTTGATTTTTTCAATGGTTCTCAAAATTGACCATGCAATTTTTAGTCCCAATAATGGCTCCATCTGGGGATGCATGTCCCTTGTGGGCATGACAAGATTTTAGATCTCTGGGAGAAGCAGACCACACACCTGAATAGCAAAAACTTCCTCTCAAACAACTTTATTGAAAACAGGAAAACTACTCTTAACTACATGTACAAGTGATGGCTACAGGCCACTGAAAAGTTTCAAAACTTTTTACCTTTGTCAAACACCTGATTCTTATTCACATCTCCCTGAGGTAAACTAAAATTCTCATTATCATTTGTTTCACCCAACGTATCAACATTTACAATTAGCTCAATAGGAAAAACAAAACTATCATCATCTTCATAGTGCATATAAAAATCAGACATACTTTCTTCATCTTGCCCACTATGAAAAAATGGATCAGCATGACCATAACAACTGATATCAAACTAAAAATAATCACTACTGATTGAATCATGGATTCTTTGAACTGGAAAAACAAAGTTCTCATATTCAACTTCATTCAACAAGTTACATGGAGCAGATTGTAACTCACCTTGTGCTTCCATAAATGAAGAGTATGTGAAATCTGATCATTGCCTACTTGAAACCATGTTACACTTTGAATCAAATTTATCCTTTGTTGAAACCTCTTCACACTCAAAACATTGATTAGTCACCATATATGAAAATTCATTCTGAAAGTGTTGATCTAGACTATGTTGATCACTATCATTTTCTTCATCAAACTGAATGTCGGAATACACCTTGAACTCATCTTTACAAGACTTATCAGCACATGAAGAAAATCTATAATCTGATTAACAACCTTCACTATTTTCCTCCTCATCATATGAAAAATCAAAACTTATTGTAGCATAACCAACATGGAAAGAATCTAAAACAGCATTAAACTTCCATTCATTAACATAATCAACATTCAACAAATCGTCATGTGCAAAGACATTTGAGGTACTATCATCTACACCTCCAAAATCTGATAAGGATTGTTCAGATTCTAGATCTTTTTCTACATCAAACTTTGGGAAATTGATTTGACTGAATGAAAATTTATTATGAGAGAAAATATGAAGATCTTTAGAGATACCTACGTGCTTTTCAAACTCACGAGCCAACAAAATAGAGATTTCATCAGAACTCAAGAAGATTGCCTCACAAATCTTCTCCTGGCTGTGATTATATTCATCTAGATAACATGAATAACTTACAACAATAGGATCCTTAGTGTAACAATTTGGAAAATCAGAATTATTACAACATTCTTTCTTATCATGGCAATCATTAGACCTAATGTTGTTACAACTTTCTTCAACTTCATATGTACTGTAACAAAATTTATCTTCTCTTTTATATCCATCTTTTTCATGCTGATTGTTGTTACCTGATTCATTAACATTTGAATCCACCTCTTCACACTCAAAAGACAGATTATCTTGTTGTATGGATTCATTATATTCATTGCTACCTTGGCTTTCAGTACATTCATTATCATTAGGAGATATTTCATGAAATCTATAATCACCACTTTCCATCTCCTCAATGAATTTTTTAGTCTGCAAAATTATTTGTAACCTTATAGGTGCTAGCCAATCTACTGAATTGGGTACTAGAACATCAAGGAAAATATTTGGTAGGGAAGATTCCTCAGGTCTACAATGAAAAGGCATCTTACTGATTACTAACTTAAGCCTTAAATAACATTGTTCGACACTTAGACCTTGAGTAATGCCTACTTCAATTCTTATAAGACTGACAATCCTTTTGTAAACCAGTCTATTCAACATAGCAATGTTATTACTCACAATTTTCAAACTCTCAGAATTTGGTAAACTAATCTTGGATCTGAGATCTGACTCTAGATCTGACTCCATTATAAAAAAAAAATTCTACCTCTTCTTTCTAGTGCTGAAAATCACTGAATAGAGCCAACTTTTTTTTTAAACACTTGACTTCCGTGAAAAGAAGCATGAAAATCAAAATACCTCCAGTGCTGATGCTGAACTTCGATCTGTTAATTTGGCACAGGTGCAAGACTGAAAATCCTTTACATCACTGATCAAACTTTGTAGAGTCGCCACCTCTTTGCAAGAGGAAAATAATAATCACTGCTGCGATTCATTTTTTACATTTCAGTTATTTATAACAACAGATTGCAAACAGCACTTAAAACTTATCAAGAATTTAAAACTTCTTTTCCAAGATCTATCAACAGTCTCAGATCTGCTCATACAACTGAAAGTCCTTCAAGATTTTGCAATGAAAATAACTAGGAATAACTGGTATAGAGATTTGAGAGTCGCCACTCACACTTGGTGAGAAATAAAACATAATTTGTCACTTGACAAATCTGAACCAGACCTTCAATGTAGGAGAAACTTGCAGATCACTGACATCTTGAAAAGAAAATATACTTTATAAATGAATTCTTGACTCTGAAACTTTCTCAACAGTATTTGCAAAAATTGAACTGATTGAAGATAGACCTATGACAGTCATAGAACACAATTTTCATCCAGTTTCAACATACTGCCGATAATGAATAAAGCTTAACTGGGGAACATGAAACTTCAGCAAGGAAAAGGAACACATCTTGCTATTGATATGATATATCCAAACTGTTTCACATCAAAAGCCACTGTTCTTTCAACAAAATGGATTGCCATCTTATTTCCCCAGCAGAGTCGCCATTTTGTTGGTGTTTGAAAATGTTACCCATTTCCAATTACCCTGATAAGAACAAAATGCATCTAGGGGTAGCTAACTCCCATTATCAACACATCCATTTAGACACCAGGCCAACTATAAGGCTATACTCCTTCTGCACTTTAGGCTCTACAAAATCTAGGCGGGTGAACCTCTAGATTCCTTATATGGTACCAATTGTCAAAGCATACACTGAATCTAATCCAAACCAGATAGAAACCCTTATTTCTCCTAGTAACTTATGAAATAACATATATCTACAGTAGCTAGATGCAAAACAATGAAATTCATAAGCTGAGTGAGGGCATTCTGTTTAGAGCTCTTCAAAATGAAAGGGAAATTCATTTGATTAAAGATGTTGATTCAAGAAAACCTCAAAAATGCAACAGTATAACCAGTGATCCTATAAATGATCAGTGCCTAATCCATTGGGCAATTCCATGAATTTAAAACATACATCTGTGACATCAGGACATATCTCATATACCCAGACATCAGATCTATCCAACCACCTTGTGATTCAGACATCAGTGTTCATTCAGGTCTCATTCTCACAAAATATCCTTCACAAACAACCAGTAAACTTGTTTAAACATGTCGAGCATTTAATTGGCCCTTTGGTCCAACAACAAAATACATCAAACATACAACCTGAATGGGATGCAAATGGGTCTCAAATCTTTGTTTCAAAATCACATAAGACTTACAGATTGCTGAGACAGGAGACAAGAACCAGAACAAAACTAGTGAAATTTTTGCTCATATGTATTCATTTCCTTGAAACTATACATTCAGATGCATAAAATTAAAACATGAAACAACCTAATATATCAGAACTGTCTATATTATCTCTACAATGCTGTTCACATGAGAGTTCTGCTGAAGAAAATGGTGTCACAGTCATGAAAACATGTCAAAATACTGGAACCAATGGTCTCACAGTGCAAAAAACTAGAATCCCTAATGGTATCACAACAATGAACTTCTTCTTTCCAGAAACTGGAACCCTCCAATGACAGAAAGAAAGAAAGAAATAGAAGAGAAAGAATTCCCAGATCTGTTCTGAAGACGACAAGTGTCCACTTGAAATTCCATCCTGTGCAATTGAGTAACCTCTTTCTTCTTTCATCCCATATGATCTTCTATTTCATCATTACATTGTAACTGATTTGCAAAATATCCCTAGCTGAATGATGAAATCCCTTATTTGCTAAATATCTGATTTGCATCAAAATGCTGATAAAACTTCATCTAACTGACTTAGAAATGCCACCAATTGAAATTCTCCTTATTTTTTATGCACATTCAAGCTATTAACTTGCCAAAAATCACAACTGAACTTCTTGGTCTCAAACGGTTGCAATTCAGGTATCTGAGACAAATCCTCCTGTAGCTCAAACAAACTGATACATGTGCAACAATTGACTCCAAAATCAAAAATTTTTTCTTCTGCCAATTCCGACGATATATAACATCACCTATCTGGCCTCTCGACAACACCCAAAATCTTATTTCAAAAATTAGTCCCCCGCTAGAAGGTTCAAGCTTGCAACTTTGATTTTTAATAAAATTTTAAAAAAATTCTAAAGTATAAACTTTAGAAAATGTCCCATTTGATTTTAAAACTTGACGTGGGCATTTCCAACAAAAATAATAATAAAATATTATTATTTTTAACTTTTCTATATTTCCCTCACCCTTTGAATCCGTGGTCAACTGCTGTTGACCAAGCGCCACGCGTCACTTGCTGATTTGCTGATGGCATTACATGCAAGACCCACATAACACTTTGAATCTTGCCAAATTTTGGGGTTTTCCAGCAACCTCGCTATCTCGCTGGCCAGAGTTGCCAAGATTTTCCGGCTGGTGAAGTAGCGAGGCGCTAGATTCTTGGATTTTCCAATTGTGCTGACGTAATCAGTTTTAATTGTGTTTGCCTTCAAAATTGTGCTTTGTGTGAATCTAGCTGACGTCAGCACCCTTTGGGTCGGATTGGGGGTCAACGACACACAAGCCTTGCCTTTACAAAAGCCAGCCTTTAATTCACAATACAATATGAGTGCTTTACAATTTAAAGACATAAAATTCATTCCCCACGACAAATGTGGGATATTAGCTTTTATTGTTTCTCTGCCCTGTTTTGATTGTGCGGCTTCTATACTAAGACTTTTCTATTAACTGTGATCTATTCTTGCGAGTGGGTGCTCTGTCCTCTTCAAATGCATTAACCTCCTCTCAATGCATGAGCTGATAAGTCATGGGCTTCCTTGCCTTTTAACAGGTGGATTCTTTCATTCGTGAGCTCCCTCTGTTTGACTGCGCTGCTTTGTTGTCCATTTGCTGACATTGCCCTAATCTTGTGAATGCGTTTTATACTAGGCATTAAAGCCTCCCTTGAATGCTTACTGGACAGCTCTGTTTCTCTGCTGCCACGGGCTCCCTTTTGTTGTGGTCTTTCTCTATGTGGACACCAGTCTGACTGGGGTTTCTTAAAAACCATAGATCTCTGTGAAGATTTAAATTTGCGCTCTCTGCCTTATCCTTTGTGGCGGCTTTCTTGCTATTTTTTGACTGGCAGGCTTGACTTTATCTTTGTTCTGAATACGTGATTCTTCTTTCATTTGTATGGTCTAACCTGTTATAGGCGTGGATTCTTCTTATAATTGGCTGGGTCTTCTCTTTGTTTCCAAGACAAGAGATTAAAATATCGCCACCTCGAAGACAATGAGTTATATGTGGATATGCTAGTCCAGTTTTGGGAGTAAATAACTTCAAGTTCAACAACCTTGGAAAAGGTTGGTGCTCTCGGATCCTTTATATTTGCTGATGGGCTTTATTTACTGCATTTTTCTGGCATGAATGGCGTCCCTTTTTTATAATGCCTAGCGCCTCTCTTGTTTTGAGCTAATGTCTTCAGGCTCATATATCTTCTCTTTTAACAATGGAATACCCCTTTTTTTAAAAGAATCCTAATCTTCATTTAACATGAAACAACTTGAAATTCAGTGTTTGCCAATTTGGTGAAAACAGCTGGGTCCCAAAAATGGGCCCGGCTAAAAAAAAAACGTTTTCAAACACCTAAATTGACAAACTAATCTACTGAACACTTCAAATTTCTTAGAATCAAATTCGATCAATAATTTGATCTTTAAAACTCATTTTGACTCTTATCTGTAGACTGTCACTTTTGAGTCAGGGAGTCTGTTGATTGCCTTTCAAAATTGACCCAATCACCTGACCGAGCTCTGAAAACTGGCCCGTTGATTCTCTGTTCCGCATACTTACATCTCGTCTAATCTCATCTCATGAAGAATTCAAGGTCAAAAGATATTGACCATAAAAGTCACCCCTTCAAAATTACTTGTACCAAAACATGTCAGAATACCATAAACTGGGTTTCGATTTGGCTCAGAAAACTAGGCAAATGAGCACATGGGGAAAAAAAAACTAGGACACTGATTCTATGTCATGAGGACATTATGGATCTACAATTTGGGTTCATGATGAATCACAGGGCGTGAATGGTGGATGTTCAAAGTATGCTACTTGGATTTTTGCAGATTAAAAGCACTGACATAAAACACTTTTTGTGAATGGAAATGACCAGGAAAAGTGTCGAAATGGATTCGTCAAGATTTGAAAACTGGCACACTTGTAGTATTTTTAGTGGAAAATATAGGGGTACAATCCATTCAATCTTACGAATCACGGGTTAGGAGTTATGACACCACGAACAGGGCTGCTAATCAATCTGTAAATGCTGACACCAGTAAAAAGTCATAAATTGCGTTTGGAATTGCGTTTGAAAACTGATCAAATGGATTCGTCAAGACTTAAAAATTTAAACATAGGAAGTCTCTGACGTCTACCATGCAACACAACAAGAAATTTAGCATTTTAGTCAACTGGGTCAAAGTTATAGCATGTCAAACAGGGCTTCCCAGAAATGTGTGCAAAGTGCAAAAGCATGAAAACAGTAACTGATGAACTTTGAGGGATTCAAAACCTAGTCAAACGAACTCGAAACGACTCAAAATCTGAAACATAGGTTCTTGGGTATGGACACAAGATAATCTCAAAGTGGTAAGTGATGACACAATTCTGGGCAAAAGATATTCGAGTTCAAACACAACCTCCTGTCGTTGTTTGACACTTAGGTGAAAATGCAAAATTGATACTAGCTCAAAACAAAACTTTGCCAAATGACTCAAAAACTCAATCTAACTTAACGAAATGCTTAGGCATGTTGAATGAAAGGTACCAGAAGCATTAAACACCTTAGGGGTCAATTATGGACAACCGGGTACAACCAGGCACATATGCATTTTAAAAGCATTTAAGGGCTTGATTTTTTTAATGGTTCTCAAAATTGACCATGCAATTTTTAGTCCCAACACCCCCTTCATGGGTTATACATGAAAATTCTACAATGAGGCTAGCTTTGATTCCTCAATTTCAAAGTCCTACCTGTTAGGTTGCTCTATTTTATTCCTCTTGCATTCAACCTTGAAATTGCTAATATTCCTTCTCTATATAAACTAAGTAAAAGCTATTGACTTTATAAAACTTTCATCATCTAAAAATTTCTTGGAAGCCTCTTCTACCACATGATCAATTTTTTTCCCTTTATAGTCTCCTACAATGAGAGAAAATATTGGCATAAGTGTATTCTATGTCTATTATGGTTATAACAATATCATTTTCACCTTGACTAGTTTTAACTGTTCTCTAAAATAATCTCCAACATCTATATGGAGTGGAATTTGGGTGGGAGAGTATTCTTCAACCCTACAAGAAGATCTTTTCTCTAATTTTTTCTTTTTTGTAGCAGGCTTACTATGTGGGCTTTATGAAGGAACTTGTCTTTTATAAGGAGGTACTAGCAATACATTGCTTAATACCACATACCCATCTTTTCTTTACAGCATATACTAGCCCAAGCTCACAATTAATGTACTATCCAACCTATTTTCTATCTCAATGGCTTTGTCTAGGTAGGTATGGGTTAACAAGTCCATCTTTTCTTTCAAATATTTCATGATCCCAACAAAATTATCCATCAACAAATTTATCTTTGCTCCCCATAATTTTCTATCAACAAGGGGATTATAATATGGCTCAAAAAAATTTATTAAATCAAGAACCCTACTATACAATTTTTATTTCTCTTTCTAACTTCTTGTTCATGTAATGAAAATCTATTTAACTATGTCTTTAGGAAATTAAACAATGTCTTATATGCTTTAGTACTTGATCTTTGCTTGAATATCTCATAAAAACCTTCAAGGTCAATAAAGCAAGAGTGGGATTGGGCCATCTGATATTTGTCTAAAAACTTCTTTATATGTCTCCATCCCTTTTTTACAATAAAAAAATTATGAATGATACTAATTTGAGGAAAAAATGTACCTTTGGATCTGTCCAGTAATTCCCTTTCTTCCAATGATTCTATCTTCCATAACAATTATGCAATTCATACCTTCAAAGGTACTTGATAGGTAGCACATGTGCTTTTCCCAAGAAGCCATACACTCTAAATACTATGGAAACAACAATTGGGATGATTTCTTCCCAATTATGACTTACCTTAAAACCTTTTTCCTAATATTTTGGTCTAATTAGTTCTCATAATAATTGAGGTATTCTAGGACTATCTCTAGCCAATAAAATTCTTGACCTAGAGGCAAAATATGTATCAAATCTTACAATACTAGCATCTATGACCTCCCATGTCATATCAACACTCCATAATTGCAATGCTATATCTCTTTCCATCCCTCTCTAATTCTAACTTCATTTCTTTAGAAAAGAAAGTAAATCCTTTATACAACCAAACATACATTAACATGGAGTACCAACATAATGGTTTATCAACTTTAGCCTTAGCTATACCCATTAATCCATTATGAATTAATTTTGCTAGAAAAATGGAATACCAAAGATGGAGCTCATGTCATAATAAAGATTCTAAGAAATAATAAGAACAATGGATCCTTGAATGTGATCTTGTCCATCCATTCCAAAAATATTGCAAAGAGAGAAATAAAATTATTGAGCCGTAGGATTGAAAATTTTATTTTGCAATGGCTTAGGGGTAGAGGTAGTGACTAATGGTAGTGAACCTATATTGACAAAATTCTCCTATAGTGGTCCTCCTCTTAACTATACCCTCAGTACATCATACCTTTCCTACAAGTCTTCCATATCAATCCTTTCATGTACTGTTTGATTATGGTTTAATTTTAAAATCTCCTATAATTAGTTATGATGAAACCCTAAAAATATTATTCCCATCATGATTTTTTACTATTCTTTTTATTAGATCATATTTATTTGAAATTATTGCAACAAGGTCATCATCAAAGAAAACACCTAGAATAATTAACTTACCAATGTCAAATTCCCAGACAATACTCAAAGGATTATTGAGTTTTCTTTCTAAAAACCATTTATAAAATAACTCTAAACCTCCAATTGATGTCTAAGAATCTCTTAACACATTCTCCCTATCATAGAAACCCTCACTAACCAAAAATCTAAGGTTTTCAAGATTAATTCTTTTCCTTTAGACAACTATTTTGTAGATTGTGGCATTTGTTCTAAAAAATCATCTTACACAACCCTTTGTTGATAATCTATTTTTCTAGAGATCTCTCATCATGGAGGAATCTTATTTACCTTACCTTCATATGAATATGTTTACTCAATTAACCAAAAAAATTTAATATGCACCAAATTTTTTTGTTTGCTTCACTGAAAATGTATTTGTAGCAATTTTGCGACACTCAAAAAATGCACCTTGAGCTCTAAAGATTTTTATTATCTAAGAATTCTCTTCGTGTTTGTTAATGAAAAATCATGAATCTTATTGCAATTGGTCTCCAGCAAATTTACATTTAATGATCCAACTATCATATCCCAGTCTGTGTCGTGACATTTGAATCCAACCATTGATCCATGCCAAATCAAAGGATCAATCTTTAAAACTAAAAAATTTGCATTAAATTTTTTGAAATCCAAACATGTGTCAAAACCACACTTCTCCTCTTTTCTTAAAGTTTGATCAATTCCATAATGCAGGGAATATATGATCACCAATCTTCAAACAATTGATGATCATGAGAGACTCTTATTGTTAACACATCCACTTACAACTTTTGGCCTTCCACATACATGTCATATAGCTTACCAAATTAGGAGAGGAAATTTGGTACATACTCCATCTCTACATTACTTAGAAACCTTACCAAAAAAGAAAAAAAATTGACCCCACATGTCCACATATCATGTTGGCAATTGCCCACTTTCTTTAAAACTTGATCACCTCCATAAAGTAGGGAAGCACCAACCATTGATCTCAAAATGATCAATGGTTGCAAAAGATACACATTATTGTTTATCTAATCACCAACTATATCGAATGAGGCAATTTCAGCTAGCCAACTCACTCTAACAACATTCCAACTACTCTCACATGATTCCCTTTTGTGGCCCATGAAAGAGATGACCTTATTAATTCCATGTGGCATCATTTCACTTCCCCACTTTATTTAAAGTCCTTACATTTCTAGAATATGAGGAAGTGCATATTGTCAATCTTTTCAAGATCTAATAGATATGAAGCTACTCAATCTTATAGTGTTTCAAAAGATTGCAAGGGGTCCATAGGGACAAGTGTCATGATCTCGTTTCCTCACTTTTCTTAAAGGTCCATTAGTTTCATAAAGAAGGGAAGCACCCATCTTTGATCTCAATATGATAAATAGTTGGGACATAAACCACACAAAGGTTTAAATGTTTCCAAAATACCACTATGCATTTAGGGCTCACATAAAATTTACACGAAAAATATGAAACAAAATATGAAAAATATGAAACAAATGTTTTTTAGAGGCATTTTAGAGCTCACAAAATATATACCAAGTATTTATTTAATTATAAAATGAAAACCTAGCTCAAGGTAATTAGGGAAAAATTAATACTAGAACAATGAGTGAAAATTAGGGATTTTCTAGGGCCAACACTGATTCAATAGCACATAACCCTAATTTTATAAGGGCAACTAGGTTTTCCTCTACACATTTGCAGAAATTTTAACATCTAAAAAACTAGGCCAATAGATCCAACATCACACAACTTATTCATGGATGTGATCCTCATGTTCAAATCTTCTTCTACTACTCCTATTTCTATTAATCAACTTATTGTATAGGTCTTCAAGAATTTTATTCTAAATCCTATCAAATCTCTTATTCGTCATAATCATGTTTCTTATTATGGCATTCTCTAATTGCCTCCTATCCATTCGTCTATACATGCTATAAAATTTATTCAACTGAACAAATTTGTCATCATTTATAATCTGCATGTTCAGATTCTCTGCCTTTGGTCTCCATGCCTTTTTGCTTGTAGTTGTCTTGGCTTCCTACACATCTAGCTCAATAGGTTTATCTTCATCATCATTTTTTGAGCTTTCAAAACTACTCACTTGCATGGTTTTTCTTCTTTTACTAGGCTCACTAGTGATCTTCTTTACTCTTTTCTTAGCTTGAGGTGCAGGTTCTTGCTTGACCTTCACTAGTCTCCCTAACTTCCTCTGTGTAGTAGGAGCTTGTATCTTTGGCTGCCTTCTTGGTTTCTCATAGCTCACTCTCATAGGTCACACTTACAAAACTCCTTCATATGATGTAATAAGAGCTTGCACACATGGTTATGCCATCATTACTCCTTCTTAGGGTCCTCCCACTACAATAGGTATTTTTTCGAAAACTTTTGTCTACCCACTAGCCTTCATCTCTAGTAAAATACCCTTTAGCTCATTAAATTCTTGTCTAGTCATACCAAATTCCTTGAGGATAGAATCTATCTCCTTTTCTAGTTTCTTCTTTCTCTCTTTAATATGGAGCTCAAATTCTACTACCTAAGTCTTTTATTGTATGTTCCCCATCTACAAAATTTTGTTATCTTGCTTAGAATTTAGTATGATCTATGCATACCCTTCTATCAATTCTATGCTTATCTCATAGCTCATAGGCTTAATGAACTTCACTCTAGTTATCACTACTTCCAGTAGGTGTTGTCAGCCTCCACCATGAAGCATAAATCATTGTTATATTTCTCTACTATAGAGTGAGGTATTGTATACCTCAATTGATTGAAATTTCTTCATCATTCTATTAATATCAATGTCTTTGACATTCTCATGTTTAGATCTATAGCATTGAGTTACGAGCTTCATTGTGCACTCATTGCTATTCAAATTTATTACTCTGGGAAACTTCCTTGTAACATAGAAGAACAAATGAGTTAATTGGGACTCAAATCTAAATACTACACTCTTTATTTTCTTTATCTTTGCAATATTATCCAATAGTTGTAATCCAAAAATGTTGCACGAATTTATTATTTTCCTTTCAACAACAATCACATAAGTTACATGAAGAAATCCAGCTGGTATAAAGTTTACCCTTGATCCATGGTTCAACTTGTACACTAATATTTTAGTCAAAAATTTGATGTTAGGGTAAAACCATGGACAATAATAACAATTACATGCTAATATAAAAAATAATAGAAAATAATAGATCTCATAAACATAAGACACCAAGATTTAATATGGTTCACTCAATCCATAGGCTATGTCCACCAAACAGATAGTCCAATATTATTACGATCTAGAGTGATTACAATCCGTAATCCCTTACAACTCAATATCGCTACAAGGAGAAATTTTTGCATCACACTTGATGAAAAGCCCCTAACCCTAAGCCCTTTTATACAAGTAGTTTTACCACTTTAGGGTGATAATTAATAATTACATGTTGGCCCAAAATCCTAATAAAATCCTCAAGCCCTAAAGAATTATGATCTATAGTTCTTCCCTAATCAATCATCACAAACTAATAATCTCCAACTTGGGGACTAATAAGACTCCACACTAGACAACAATCTCCCACTTGGAGATTGATCATATAGCAATACTGCAACCACATGGGGCTCCCACTAGATCAAACCACCTTGGACTTTGTTGTTCTTTTATTCTTGTTCAGTCTAGAAGACCAACCAAAGTTGAAGAGGAATTCAATTTCTTCCTTGTCACTACCTTTGTAAACATATCCATTGGATTGTCATATGTATGTATCTTCTCCATCTTTAACTATCCATCATCCAAAACTAAGGGAATGAAATGGTACCGCAACTATATCTGTTTTATCTTTCAATGTAGAGCTAAATTCTTTACAAGATGAATGATACTCTGACTTTTTGTAAACAAATAATTATCCCTCTAAGGGTGCCCCAATTCTTCCAAGAAGAACTAAAGCAATATCATCTCTTTGATTGCCTCTATAGTAGTAATATACTCTCCCTCTGCAGTGGATAAATCATTAACCTTCTGCAAATGAGAAACCCAACTCACTATTCCCCCACCAACAATAAATATATAGCTTGTAGTACTTTGCCTGGTATCAATATCCCCTACCAAATATGAGTCAACATATCCCTATAAATTAGTAGTAGAGCCCTCAAAAAGTAAATACTTATTGTATGCTCGTTCAAATATTTGAGAATCCATTTAATTGCATTCCAATGCTCAATTCCTAGATGACTCATATACCTGCTAACAATTCCCATTGTATGTGTAATATCTAGCATTGTACATACATAGTATACATAAAGCTTCCTACAGCTAAAACATAAGGTACCTTGGACATCTTGTCATCCTCTTCTTGTGTACTAGGATACATCTCCTTAGTCGACTTCAAATGACCAAGTAAAGGTGTGTTGACAGCTTTAACATTCTCCATAGAGAAATATTGTAATAGCTTCTCAATATAATCAGCCTAAGATAAAGTCAAATTTTTGTTCTTCCTATCTCTATAAATCTTCATACCAAAGATTTGTTTTGTTGCCCCCAAATCCTTCATAGAAAATGCATGTGCTAACTAGCATTTTAGCCCCTTAATGTAATCTGTGTTAGACCCAACTGAAAGCATATTGATCATCGACATATATAAACATAAAATAATGTAGTTCTCATCATCCAACCTCTTAAATTAAACACAATAATCTAAATGACACCGACTATATCTGTGTTCATGCATAAAACAATTAAATTTCAAATTTCAAATACCATTGTTGAGGTTCTTGTTTCAAACTATATAAACTTTTCTTCAATCTCCACACTAAGTTCTCCTTAGCTTTGACCTCAAATCCCTATGGCTAAGCCATATATCTCTTCATCCAAATCACCATGAAGGAAGGTTTTTTTAACATGAAGCTACTGCAAATGTAAATGTTCAGTAGCCACAATACTCAAAACAATGCGAATAGAAGTCATTTTAACAATAGGAGAGCATATCTCATCAAAATCAATTTCTTTTTCTATGCAAATCCTTTTACAACTAGCCTAGCTTTAAATCTTTTCTTAACTCCATCCTCTTCTTTCAACCTATAAAGACACTTATTTTGTAAAGCCCTTTTACATGCAAGTAACTTGCATAAATCTCATGTCTTATTTTTCATCAAAGAGTCCATTTTTCCTTTCATTGCAAACTCCTATTGAATCTTAGTATCCACCTACACAACTTGATCATAACATTCAAGTTCACCAGCATTGGTTAGTAAGATAGAATATAAAGAGGGAGAAAATCTTTATGGAGGTGTAGTTAGCCTCGTTAACTATCTAACATTCACTAGTGTTTTTGGTATCTGTTGTTGTGGTTGTTGCACATCATGAGGAAGTGCTAGAACATCATCTTTTGGAGTATCATCTAGCACTACATAATCATCTTCTTTCTTTTGATGTTGCTGCAACAAATCTTTGGACAACACTTTCTCAGTGAATACAACATCCTTGTTTCTTAAAATTTTATGATTTCTTTGACTTGGCTTCCAACTCAGTTCTATTTTCATAATCTATATAAGAAAATGCTTCACAACTCAAGGTTATGAGAAAAGAAGAACTCTCCTTCTTACCAATCCATGCTTCCTCTAGAATACGACAGCCTAAAGGAGTAGAGGGACTTCTATTAATCAAATATACAATAGTATTGACAACTTATAGCCACATGTTTAAGGGAAACCCAACATGTAACCTCATGCTCATTATAGTCCTACTTGGCCTTGGAACATGTCTTACCTCATGTAGTAGCCAATGATTTCCATTCTTCAACTTAATCTTAACTTTTCTCTTTCTAATGATCTACCAAGGTTCTTTATTCCCCAAATAAACAAGCCCAAAATCCCCTTGGACATAATCAATGAAATAACATCAATGAGGTGTAGCATGAAATGAAGCACCAAAATCTAAAATCCATGAATCATCAACACTTTCTAAAGATAGAAGCAAAGCATCCTCTTTAGATTTGTTACATACCACCTTTGCCTCCTTGTTCCCTTTTGGTTTATCTCCTTAATTTTTTTTCAAGTCCAACAATCTTTCTTATTATGTCTTTATTTTTCATAGTACCAGCAATCTCTCGGTCCTCTAGATTGAGACCTCTTCCCCTTTGACTTTCCTCTTGATTTTTGATAATTTCCTAAATTACTTCCTCTCTCCATTGTTCTACTTCTACTTTGTGTGTTCAAAGAACTTCCTGATGCAAATCCACCTAAGCTTTTCCTATAAGTTTCCTCACTCAAAATAACACCAATCACATCATCACATTTTAGTGTATTAGATCTTGAAACTGAATTACTCATAGCCATTACCAAGCCATTCTAGATTTTAAGCAAAGAACACAAAATCAAGAAAGCCCTAATTTCTTCATGAAAATTATTACACATAGAAGATAGCCAAATAGTAACAGTATTAAACTCATTTAAATGATCTACAATAGATCCACCTTCTGCCATCTTCATATTAAATAAATTATTCATGACAAATACCTTGTTTGAAGCGGAGGGCTTTTCATACAATTTTGCTAGGGTTTCCATCAACTCTTCCATCATCTTTTCTTTTGTAATATTAAATGCCACTAATACTACTAGGCATAATCAAATGCTTCCAAGTGTCTTTCTATTTGAAAGATCCCAATTGTCATTTGTCATAGATCCCTAATTCTTGGTTTTTTCTTCCAATGGCTTCCATAAATCCTTCTGATAAAGATAGTCTTCCATTTACATCTTCCATAACTAAAAGTGTTGCCCATTAAAATTTCCAACCCTCAACTTACCCTCATCTACCATCACTCCCACTCAACCATGAGGCTCCAACTCAACTATTAGACTTTCCTATAGAGGATAAGTGAAAAAAAGACCTCACTCTAATACCACTTGCTAGGATAAAACTACATACAGAAATAACAATGACGTGCAAATATAAATAATAGCATAAAATAATAGATCGCACAAAATAGAACACAAGACACCAAGATTAAATGCGGTTCACCCAATCCCTTGGCTACATCCACTTAACAACAAGTCCAATATTATTATGATCTAGTGATTACAACATTAATACAATCTGTAATCCCTTATAGCTCAATACCACTACAAGAAGAAATTTTTGCATCACACCTTATGAAAAAACCCTAACTATAAGCCCTTTATACAAGTACTTTTACTGCTTTAGGTTTATAATTAATAATTACATGTTAGCCCAAAATCCTGATAAAACAAGTTCCAAAATTATTTTTTCCCCAAAGAACTATGAAGTATGTACAATGCTTCCCTAATCAATCACCACAAACTAACATTTGACTCCTTTATCTTGAATAAGATCAACCTTCATATTCTTTCTATCAAACTTGGTTTTTAGGTTTGTCTCACCATTTTCTTAATGCTTCTCTCATTAATAGGATTACAACCTTCATTACTTAATCTTGTGACCTTATGGATTAGGGCATTGTCAATGACAATCTGTGCATCACCTAAACAGAACATATCATCATGTATTGTACTTAATATAAATTGGGTCCCCTCATGACTATCAAATTATATATGTAGAACATATACTTCACTAAATTGAAACCTTCAAGACTTTAGGGATAATCATTATTACACATGACTCCTAAGTCCTTTTGAATCTCCTCATCACCTATGCTCTCAATTTTTTAATGTAGCTAACTCCTTATATCTTCTACAGGTAACATATTTTCTAGAACTTGCAAAAAATGTTCCTACAAGATCATCTAATAAAGAAACAAATGGGTGTTATTTGAACTAATACCTTGGTCTGTCACTAAAATCATACACTCTTTGACTAGCTATATCTCTATAACTTTAAATACTTCAATAAAACAAGTTCAATACATTGTAAAATACCTCAAATTTGTGATTTTAGGACTCATGCATCGTTTGGTTTTTGAGAATTATTTCCACTTCAATTGCTATCAAATTGGTCTTTAATTCACTCAAGACACTTTACATTAACAAATGGTACATCAAATATTGCTTGTGATCCTTAAATAATTTCAAAATAAACAATGCATTAAATTTATATCTACCGTAGACTCATAATATTGTCTCTCTTTATCAATGACCTTGTTCTTAAAATTTTCATTTACTATGATCACATCAAGACTTTTGCACTAAACCATAACTTCCTCTCTATGTCCTCTACCTTTTGTTAACTATGCAATTTCTAACTCACTCTCTAACATTAGTTCTGACCAATTGATTATCTGCTACTATTTGTAACAACTTAATTTAGACAAGTTAAGCCACAAACAATCTGTGACTTCAACTTTCCATCAGTTACATCAAAGAATTTCTCTTCCAATACTGTATGTGAACTCTTTGGATTACAAGCCTTCACAAATGCTTCTTTGAATTCATCAATATGTTCATTCATTGCCACTTTCTGACTATTAAAACTTCCATTCTTATTCCTTCTTTGATTAAGATTCCTATTAAAGTTCCTTCTGTTCATTCTACAAAATCTTGTTGTGTCTAAGAAGTTATTACATAACTAACATATAGGTGCATTCATTCTCTGATTTTCTCTATTTTTACTTCTACGTGCTCCGAAATGCCTTGCAATATGTCTAGGATTGTTACATTTGTAACAAATAAACTACTTTCTCTCACAATCATATTTTTCTCCATCATTTGATCTACTCTAAGTTCTACCTCTTCCATTACCTGCAAGGTTAGTATTCCTAAACATTCTAATATTCCCATTATTTCTATCAAACTTAGGTTTCTTACAATCTACTACTTTATGTCCATAATCATGACATAACAATAAAAATTAATAATAGGTTTAAAAGACTTACCTATAAAATCTCTCTTCATATTTCCAACTTCATCACATATGAAATATCTACCTTTGAGTTCATGTCTTACTTCCTTGGATGAATCATCTTTCTTAGGTTCTTCAACTTTCTCTGTTGTTCTAGTTTCATCAAATTTCTCTCTCAATTCAATTTTCTCAAATTTATCTAACCACTTGAATTTTTCTTTAGGGATTTCTGCTATATAATCCAGTTCTATCCTAATCTCATCTTTCTTTTCTGACTTCTCTCTAAGAAGATATCTAATGCCTATCTTATCATATGAAGGTCTTTGATGAAATATTTGTTTATTAATTTTATTAGAACTTGTGTAAAGTTTCTCTAACTATTGTTTTGCTTGTGTCAGCTCTCCTTTCACAATAATGTTGTATTTTTCTAGCTCTACATGCTCAATTTTAATAGAATCTAATTCAGATGTCACTTCACTCAACTAGGATCTAAGGTCTAAATTCTCATACTTTAGATTAGGTCCACTCTTATTGCCACTAGTCTTAAGACTTAACTTCAGTTCAACAATTTTCAACTCATCTTTCAAGATTTCATTCTCTTTCTTGATATTTTCTATATCATCATTATCACTAGTCTATGAAAATGGTTCTTTTGCATATTTAACCTCATCAATTTCATCTCTCAATTTTTCAATGTAAACTTTTGCATCTTTATATCTATCCTTCAAGTTATCTCTCTCTTGAGTAAGAAAATCAATCTGTTGAAGACCTTCTTCAAGATTCTTCTTCAATTATTCCATTATTTTTGGGATATTACTTAAGTTGGTAAGCCTCTTCAAAGTAACTGGGCTTTGATAACAATTGTTAGAAATAGATAATACTAAGAGGGTGAGGGGGGTGAATTAGTATTCTACAAACTTTTGCTTTCAACTGAATACTGATAATTACTTTGTAACTTGAATATGAAAGTAAACCAACAATGTTGAACAACAAATATAACCATGCACATAAATAACTCATAACCCCATTATTTTTTTACTAGGGAAACCCTGTCCAAGGGGAAACCCCAATGGGGATGATACCCAAAAGATGAATCACTAAACAAAAGGATCGTGTTAAAGATATTGACCCTATTAGGATTCTATGAAATACATATAGTATTTTGAATTCTTGTTAGAGGACTGGGCCTTGTTAGAAGCCCCAACCCTATTAGGAGTAGGTAGAACAATTACTATGTATACAAGAAGAGGCTTCACAAGATAGGCATACATACAATGTTAGGAGTTCCTTCACAAGATAAGTATAGATACAATCAAAAAAATTCTTCTATAACTCACACTTTATATGATCTTACATTAGATTTTACATCATATAAGGCTAGTAGAGAGTTCTCACAATAGTTTGCATGTCACATCTAATCACACAACTTCCAAAATTTTTGTGAATCACTCACATTATCTACACAACATAAGATCTTTACTTATATCTTCCACATTCATAAAATGTTGCTCAGTTGGCTTCCATGTCTTCATATGCTTGACATAATATAAAATAACTTATGGAATATTATCCACATAGTCATATCAACATTTCTTAGTAATTATTTTGTAACCAAAATAATTCTAAAGTCCTACGTCTCTCTTTATTGCTATTCTCTTTTCTATAATATTAAATATGCACATAGTTAATCTTACTATAACTTGCACCATATTGATTGTACACACATGCACACTGGTACACATCATCATGATAGTGTCACAAATTTTCCCTCAACTACACATAAGATAACTCTTTGTGCATGGTTCATACACTTAAGATTTGATCTCTATACTACTATAAAATGTGTAATAATTAAAAAACAATTGTTTCTAACTACATAAATGAAATGCTAAATATATGTTTCCATAAATGACAACCATCAAGACATCTAATTGACCATATTGCCAACAAGTCCTTCTATTTTACTTATTGGTTAGTCTTCCTTTCTAGGGATTGACGTCCTCTAACAAAACATACAATTAGCTCCTTAACTATTTCTACAATCCAAAAATATTGTGTACAAGATAGCTAAAATGATTTACATAAGTAATTTTTCCATTGCCAAAACATATGCCAAAACTGGTCTACACATCAATTGAATTTCCTAACGATTGGTCATAGCTAAAATTCATGTTCTTCCTCAGGTTCTATGAGCTCAGCATGTAATGACTCACTTGACATAAATTAATTTTACATCACTCAGTCTCTATATGTTTGATTCACCATGTATTGTGACTCGATCTATACTAGGATGTTTGACAACCTTTGACTTGTTCAACATGTAGTGAAATTTATAAACAAGTCCATAGAGCTTAGCCTTCTTAGAATGGCTCATTCATAGTGATGACCAACCAATGCTACCTAGGAAATGTCTAAGTGTTGGACACTAATAGGGAACAAAGCTTAGATATGAACATGATTGCATTTGTGATTTAGTGATGTAATGGAATTGAGTGGTGTAGTTACTAGATTAGATTTCTTAGTTGTTAATTGAAGCAGTGAACCACCTGTAACAACATTCATAGTAAATTTTTAGATCTTGTGAAAAAATACTCATTAAATTGTAATTCAATTTCCGTTTAACCTTCTTTGAGATAGTTGATCTATTCAAGAGGTCTTTGATTCTTTTATCAATATAGGTAACCGCTTTGTAAATTTCTTCAAGGAGTAATGTTCTTCCTTCCATAGAGAGCCATTACAACTTAGGATGCTTTATATTATTTGTGATGCTAAATGTTGATTATAGATTGAAGTATCTTGCATCACTATGGGTTTTCCCTTGTTGGAACTTCCACATTAATTTGGGGTTATCATGTATATTGGCGTTTCTTCCTCTACTTGTCTTTATTGCAAACCTATCTAACAAATTTTTAATTATTTTTTATTAAGAAGATCGTGATCTAAATGTAAGAGCCTACAACACAATGGTAACTTGTGAGCCTATTTTGTGGTATGGTCTTTGGTTAGAGTCTACACAAGATTAACAAGTCATAATAATTAATCACAATAAATAATAATAATTAATTTTGGCTTTAACATATTATCCATAAAAAATATTATGATCTAAGATTAATTGTGTTCAATAGATTAGATTTATATCACTTTTTCTTACAAGATGGTTAAATTAAAACTATTTTTCATCGTTGAAAATTTATAGATAGTAATGATTTTTTAGAAAATACTATAATTTAAACATACAAAATATTATGGGAAAATTGAGGCCCAAATTTCACTACTACATAACTTATAATATTATTTTCATAATAGTCTCAAAATAACTCAATTTTGTAATCAATTAAAAAATTCAATCATCATTATAATTCTCATTTACAATTACAACTAATCAACGTGCAAAATAAATCAACTAACAATTTAGTTTATAATTAATAACTATCTACTATTTCTTACTATACAACTTCAAAAGATAATGCATATTATATTGATAACAAATTGTATACTTACAATATTACAAAGACAGCCTCTCTATATAAACTATAGGAATCATCATTACATAAGAAAAAATAATTAGGGAATCACTTACAATTTCACAAAATATAGGCACAAATACTACATCACACTAAAAAGATATAGAAGTACATAATATTGCATTCATAGTATAGCTATAACTACTATATAATAGATATAGACATGTCTTAACAATGACATGCACTAGAAGTTGTGTAATAGTTAGAGCCATAACTATAACATAACATTATGACTACATAGATAAAGCCATAACTGCATGAGACTAAGGTAAAAGAGCATTGGCCTTACACTTTTGCAATAGGTAGACCCACAAGTAGAACATGTTACTATAGTTCCCCTTTGAAGAAGTATGAAGACATATAGAAGCACTGCGTTACACTAAAAAAGTAGGCAATAAACATGAGCTAGCGATTGTCGAACCACAACAACGAAGTGATGCCACAATTATATTAACGTTTCGCTGCAAAGATAGAGAGATATATGACCATTCCATGACACTACAACGTTGGAGAAAACATGGACTAGAAGTTTTGCAATTGGTAGAATTACAATGACTAGTATCAATGAAAGGACCACAAGTACATGAATTACGACATCCACCACAATTAGGGCAGTGCTCTACAGTCACAGACACGTTGCACTGTGGATTAATGTCATCGAGGCGCTTAGAGATCTTGTCAATGCTTGTAGAGATTTTGCCGATGCCCGTATTAATGTTGCCGATCCCGGATGTAATGCCACCGAGGCTCTTAGGAATGACCTCGAGCGTTTCGAAAAGGAGCTTGAAGGTCGATGAAATGATCTTTAATTTCCTCTCGATTAGGGCAAGAATGGCGAGGATAACAATAGCTATGGACGCCACTACAACAATCTGCACAATACTGACTCCACTCTTAGAGTGGGCGCCATCATCAATGTAGTATTTGTATGGATCAGAACCATCCGGAAAAGGAGGTGGGGGTCGTGCTACTTCAAAAATAGTTAATAGTTAATACCATGATAGCCTACAACGCTGAAAATAGTTAATACCACTTACAACACAATGCCATGTTTCATCCTTGCTACTTAGACAGAGGATGATTTTAAATTCTTGTGGTTTCTCACATAGTGGGTGATGCAAAACTTACAGACAACCTCATCTACTACTGCAAGGTCGAGGAGTCGTTGGGTTGGCAGGCTGTAGGTCTTTGATGAGCTCACGGCCTGTTTTTTTAATGATCAAATTGTGATGCCCCAATCATATTAAATAATTTAGAACCAATCAACTTGAGTCTTGGAGAATTCAGAAAGACTAAACCTAACATTTAAGTCAAATCATTTAAATGAAGAAGTGTTGTTTTCAAAGTAAATGAATAATATTCTTAGGTTTGATATCTTATTACAAATATAAAAATAAGGACTATATTAAATATTTCATATTTTATTTAAGATGTTGAAAATTATTAAAAAGTTTTAATCATATTTTTCGTGAATTATAATCTTAGTATATTATTTATTAATAGAAAATGACTATTCATAAAAGAAAAAAGAAAAAGTGTAGTGTTTAAATATTTTCATTTGTGTTAAATGTAAAAGTTAGAGTCTCAGAGAATCAAGAAAGACTAAACCTAATACAAAAGACTTCAAAGCATTTAAACAAGTTTTGTTTTCAAAGTGAAAGAATAATATTCTTATGTTTCATATCTTATTACAAATATATATTACTAAAAAGTTGTAGTTTTAAAATTTCTCATTCGTGTTAGATATAAAAGTTAGAGTCTTAGAGAATAGAAGACTAAAACTAACACAAGAAAAATCCAAATCATTAAAAGATAAGGTCTATATTTTTTAAGATGTAGATAATTATTAAAAAGCTTTAGTGTTTAAATTTTCTCATTTGTGTTGGATATAAAAGTTAGAGATAAGAATGATTCACAAAAATCAATAGAAATTTAGTAGCTAATATTTTTTTGGGGTCAAGTTCTAAAATTTATTTATATTAGGTTTTGGTTAGGTTTTTAAGATGTCACTTTAAGAATGCTACTTTAATTGTTTTTCTTTAAAGTCTTCATCTTCAAACCTTTCTTGTTGATAATTATATTTTTATTTTACTTTTCTTATAAAAGGATATTATAATATACCATGTGATTCTTACACATTCACCAAGTTAGCCTACTTGATTACTTATTCATCTCACCCAATCTAAAAATCTTACTCAAAAATTAAAAAGAATATTAACCAATTTTACATTGCAAGAAATATTGGCTTCAAAAAAATGGAATCAATTTCAATTTTTGATAGTTAGTCAAGATTGTTTTATCGCTCTAGTGAAACCATCTAAATTATATATTTCAATCATTAGCTTTTTAGATTTTGAGTATTGTGTTTCTTCTCAAATTTGTCACCTAGTTAAGGGTCCCATGAAAAGGGAGGGCCTTGCTAAAAAATGGAGCTAGAATTGGATGCTACTTTTTAAGAATATTTCATACATATTGTTCCCATGAATTTTGTAAAGCAATTCAATGTTAAAGTTTGAAGAACTATATTTAAGAAAATATACCATTTTCCTTAATAGATAGTGCATAAATAAATACATTGATTTTATTTTTACCAATAAATATTAAAGCAAATGTAAGTAGTATCAAAAATTCCTTGGTGTATCAATTTATAGCCCCGTCCTTTTTTCACCCACTTGCTAAAAAGTAAAAGATCATTTGTTGACCAAGAAGATTCTAAATAATCTCATATCAATACAAAATTGTGTTCATAAGACCACCATCTTGTTAAAAATTAATCTCAAGCCCCTCTAATGGAACCCATACCTCTATATTTACTACACTATCTATGATAATCTGAGGATGAATTATTTGCAAAATATAAAATATTAGATTTGATTATTCATGCAATAGAATCTTGGCATGAGCATTGAGGGTTATAACAAAAGTCTTTCATCACCCATTTAGAAAAAGATAGATAAATTTGTTAAGTAATTCCATTTCCAATAAGTGCCTAACCTAGACTATTATGTTGGGAATGATTGAAATGATCATAAGAAAAGTTGTTGGAATGATATATGGAAATGGTAAAGAATGTTCTCAATCATTGTTTTGTCATTGATGTCAAACTTGCTACTTGCAGGAATGACAATTGCTTTAGTGATCCAAATACTATTAATTAGTTTATTGTCAAGGAGGAGGCAATCAATAAGATGTAACTAGAACACCTAGAGAAAGGTTGAAGTTATGATGTTGTAATGA
This sequence comes from Cupressus sempervirens, assembly GCA_028749045.1. Taxonomy (NCBI): domain Eukaryota; kingdom Viridiplantae; phylum Streptophyta; class Pinopsida; order Cupressales; family Cupressaceae; genus Cupressus; species Cupressus sempervirens. Next base: position 129,458,506 of record CM053785.1, on the reverse strand, counting down.
AGTACAAGGATCAACTAAGCCATTGATGAAAAAGTGTGTTGATGACATACTATAAGACACAGAGAATTGACACACTGAAACATATCAAAGATGTAAGGCTTTAGCTATAAGACATTTGTAAAGCTCAACTAAGTTCATTAGAGAGGAGCCAAGAAAGCTAATATGTGCCGAGAAAATTCCTAGTTAGTGTCGAGTAAACTTCAAGTGCCGAGCAAGTTCAAGTGCCGAGTAAACTTTAAGTGCTGAGCAAGTTCAAGTGCCGAGTAAACTTCAAATGCCAAGAAAGTTCAAGTGCCGAGTAAAATTCAAGTGTCGAGCAAGTTCAAGTGCCGAGTGATATCGAGTGCCAAGTAGAGATAGGTGTCGACTAACACAGAGATGTCGAGCACTAATAAAACCAATAGTGTCGAGTAGGACAGAGATGTCGAGCACTAGTAAAACCAATAGTGCCAAGTAACACAGAGATGCCAAACACCAGTAAATCAATAATGTCGAGTTGCTGCATTATTTTGAAAATCAAAGATTCGCTAGATCTAAGTTGACAAGGTTGTTATCTAGAAGTTTGTGAATTAAAATGAAAGATAAGAATGATGAGCTGGTGGCACAAAACACCATGTAAAACATTTTTAAGAATACAACAGACAAAGTTTGAAGATAAGAACAAGATATGAAGTAGATACATTGTATCATACATAATCCATTCGAAACCCTAAAATTGGAAAGGGAGAAATGAGCGGCAAAGGAAAATCAGATTTCTATTTAAGGAGTCATAAGTTAATAAAAAGAGAGAGAGAGAGAGGCAGTCAAGCATGAAAGCATGAAATGCTGAAGGAGGTGCTAAGGAGATAAGAGAGCATAGAGACTCTATTTCAGTAAGAAGACCCCTGATATGGATGCATTGGTACAATGAGTTAGAAGACTCAAGGAGACGAAGCTTGAGAAGAAGTCAAGTAGTCAGAGCTGAAGTGTTTGAAGCCAAGCATTAAGATTGAATTGAAAGTGTGATCTGAAATCTGCAAAGTATATTGTAAGTTATATCAGATCAAAAGATCATTATCGTTACTTTCTAGCAATGGTAATAGTAAAGCTTGAATCCTATGGACTTAGGTTGGTTTAATGGCCATGAGATAAATCCTTTAACAGGGTGACATTCCAAGTGAATGTTCTAAAGTCCTTTAACTAGGCCCATTCCTAATAGTTTGGTGAAATCCTCTAACAAGGTCACATTTAATAGTGTGTTGTAAGCCTTTAACAGGACAGGCTTTTAATAGGGCATCACTTCAGAAGAGTGAGAATCAAGTAGCATGTTACTAATGGTTTTTTCCAAATTGGGTTTCCACGTAAATCATTGTATCATGTGTTGATCTTGCATGTTTTATCTTTGCATGTTGATTTACTGTAACTTTCTAATATGGTTGATTTAAAAGTTTGGATGGATGAAAAGTGTATGGATTCATAAAAAGTAGTGGAAAAGTATTAATAGGGCATTTGGACCTTGAATAACTAATTCACACCCCCCCCCCCCTCTCAATTATTGTAAAGAATTCTAACAATTGGTATCAGAGCCTTACTGCTGACTCAGTTTAAAGGAACTATAAGCAAAAAAAATTAAAATGCCTAAGAGAGAAGTTCCCAAGCTCAATAAAGACAACTTTTTTGCATGGAAAAGCTTGATGAAGCTACATCTTGGATACATAGGAGATTATGCCCAAAATTCAATTGTCACTGAACATGTAGATCCAACAGGTGCTCCTACTACAGAAGATATGAAAAACAAGCAAAAACACAATCAAACAATGCTTGAAATTGCCTCTGCACTCAGCTATGCTGAATTTGATGATATCAAAGGATGTGATACTGCATTCAAAATGTGGAAATCCCTATCAGACATCTATGGAGGAGATCAGAATGTACAAAGAGAAAAAAGGGAAAGTCTCAGAGGAAAGTTTGATGACATGAAAATGGAGGAAAATGAGAACGCTGCTCAGTATGGTGCAAGAATAAAGAAAGTGGTAAGTGCAATAAGATGCTTGAATGGTCAATTGGATAAAGATACTATTAATAGTAAGTTCTTAAGAACCTTGCTTCCTATCTATGCTATTAGAGTATCAACAATACAAGAGCTAAGATGTATACCAGGAAGCAATCTAAGTTTTGAAGGAATAATAGGTAGACTCACTGCATTTGAGTTATCTAATTTTGACAACTACAAACTAGAGAATGTTGAATCTGCCTTTAAGGCTAAGTTATCACTGAAAGATGCTGAATAGGTGAAATCAAAGAAAGGAAGAAAAATTAAGTATGTAACCAGTGACAGTAGCACTGATGAGGAAGATGTAGAACAATTGGAAGCATTGCTCGCTAGAAGATTTCACAGAGGTAAAGGAAAATTCAAAGGTAAGATGCCTATCATTTGTTTCAATTGCAATGAAGTAGGTCATATTGCTGCAAGGTGTCCACAGAAAAAGGATTACAAGGAAGGCAACAAAAACAAATTCTTAAGAGATGATGACAAGAGAGATTACAAAGAAAAAGGTAAGAAGTGTTACATAGTTGAAGAAAATTATGATGATAATGATGATGAAGTTGTTTATGTAGCCATGAAGGATCAATCTAATGAAGAAGAGCCCACAACATTGGTAACATGTATGAACAAGAATGACAGGTGGATCATAGACAGTGGATGCTCACATCACATGACAGGAGACAAAAGTTTGTTAACTTTACTCAGTATGATGGAAATAGTGTTAGATTTGGTAATGATGCTCCATGTCAAATCAAAGGAAAAGGTTCCATTAAGCTCACAAAACAAATTTCATGTGATAATGCATACTATGTTGAAGGATTAAACTACAATTTTTTGAGTGTCTCATAGTTAGGCAATATAGGATGCAAAGTGGAATTTGGAAACAAAACTGCAAAAATCTATGATAATGATGGTAAACTGATAGGAAAAGGACATCAAACAAGGAGTAATCTATTTCACCTTGATATGGACGATGTTTCTTGTTTTATTGCAAAATTTGATGATGAATGGTTGTGGCATAGAAGATTATGTCATGTCAACTTTGACAATCTGGTCAACATCAGTAAAATGAAGAAAGTCAGAGGTTTACCAAAATTGAAGAACCTGATAATATCGTGTGCAAACAATGTCAGCTAGGAAAGATGACTAAGTCAAGTTTCAAAAGCAAAAACTATACATCTAAAGAAGTACTTGAATTAGTTCATACTAACTTATGTGGTCCAATAAAAGTACAAAGCTATAGAGGAGATAAATACATAATGTTGTTTGTTGATGACTACTCTAGGATGATGATTGTTATGTTTTTAAAACAAAAATTTGATGCTTTTCAAATGTTTAAGTGGTATGTGGCTAGAGTTGAAAAAGAAACAGGAAAAAGCTTGAAATGCCTAAGATTAGACAGAGGTGGTGAATTCACATCAAATGAATTCGAGATATTCTGTAATGATAAAGGAATCAAAAGACAAATGTCAGCTCTTAGAACTCCCCCACAGAATGGAATTGTTGAAAGAAGAAATAGATTTATGATTGACTGTGCCAGAACACTAATGATGGAAAAGACTATTGCTCTAAAATACTGGAGAGAAGCTGTAAGTGTAGCTGTACATACATTGAACCGAGTACAAGTCAAGAAAGGTACAAATACTACACCTTTTTAATTATGGTATAGCCACTCACCCAATGTAAAACATTTCAAAGTGTTTGGTTGTAAATGTTTTATCCTTAAAGATGCTAGAAATGGAAAATTTGATGCAAAAAGCGATGAAGGCATATTCCTTGGTTATTCCACTAGAAGTAAGGCATACAAGTGTTTGAATATTAACACTAATAAAATTGTGGAAAGTGCAAATGTAAATTTTGATGAGCACACAGAAGTCCAAGCTAAAGCACCAAATAAAATGGAAGAGTACAGAACATTTGTGTATTCTTATGAAGGAATGACTATTGATGAGGATGATGTCAATCAAATTGAAAATCAACAACGAGTATCAGTTTCAGTCGAGTCAGAACCAGTGAATGTCGAGTTGCATTCAGAAGCTGAATTGCAGAATGAAGAAAATGCACAATCTGATTCTGAAGATAGTACACATGATGAAGAACAACCTAACAACAAAGTGCATAGTGATCCTGAATCTGAAAGATCAAACATGGAAACAAGGACAGAGCCAAGATTATCCAAATATGTAAAAAGACATCACCCTATTGAATAGATAATTGGTGACAAAGATGCAAGACCAATGAAAAGGAATAGACTAAGACATGAATCATATCTGATCAGCAAATCTAAACCCAAGATAGTATATGGTGCATTACAAGATGATAATTGGTGTAAACCTATGGAAGAAGAAATTGATCAAATAAAGAAAAACAAAACCTGGAGTTTGGTTCCCAGACCAACTGACAAGAATGTGATTGGTACCAAGTGGGTATTCAGAAACAAGCTAGATGAGAATGGTGAGATTACCAGAAACAAAGCTAGACTAGTATGCAAGGGTTATGCTCAAGAAGAAGGAATAGACTATGGGGAAACATTTTCCCTTGTTGCTATAATGGAAGGAGTAAGAACTTTACTTGCATATGCTGCATATAAAGATTTTAAAGTCTATCAGTCTACATTGAACAACCAGAAGGATTTATTATTGAAAGCAACAAGGATATGGTGTGTAAGCTACAGAAAGCACTCTATGGTTTGAAACAAGCACCTAGAGCATGGTATGAGAGACTTCACAAGTATCTAGTGCAAATTGAATTTGAAAGAACTGATGATAATAGCAACATGTACATTAAAGCAAAAGAAGGTAAAGACATTATTGTATCTGAAATCTTTGTGGATGACATAGTGTTTGGTGGAAAGGAAGTGCTTTGCAAAGGCTTTGCTGACAAAATGAAACATGAATTTGAGATGTCTATGTTTGGAGAAATCAAATTATTTGTTGGATTGCAAGTGCATCAACTCAAACATGGTATATTTGTGACATAATCAAAATACATCAAAGAGATTCTTAAAACATTCAGATTAGAGGAGTCCAAACCGGTCAGCACACCAATGGCAATAGGAAATAAGCTGTCCAAAAATGATGAATCAATTGAAGTCAATCAAACAATGTACAGATCCATGATTGGAAAACTACAATATGTTGTACATAGTAGACTAGACATAGCATTAGCAGTTGGAATAGTGGTCAGATTCTCTGCTAATCCTAAAGAAAATCATCTAATAGCAGTAAAAAGGATAATGAGATATCTTAAAGGAACTGATAACTTTGGTCTATACTACAAAAAGAATGGAAAATTTGAGCTCAATGCATATACAGATACAGATTGGGGAGGCAACATTGATGATAGAAAAAGCACAAGTGGAGGTGCATTATTTCTAGGCAAAAGGCTAGTTACTTGGACTAGCAAGAAACAAACATGCACATCTCAGTCCACTGCAGAGTCAGAATATGTGGCAACAACAGTCAATTTCACAAACATTGTGTGGCTCACACATCTATTAGAAGGAATGAAAGAAGAGTTAACAAAACATGTGATATTGTATTGTGATAACACAAGTGCTATAAACATATCTAAAAATCCAGTAATGCATGCAAAAACCAAGCACATTGCAATCAAGTATCATTATGTTAGAGAACTGGTAGAAGACAAACAAGTAAAGTTGGAATACATTCACACAACGGAACAAACCACAGATATCTTCACCAAACCATTGCCAAAGGATGCTTATGAATATCTTAGAGGCAAGTTGGGGGTAATACCCCTAACTCAAGCAGTTTAAAGAAACAAGGAAACTGCCCTGCATCACCAACAATGAATCATTGAAATATCAGAAGAGTGATGCAAAGGATGACAACAGGAGAAAAAACTCCAAATCAGTCACAAGCATGGTGACAGAGGGAGAAAACAACAAGAAGCCAAAGCACATATTTTGCATAATAAAGATGCTACATCTTTGACATTTATGTCAAACAGGGAGAAATGTGCAGAAACCTGATCAATATATATGAAAGAGGGAGATATATGAGATCAATAGTAAAAGATGCAGGCAGCAAAGAAATATAGCAGGCAACGTATACAATCTTATTGGTAACTAAGTTGATCAATTGATCAGTTTGGTTTGCCATCAATGCCAAAGAGGGAGATTGTTGGAAATGATTGAAATGATCATAAGAAAAGTTGTTGGAATGATATATGGAAATGGTAAAGAATGTTCTCAATCATTATTTTGTCATTGATGTCAAATTTTCTACTTGCAGGAATGAAAATTACTTTAGTGATCCAAATACTAGTAATTAGTTGATTGTCAAGGAGGAGGCAATCAATAAGATGTAACTAGAACACCTAGAGAAAGGTTGAAGTTATGATGTTGTAATGAAGTACAAGGATCGACTAAGCCATTGATGAAAAAGTGTATTGATGACATACTATAAGACACAGAGAATTGGCACACTGAAACATATCAAAGATGTAAGGTTTTAGCTAAGACATTTGAAAAGCTCAACTAAGTTCATTAGAGAGAAGGAGATGAGTAAGCTAGTATGTGCCGAGAAAATTCCTAGTAAGTGCCAAGTAAACTTCAAGTGCCGAGCAAGTTCAAGTGCCGAGTAAACTTTAAGTGTCAAGCAAGTTCAAGTACCGAGTAAACTTCAAATGCCGAGAAAGTTCAAGTGCCGAGTAAACTTCAAGTGCCGAGCAAGTTCAGGTGCCGAGTGATATCGAGTGTCAAACAAAGATAGGTGTCGAGTAACATAGAGATGCTGAGCACCAGTAAAACCAATAGTGCCAAGTAACACACAGATGCCGAGCACCAGTAAAACCAATAGTGCCGAGTAACACAGAGATGCCAAACACTAGTAAATCAATAATGTCGAGTTGCTGCATTATTTTGAAAATTGAAGATTTGCCAAATCTAAGCTGATAAGGTTGTTATCTAGAAGTTTGTGAATTAAAATGGAAGATAAGAATGATGAGCTGGTGGCACAGAACACCATGTAAAACATTTTTAAGAATACAACTGAGAAAGTTTGAAGATAAGAACAAGATATGAGGTAGATACATTGTATCCTACCTAATCCATTCAAAACCCTAAAATTGGAAAGGGAGAAATGAGTGGCAAAGGCAAATCAAATTTCTATTTAAGGAGTCATAAGTTAATAAAGAGATAGAGAGAGAGAGAGAGAGAGAGAGAGAGAGAGAGAGAGAGAGAGAGAGAGAGAGAGAGAGAGAGGCAGTCAAGCATGAAAGCATGAAGTGTTGAAGGAGGTGCTAAGGAGATAAGAGAGCATAGAGACTCTGTTTCAGTAAGAAGACCCCTGATATGGATGCATTGGTACAATGAGTTAGAAGACTCAAGGAGACGAAGCTTGAGAAGAAGTCAAGTAGCCAGAGCTAAAGTTTTTGAAGCCAAGCATTAGGATTGAATTGAAAGTGTGATCTGAAATATGTAAAGTATGTTGTAAGGTATATCAAATCAAAAGATCATTATCGTTACTTTCTAGCAATTGTAACAGTAAAGTTTAAATCCTATGGACTTAGCTTGGTTTAATAGCCATGAGATAAATCCTTTAACAGGGTGACATTCCAAGTGAATGTTCTAAATTCCTTTAACCCGGCCCATTCCTAATAGTTTGGTGAAATCCTCTAACAAGGTCAGATTTAACAGTGTGTTGTAAGCCTTTAACAGAGCAGGCTTTTAATAGGGCATCACTTTAGAAGAGTGAGAATCAAGTAGCATGTTACTGGTGGTTTTTTCTAAATTGGGTTTCCACGTAAATCATTGTATCATGTGTTGATTGTGCATGTTTTATCTTTGCATGTTGATTTACTGTAACTTGCTAATATGGTTGATTTAAAAGTTTGGATGGATGAAAAGTGTATGGATTCATAAAAAGTAGTGAAAAAGTATTAATAGGGAATTTGGACCTTGAATAACTAATTCACACCTCCCCCCCTCTCAGTTATTCTAAAGAATTCTAACATATTATGCATGTCAAAGTGTACCATGAAACATTTTGCATAGCCTATAAAGAAAATTCTATGTATTTTATGTCAGCAAACATATGTCAATAAAAAAATATAGGAATTTCTCACCTTGCCTTCTACTTTTAGAAGTGGAAGAGAGTTATTTACACATTGATACAAGTTGAAGTGTAACTTAAGGGGACATGCTAATCTCCAGATAAAATGTAGTAAGGAAAAAACAAAGTCAAACATTTTTTTCTAGATTCACGATAACATGGTGATTTTTTGCAAAAAAAAATTTGTTTTTGACTAAAAAATACTCAAATAATGAAGATCGAATGCTAAAATTTTCAAAAAGATTCATGATGTTTTCAATATTTTGAAAATTCATCAACTGTACAATTTGTAGAAAGGATAGTTATGTCCTAACTTAAGACACACTCTCTTAATTATTCACCTTGGGAAAGGTGAAGAGTTCTCTATTTACAACGAAGCATAAGTGAAGAATCACTTCCTTGGGTACCCTATAAATAGAAATTGGTCAGGGTGATTAATTGGCCTTCTTGAAACTTTAAATGTGCCATGCCTTTCATTTTCTACAAGAAACAAAAAATTTTGAAGAGGAACTACAATTCTAAAAAATAATGTGGTATATTTTTTAGTATTAGAATGCATTAATTGGATCATTCAAAGTCAAATCATTTAGATTATGCTAATAATGAAATTTGAAATATTCTTGTTCATGAGAAATTTGTAAAAGTAAATCTTGTAGCTCAAGCTTATATAAACTTGTTCAATGAGGTAGCTCAAGTAATATTATTTATAGCTATTTCTTAATACTATAATCCATTTTATTAAATTAGTAGATTTAAATTATTTATTTTATGCAAAATACATTGTCTGGTATAGAGAGCTTTCTCTATTATATTTGAAATTGTGCATTTGAGGACCATTGGATGTGTTAGAAAGTAAATTCCACCAAGATAACTAAGAGGAAGGGGGGCAAGGTTAATCAATTATCAGATCAATACAATTTTTATTAGCCTCATTAAACCTTAAACATGTGATCAATATCAATAGTAACCATAGGAAGATAAACATACACAATAAGACAAGATATGTTAACTAGGGAAATGTTAAGATTAAACAAGGATATAAATAAAAATTACATGCAAATATAACCAATATGAGAAAATAATAAATTGCACAGAAGAGATCACAAGATACCAAGATTTAACATGGTTCACTCAACCCCTAGGCTATGTCCACCAAACAGTGAGACCAATGTTCTTTCAATCCAGTGATTACAACTTGATTATAATTAGTAATCCCTTACAGATCAATACCACCACAAGAAGTAATTTTTTGCATCACATCTTATGAAAATCCCTTACCCTAAGCTCTTTTATACAAATACTTTTGTTGATTTAGGATTATATTTTGTTGTAACAAGTCGGCCAAAAAATATCAATAAAATAAGTAGCAAAAAATAATTCTTGAGGGCTACGCCCTTGAAGCCTTGATAGCCATGGCCTACAAGCCTAAGCTTTGTTGGGAGTTTCTACCTCTAAACCCCTGCTCTAGGCCCAACCCAGGCCTGAACCCCACCAAGGAATTATGAAGTATATATAGTACTTCCTTGATCAACCACTAAAAACTAACAATCTTCCACTTGTGAACTGATTAGGCTCCACTCTAGACAATAATCTCTCACTTGGAGACTAGTCCTATAGCTATGTCGCTACTCCATGAGGCTCCTACTGGATCAAACCATGCTTGACTCTGTTATTCTTTTATTTTGTTCAGTCTAGAAGACCAACTAAAGCTAAAGAATTATTCAACTTCTATCTTGTCACTACCTTTGTAAACATATTCACTAAATTGTCATATGTATGTATCTTCTCTAGCTTTAACTATTCATCATCCAAAACTAACTAAATGAAATAGTAACACAACTATATGTGTTTTTCCTTTAAATGTAGAGTATAATTCTTCACAAGACGAATGGCCCATTGACTATCCGTAAAAAAATATTTATCCTTTTGTCAATGTCCTAATTCTTCTAGGAAGAACTAAAGCCATATCATCTAATTGGTTGTCTCTGTAGCGACAACATACTCTTCCTCTATAGTGGATAAAGAATTGACCATCTATAACCAAGAAACCTAGAAAATACATAACATGTAGTACTCTGCCTGGTATCAATATAACCTGCCAAATCTGAGTCAACGTAGCCCTATAAGTTAGTAGTAGAGCCCCCAAACTATAAACACTTCCTGGATGTCCCTCTCACATATTGTAGAATCCATTTGACTGCATTCAAAATGCTCAGTTCTTGGATGACTCATATATTTGTCAATGACTCCCACTGCATGTGCAATAACTAGCCTTATACATACCATGGCATACATCAAGGTTCCTACAATTGCATCATAAGGTACCTTAGACATCTTACCCTCCCCTGTCTCTATCCTTGGACACATCTCATTAGTCAACTTCAAATGACCAAGTAAAGATGTGCTGATAGCTTTAGCATTCTCCATAGAAAAACATTGCAACACCTTCGCAATATAATCAACCTAAGATAAAGTCAATTTTATGTTCTTCCTATCTCTATAAATTTTCATACCAGGGATTTAATTTTTTGTCCCCAAATCCTTCATAGAAAATAAGTGTGCTAACTAGCATTTCAACCCCTTAATGTGATCCATGTTAGACTCGGCTACAATCATATCATCAACATATAAATATAAATTAATGTAGTTTTTATCATCCAACCTCATAAAATAAACACAATGATGTGAATGAAACCTATTGTATCCATGCTCATACATAAAATTGTCAAACTTCAAATATCATTGCCGAGGTGCTTGCTTCAAGCCATATAGACATTTCTTCAATTTTCGCACTAACTTATCCTTACCTTGACCTCAAATCCCTGTGGCTATGCAATATATATCTCTTCATCCAAATAACTATGAAGAAAGGTTGTTAAAACATTAGGTTGCTCCAAATGCAAATACTTAGTAGCCACAATAATTAAAATAATATGGAGAGAGGTCATTTTAACAACAAGATAAAATATCTCATCAAAATCAATTCCCTTTTTCTATCCAAATCCTTTTCAACTAACTTGACTTTAAATATTTTCTTACCTCCATCCTCCTCTTTCAACCTGCAAATCCATTTATTCTATAAAAACCTCTTACTCGCAGGCAACTTACATAAATCTCATGTCTTATTTTTTAGAAAAGAGTCAATTTCTCCTTTCATTGTAGATTCCCACTCAATTTTAGTATCCACCTATACAATTTCATCATAATATTCAAGTTCATTGGCACTTGTTAGTAAAATAGAGCTCAAAGTAGGAGAAAATATTTTTGAAGGTCTACTTAGCCTTTTTTGGTGTCTAATATTTATCATGGTGTGATTTTTGTTCATGTTTTTTCACACCATGAGGAATTTCTAGAACATAATCTTTTGGAGTATCATCTAGAACCACATAATCATCTTCTTTCTTCTCATTTTTCTCTAACAAATATTTGTACAACACTTTCTCATTAAATATGCCATCCCTATGATGTGACAACCACTCTTGCTTCTTCTCCAAGCTCTCTCAAGGTCTCCTTAGGTCATAAATTTGACCAAGTAGGGCTTCTACTCACCCTATGTTCCTTAGGACTCTATTCAATAGATCATAAACAAATAAATTGGTGTACATCAACTAAGTAGGAAAAACTTGCTTGCTAACTCACAATCAACACAAGTAACTCTAAAATATGCATGAAACTCCAAATTGGAATGATTGATCCTCTAGGAAGGTATTCAAACTTCCTTCAATTTCCATCATCACAATTAGAATTGATACCCTAATTGAGTTCCACTAACCAAGCAAAAATGCCAACAAATTATTGTAATATGGCTACAAGCAATTAGCCCTCCAACTGGGGAAAATTCCAAATATCTTGAAAAAACCTTAGCAAGAGGTCAAAAAAACTACTATTACATACACCTATTTTAGAGACCTTGAAGATTTTGGGATTCTAAGGTCTTCAATCTGTGCATACAGTAGGAGCACAAAAATAGCCTTAAAATAAGGGTTATAAGGGTTTTGAGAGAAATATGGTGTAGAGGCAAATTTTCCTTCCTCAATAAATTTTAAAATTCTTCCCATTAGGCTTGGAGTTACTTCTTAATACCTTCTATCATATTGCAATCTTAGGTTGAAGTATCAGACATGTTCAACTATTCCAATCCCACTTGTTCTTCTCTTTGATCCCTAACAAAGTTACAAAGACTTTCTTAGGGCATCACCCCAAATATTTATCCTCAAAATGACAAGTCCCCATATTAAATATAAAAAATTTAAATGGATTCATGTTCCAAATCCCAAAAGGCCATATAGATTCTACAATGGGAAGTGGCCCTATGACTCCATTTGTGTAAACAACTTGAGTCACAATAACAAACTAGCAGGAAACAAAATAATTTAAATAACCACTCATAATCTTAATAAATGAAAGACTAAGGCTGAATAGAATCTTAAATCTAAATATTCTCACACTTCCAATCCAAAAGCATAAAAATCTAATCCATACACTCACTAAAAGAACTCAAAAACAAAAAGTTGTTACTTAGAACTTGTTGCACAGTTTGTACAATCCAAAAACTAACTTCTCCAACACCTTGAATGGGTTGAGAGTAGCCTCGTATAGGCTTACCATGAGTTCTACTAACTATTTTGGATATTTATCTCCCCCTCTTAATAAATTTACACAAAATGCAAGAAAAGTTGCCAATGATGTCAGTGACAACATTAACAACAATTGAGCAACTTTTGCATAATGTTGAGTTAGACCCTCAAATTTTCTCCAAAGGATATGAAACTTTCCATAATGTCAAAATGGGACTCAAAATACCTAAATATGACCTCAAAACCTCTATTTTAATATTCTACAGTTCTACACCCCAAAACGCCTAAATTTTCCTAATGAGCAACTAGAAGCAACTTTGACCTATTTGGGATTGTCAAACCTAACACCTTACCTTGTTAGGACTGCATGAGTCCCTTTATTCAACTATTGGAGTGGCTAGAACCAAGACAATAAAAAATACCAAAGGGAGCCTTAGGTATTCCTTAGCTCACCTACGTACCCCTTCATCATATTGCTACACATAGAGAAAACTATGTCACTTCTATGGACAAGAGGTTTGTGTTGATTCCTATCTTTTTGAAGTCTTCTATAGAAATCAATGTGGCTTCTAATTCAATTTTTTGTCTCCACATGATAAGGAACTCCTTGTGCACCTTGTTCCTAGTGACTTTCTTGACTCTTGAGTCTAACACCTTTTCAGCTTCCAATGTGTTGGTGGAAGGGACTATTGCAGGTTCCAAGTCATCATGAAGTCCTTGACTACTCTGATTATCTGTAGGCATTGTACCTTTAAACCGAACCAAGTCTTACTCATAAAAAAATGGAGATATGCCTAAACCTGATGGTAAATCAACCTTGTATGCATTTTCCCCTTATTTTTCTATGATCTTGCAAGGTCTTACTCTTTTCATCTACACCTCTCTATAATCTTTCCTTGTTTAAGTGCACCAAGACATAATTACAATGGAGAATTGAATGTCCTTTCTGCTTTCACCTACTTTGGCTTTCATCTTTTGTGTAATATCTTGGATGGTCTTGCTCATTTGCTCTTGTATTTCCTTCATTGTGTGGGAAAAATCATCTGCATACCCACTCCTATATTCCATGTCTCCAAGATCCCTCAACTCACACACACCTCTAGGATGCATGCCATATACAATTTCACATGGACTTCTTCTTGTGGTCCTACTTCTTCTATCATTATATGTATACTCTACTTTAGAGATAACCATATCCAATTTTTTCCCATACTCCTTAGTTAGGCATCTTAAGGGGTTACCCAACACCCTATTAACCACTTCAGTTTGACCAAGTATTTGGGAATGGTAGGCTCATCCAAATGACAAGTTTGTGCTAACTCTATTCCACCAAGTCTTCCAAAAGTGACTCATGAATTTTAAATCTCTATATAAAACTATGCTCAATGTTAGGCCATGAATCCTCACAACATCTTTGAAGAAAAAATGTGCAACGTGGCTTGCATCATTGGTAGTTTTGCAGGGGATTAAGTGCCCCAGCTTGCTGGACCTGTCAACAATTACATGTATGCTTTAATAACCTTGTTTTTTCTTGGGAAGTCCTAATATGAATTTCATGGTCACATAGTCCTATGGCCCATTTGGAATTGATATGGGCTAATAAAGACCTGGATTATTCATCCATCCTTTGGCTTTCATACACATCATGCATTTTTCCACATACTTAATCACATATTTGCCTAGTTTAGGACAATAATGTAGTCTTTGGACTAGTTCTAAGGTGTTTCTCACACTAAAGTGTCCACTTAGACTCCCATTTTGTTTCTCTTGTATTAGGTTCTCTCTTATTGATCCGCTTAGTACACACAACTGATTACACTTAAAGAGAAACCTATTTTTCAAGGTAAATTCTGAATACTTGATACAAAAGTGGTTCCCAAAATAAAAACATAATTTGTATGCCTCTAAAAAGTCTTCATCCTAGAGACTCTTAAAGATTTCTATCCCAGTGCTATGTACCTTTATCTCTCGAACTATCGGGGTGATCCCACAATAATGGGTTCCACTTTTTGACCAATTTTGACTCTGAAATCAACATTTTTGCAACAAATGTCACGTTCAAGTGACTATATCTCCAAAACTATAAATAATTTCAAGATGACATAAACTAGTGATTTTGAGTACTTTGTTCCTACTTTGTAACCATATTTTTTAATCTAAAAAAAAAAAATTATTTATGTCATTTTTTTTAATCTCCTCCAAAAAGTGGTACATAATAAAATTCAATATTTTAAAAAGTGACAGTCCGTTTGACACACATAACTTTTTTTCTAGAAATGATAATGAAGTAATTCTTTCTGCGTTGAATTTGTAGCATCAATATCCAGTGTCTACATTTGGTTTGATTTATTTTTGTTGAATATTGTATAGTTTATGAAGTTTTGAAGTGACATGAACCGTAATTCAGACATACGTTTCGTTTGACACAGATGATTTGAAGTCAATTTATCATAAACCATTTTTTTTTTGAATAGAAAGGTATCTCAATAAGCCAGTGCCTCCATATTTTTCAAAAAAAATTTGACCTAATTTACTAATTTTCCCGAGGTGTCAAAGTTCGTTGATGTTCAATCGGTAATGAAATTATAATGAGTTAAACTCATATTTGAAAGTCTTAATGATTAAATTATGTAATAAAATTATAGTCGTTGGAAAGCTTGCTCCGAGAAGCACATTTTGACATTTTTTTATTTTATAGCAGGAGATCATTCTCCTACAATTATGTTCGCGTGAACCTATTTTTGTTCGTCCCACCAAAGTGAAACCCATTATTGTGGGTTCACCCATCGACACCCTCCTATCTAATGCATCTACCATTTTTTTCATTTCTGCTTTCTTGTGCTTGACTGTAAAGGAGAATGTCTACAAGTACTCCATCCACTTCAAGTGCCTATTGCTCAACTTTTCTTGAGTTTTGATGTAGCTTAGGTTCTGATTATGAATAAATACAACAAATTCCTTGGGCAATATAAAATGCCTCCATTTCCTAAGGGACTAAAGTAACGCATAGAGTTTAAGGTCATAGGAAGAATATTTATTTTTTGCTTCATTGAGTTTTTCACTAAAGAAGGCTACTAGCCTAACTTCTTCAGTCAACACTCTCCCTACTACTTGGCCACTTGCATCACACTGTAGGGTGAAGATTTTTTCAAAACTAGGTAGTTACAAAATAGGTTGCATAGCTACTTGATTCTTGAGCATTTCAAGTGACTTTTTAGCTTCTAAGGTCGGCCTAAACTTGGAATTCACCCCACTCTTTATGGTATCTAGCAAAGGTGAACATATGCCACTAAATTTTCTAATGAAATTCTTATTGAATTGAGATAGACCATGAAATTTCCTAACCTCAATTGATGTGGTAGGTAATGGCTAGTTGAGGATTGCAGCAACCTTCTCTTGATCCATCTTCAAGGATCCTTTGGAAACCACAAAGCATAGATACAATAGTTCTTTCTTAAACAAGTTGCACTTCTAAAGATTGATGGCAAGCTTCTCTTCATGCAATTTTTGAATTACTGCTTCCACATGCTTAATGTGCTCCTCATTAGTCTTGATGAAGATGAGTATATCATCTAGATACACCACCACAAATATGCATGTGAAATCCTTAATCACTTCATTCACGAGCCTCATAAATGTGCTAGGGTTATTTGAGAGACCAAATGGCATCACTAGTCATTCATATAGCCCATCTATGGTCTTTAATGTCATTTTACACTCATCTCCCTCTTTAATCCTAATTTGGTTATATCCACCATTCAAATCCAATTTGGTGAATTACATAACTCCTACAAGACAATCCATGAGATCCTCAATCCTAGGTGGGGGAAACCTATACCTAATGGCGATCCTATTTATGCCCCTTGAGTCTATAGAGAACCTCCATTTCCCTCCTTTCTTGGATGCTAATACCCTAGGGACTACACATGGGCTTATGCTATTTTGAATTATACCTTGGCCCATTAATACATTCATCTAGCTTGTCGATTCCAAATTGTGGTCTAGAGTGAGCTTATGTGTTGCCTTGTTAGGCAAGGATGCACCAGCAACAAAGTCTAATTGATGGCTTATAACTCTTCTAGGAGATAGGATAGTAGGAGTTCCATCACTTACTATGTCCTTGTATTTATAAAGCAATGCTTGTACCTCTTTTGGTAATGGATCTTTAATTGCATTATCCTCTACTTTGGACTTCAATACTACTACATAACCTTGGCCCTCCTCATCCTTGAAGTCCTTGAAAATTTCCATTCCACTATGTAGCAAGATACTTGGTACTTTGGACTATGATGCATCTTCTTCCAAAAGGAACTAGATCTTAAAGCTTTTTCCACACTTCTTAAATGAGATGGAATTCCCCTTTCCATCATATATTGCTTCTCTATATAACTACCAAGGTCTACCTAATAGAAGATGGCAAGCATCCATGGGTAGGATGTCACACAAAAATATGTCCTTATACCCTACTATAGAAAAATCTATCCATGTATGTTCATTTACCAGTATGCTTTGACCCTTATTGAGCCAAGTCAATTTATTGGGATTGGCATGAGGTATCTTAGTCAACTTGAGCTTATTGACTGCCTCCTCTAAAATTATATTGTTAGTAGGTCTAGAGACTACTACGACTTTGCATACCTTCCCTAGGATCATATATTTGATTCTAAATAGAGCTCTCCTATGCTTAGGCTCATCAAGAGAAGGTTGTTTAATCAACACCTTTTTAAACATAAGATTCAGTCCCTTTTTTGATTCTATAAGGTCAACTTCGAAATCCTTGCTACATTTTTCCTCTTGAACATATGATATCCTCTTGTCAGGGTTAGAAGAAGAGGGCTTATCAAGGCATCTATATGCTAAATGGCATAGTTTTCCATAGTTATAACATTTCATAGTGGAAAAATAAGAGCTATTCCTTCTTGATCCTCTACCTTTGTTTGAGCCCCCTTGGTTACCCCTTCCTCTTCCATAACCTCCTCTAAGAGTTCCTTAATTGTCTCACTCAGTGAGCTTGTTCTCCCTTGGTTTCTCTGCTCACTACCTCTACTTTTGTAACCCCCTCTTTTTCCTCTTTGATTTATGCCCTTGCCTCTATCTTTGAAGTTGGAATCCCCTTTCTTCTTGTTATTTGCCTCCATCTTTAGAGCTAGTTAGCGACACCTTTGAATAGTAGTAGGTACCCACAAACTAAGCTCCTCTTGAATATTCCAGTTCAAACTTCCTAATTATATAGCCACCTTTATTGGCTCATTTTCTTTCTTTTTAGATCTATGACACAATCTCTAAATCTCCTCTATATAAAAGGTCACATCTTGATCTTTTTGTTTTAGTCCTTGTCTTATTTTGTGGAGCTAGATTTCGGAGTCTTATCATAGGAAGTTCTCCTTTAACTTGGTAACCATGGCATTCCAGCTGGTTATAGGATTCTTTCCCATGTTGAACCTCTCATCTTGGACATATTTCCACCAAGTTAAGGCTAAGCCTTTCAATCTTGACTTGGCCACCTTGACCTTCTATTCCTCAGACACCCCTTCACACTCAAAATTTTTATCCATCCAACCAATCCATCACTACATCTACACCCATCTTTCCATTGAATAGCGGCATACCTTCCAAAGCTTTCCTTCCTAGGGCTTTTATGGCTTTCAAGAAGAGTTCCTCATTCAAGATAGGATTAGGTTCAGGCATAACATATTCTTCTTCTACCTTCTTACCCTTCTCATTTTCCTCTTCTTCCTTTCTCTTGGTTGTGTCAGCAATTGCATCCAACTTATTTTTCACCTGTTCAAATGTTTCTTCAAGGACTCTATCAACTTCTTTGGCTAACTCTACATTAGTCACCATACTAGACTCACTCTATACTCCTTAAGAATCTCCTCAATATATCCCAAACCAATCAATTTGTGTACATCAACTAAGTAGAACTAACTTTCTTGCTAACTCACCATCAACACAAGTAACCCCAAATATGCATGAAATTCCCAAATGGAATGATTGTTCCCCTAGGAAGAAATTTGGACTTCCTTCAATGTTTATGATAACAATTAGGCTTGAAACCCTAATCAAGTTCCACTAATAAAGAAAAAATGCTACCAAATGCTTATAATATGACTACAAGTAATTAGCCCTCCAACTGGGGCAAAATCCAAATATCTTGAAAAAATCCTTAACAAGAGGCTAAAAAAACTACCATTCTAGACACCCATTTTAGAGACTTTAAATATTTTGGGGGATTGAGGTCTTCAATTTGTCTGTACAATACTTAGCATAAAAATAGCCTTGAAACAAGGGTTATAAGGGTTTTGAGAGCAATATGATGTAAAGGCAATTTTTCCCTCCTCAAGACATTTTCTAATGCTTCCCACTGGGCTTTTAGTTACTTCTTAGCACCTTCTATCATATTCCAATCTTAGGTTGAAGTATCAAACATGTTCAACCATTCCAATTCCACTTGTTCTACTATGTGATTCCTAACCAAGTTACCAAGACTTTCCTAGGGCATCACCTCAAATATTTATCTTTAGCATTCAAAGGCCCCATCTTCACTATACAAAATTTGCATGGAGAAATTTTCAAAATCTCAAAAGGTTATATAGATTCTACAGTTGGAAGTGGCCCTATGACTCCATTTGTGCAAACAAACTGATATGGGACAACAAACTTGTAGGAAACAAAATAATTTAACTAAGAACTTGAGACCTTAAGATATGAAGGATTAATGCTATGTAGAATATTAAATAAACGTAATCTAACACTTCCAATCCAAAAATATCCAATTTTAATCCATACACTTTCCAAAAGAACTAAAAAGCACAAAATTGTTACTCAGTTTTGTTGCACAATTCACACAATAAAAAACTAACTTCTCCAACCCCTTGAATAGGTTGAGAATGGAATTATATAGGATTTCCATGAGTTCTCCTAACTATTTCAAATAGCTATATCCTCCTCTTGAGAAAGTTGCACAAAATGCAAGAAACATTGTCAATGTTGTCATTGAAAACATTGACAACAATTAAGTAACTTTTGGATCTTGTTGAGTTAGACCCTCAAACTTTTTGCAAAGGCCACGAAAATTTTCATAATGTCCAATTAGAACTAAAAATACGTAAATATGCCCTCAAAAATGATCTATTTGACCATTTTACCCTTCTAGGCCCCGAAACACCTCATTTTGTATAGATAGCAACTAGAAACAACTTTGACCTATTTGGAATTGTCAAACCTAACACCTTACCTTTGTAGGACTCAATGATTCACTTTATTAACCTAGTGGTTTAGCTACCACAAATACAACCCTAAATTCCAAAGGGAGCCCTAGGTCTTCCTTAGCCCACTTAGGTGCCCCTCCACCACTCTACTTCTTACAATTTTACGATTTCTAAGCCTATAAAAAAATTCATCAATTCCATTTCCAAAATCTATATATTTATTTAACCTAGCTTCTAGCTTGGCTCTATTTTCAAAATCTATGTGTAAATTCTTCACAACCAAAGGTTTTGAGAAAAGAATAACACACCTTCTTACCAGTTCATGCTTCCTCTAGAATACAAAGGAGTAAAGGGACCTCTATTAATAAAACATATAGTAGTATTGATAACATCTACCCACATATTTAAGTGCAACCCAACATGTAGCCTCATGCTCCTTGCATACTCCATTATTGTCTTATTTATGCACTCAACCACTCCATTTTGATGCCGAGTCCTTGGAATAGTTTTGTATCTACAAACACCATTAGTGGAGCAATAATATTTAGATAAAGGGACCTTCTTACCAAAGGAGTAAAGGGACCTCTATTAATAAAACATATAGTATTATTGATAACATCTACCCACATATTTAAGTGCAACCCAACATGTAACCTCATGCTCCTTGCACACTCCATTATTGTCTTATTTATGCACTCAACCACTCCATTTTGACGCCGAGTCCTTCGAATAGTTTTGTATCTACAAAAACCATTAGTGGAGCAATAATATTTAGATTCATGATTGCAATACTCACCAACATAATTAGATTTGAGACATTTTATCATTTTACCAATCTCATTCTCAACCAAGCATTTTCATTTCTTAAAATTTTGAAATACATTAGATTTCACTCTAAGGAAATAAACCCATACTTTTCTAGTTGTATCATCAATAAATGTAACATAATAATGAGAGCCACCAAGGGAAGATACCTTGGCTAGTCCCCATACATTTGTATGCACAAGCTCTAATTTCTTGTTTTTCTTTTCTTTCCCACTCTTTAAAAAACTCAATTTCTTTTGTTTTTCGTACACACAACTTTCAAAAAAATCCATGTAGACACATTTTATGCATGGTAAAACTTTCTTTGAATGAAGTAATTTCATACCTTTCTCACTCATGTACCCAAGTTTTTAGTGCCACAATGTTGTATCTATATCTACAATAGCTAGACTATTTCTAAACATTGATTTTTCTTTGAAATAATTAAAAAGTAGATGGCATAGTATGATTTGTACAAAGATACAAGGTGCCCACTTTTTAAAAAAATGATTCTACAAGGGAACCTTTTGAAACCTTTCAATTTTTATCATTAAAAGTAACTACACAACCCTCATCACTGAGTTTCTCAGCTGAGATTAAATTCCTACTTAGCTTTGCAACATGTCTTACCTCGTATAGTAGCAAATGATTCCCATTCTATAACTTAACCTTAATTTTTTCATTTCCAACAATCTTATGGGAATAATTATCTCCCAAATAAACAAGCTCAAAATCTTGTTAGACATAATCAATACAATAACTTCTATGTGTAATACCCTACCCATCACAAAACCAAAATAACAACCAAAGAAAAAAAACCATACAGATAGATTAAAACCCGAACAATTGTTTTAAAACAAATCTCCATTTGATTATCATAACCTTAATACAATAGGTACATTAAAGTACTCGAAATCAGCAATGTATTTTTTTTTACCAAATTATTACATTAGAAAGTTAATCATATCAATACTCTTATCATAAGTACAACAATGACATTTTAAATACATTCAAATTGATCTCTGATTTTAAATGCTAATCAGCCAATTCTTCTAGGTCCATAATCAAACATATCCCAAACTTGTAATTAGATCAGCACAAACACAACACACCAAATAGGGCTTAATCTATTGAATAAATCGAAAAGATCTCCAGTAAACTTGCATGTTAGATTTTATGAAAAAACCATATTCATTTAATCCAAATAACAGATATACTGAAAATACAATTTTCTTTTCACAATCAATTATAAAGCAAGTACATAATTTCCTACATGCAAATATGTAGAAATAAACTCACATAGAATACGACAAGGTAATGATCCAGTAGTCCATGGGTGTCAACATAAGAATCTACGTTTAGCCACTCATAGAACTCAATATGTTAGGTGAAACCATAATGTTATTATCTTTTTATATGATTCCCAACCCATGAAATTTTAAATATTACCACTTGATTAACTAACTATCATAAACTTTCCCATAAGGATCTAGACTAGTGTCAGAGGGCATCTGGCAACATATTTCTATCACCACAAGTTACTCGCTTTATGACAGCCACCCAATATAAAAGGATCACACTTGCATAATCTAACATACACATAATTCTAGTTATACTAATTGAAGAAAACATAGATTAATTTTCCAATTCTAACTAATACACTTGTTTTATTTGCTTCAATATAATAATTGAATCAGCAACATAAATATCATATGAAACCAAATAAAACCATATTTGTATCCTTTCATACACTTCACAACCCATATTACCAAAAACAACCTTGTCCCCTCAAAATTTCACAAACAATCAAACTTTTCAAACTGCAATCAACTATATTCTAATTAGGTAATAAAGAATTAACTTTCCAAAGATTCACAAAATAATCATTTCATTTAAAATACCAGAATAAAACTATTCGCAAATGCTATTACTAACTAACATCAAAAAATGAAAACTAATCAATTTCCATTCCAAGACTAGTAATCACAGTAGCCTCTTGATTATTAATATAAACTTAAATTCTAAAAATCTATTCATAAGGAAATATGTATATCTTGATACATATAAATCAATATATATATATATACATACTCACTTACCTATACCAATACATACATACATACATACATACATACATACATACATACATACATACATACATACATACATACATACATACATACATACATACATACATATATATATATATATATATATATATATATATATATATATATATATCTTAAGCCTTATGAATTTATAGTCAGAAATTAAAATAAAATCATAATAATTTCCATTGTTAATTTTAAAATTTGCTGGTACCAAAAACTATAATTCCTATTTCAAATACGTCACCTTACTATTTAAATCTGTAACACACACAGTGCCCTAATATCAATTTTATTCATTTCTAAAAACTTGTTTGACAAAATACCTCTTTCCATTCCAAATATCATCATAACTCTAAGTTAAAAATATCGACAGAAACTTTTTTGCAATTATCTATGATTACTAAACATCATACATAGTCAGGGCATTGACTAAATCTCCATGTTATTTCCAGCGTTTAAAATAAAACATGATAAATCTAAGTTGACTATGTAAAGATCCAACCATATTCTAGAAATCAATTCTAACTGTTTGGCCTAATGTCTATATTTCAATTTGCAAATATAGTTCATAATGAATATTAATTCAAACACACAATAGGTTGTATAACACAAATTTTCCCAAACCCACGACTTTAAAAAAAAACATAAACGAATTCCAATTTCCAATTTCATCGAGTCGTAGACAAAATTACTCACCCCCATTTACACTTTCATGCCCTCGGATTACAGTCATAGATTCAAAGACTAGGAACCCATGTTCATAGCCGAGCCGCATACAACTTGAAATATAATGAAAACAAAGATATGAAAAACACAGTATTCTTTGAAACCCACATTAGCTACCAATGATATAGTTATGAAACATTATCCTCAAAACCTAATTACATAAAAATGAGGAGATTATATAGCAGTCGGGTTACTTCCCATGTAGCCTTCTCATTCATTAAATGCTTTCTAAAACCAAAACTTAAAACAAAAGTATAATCATTGAAAGAATGTTTAATGGCACTGTAAAACTAAATGCCCATCTATAGTTCCTAGTGGCTCTATAAAATACCAACCACAAAACAACCAAAAACCGCATAGAAAGAGACTGCCTTGAAAGGCCGAGAAACCCTCATTTACATTTTGCAAGAAACATAAAATCACTGATTTCTAATCCGTTCTAAACAACATTTAATTTCACTAACACCCATAATATCATTATAAACTCATTGCAAACACAAGAACAGTGCATTTTTATTCACACACCCAATTATGGGTTTATAACAAATTTTGATATGCAACATTCACAAATCTAAATGAAACATAATATTAACCATAAGATAGAGTTAAGGAAAAGCCCCCTACCTGTGAAAGTGTGGGAAGAAACACAACAAAGATGCTTGGAGAAACCCTTTGTTTCCAAATTCACAGCCCAACCTTCAATCTCTCAAAATCTTGCCATAGAGAACCAATGAAACCCTTTAAGAGATGATAATGAGCAAAATAAAACCACAAAATGACAGAACCCCAAAGAAAAATGAAAAACATGAACCTCTATAAGGTTGGGGAGAATCACAAATTTCCAGCATGGTCATCAATTTCCCAAAGAAAATGCAGAGGAACCCGTTCCACATAACTTCCATGATCTAAGACCTAAGAATCATCAATGCTTTCTATAGAGAGAAGAAAAGCATCTTCTTCAGATTTGTTACTTACCACATTTGCCTCCTTGTTCCCTTTTGTTTTATCTCCTCCATTGTTCTTTTGAGTCCAACAATATTTTTTCTTATGCCCCAGTTTCCCATAGTACTAGAAATCTCTTGGTCTACTAGACTAAGACCTCTTCCCCTTTGAGTGTCCTCTTGATTTCCCTTAGCTTATAGAATTACTTCCTCTCTTAGTCATTTTGTCTCTGCTTTATGCGTTCAAAACACTACCTTATGAAGATCCACTTGAGGTTTTCCTATAAGTTTCATCACTTAGAATAACACCAATGACATCATCATATTTTATGGTATTAGATCCAAAAAAAAAATTGCTCACAACCATTACCAAGCCATTCCATCTTTCAGGCAAAGAACACAAAATAAAGAGAGACCTAATTTCTTCATCAAAATTGGCATTCACATAATATAAATGACTAGTAATAGTATTAAACTCATTTAAATTATCTACAATAGATTCACCTTCTTTGATCTTCATATTAAATAAATGCTTCATCAGAAATATCTTATTTGAAGCCGAGGGCTTTTCATACAATCTCTCTAGGGTTTCCATCAACTCTTCTACCATCTTCTCTTTTGTAATCTCAAATGTCACCAATGGTGCCAAGAATAATTGAATGCTTCCAAGTTCCTTTTTGTCTAAAATCTCTCAATACTCCACTTTTATAGTTCCCTTTTCCTTGGCTTTTCCTTCCAATGACTTCCATCAATCATTCTAATAGAGATAGTCCTAATTTTGCATTTTCTATAACTAAAAATTCTTCCCATTAAACTTTTCAACATTAAACTTACCCTCATCTTTCATTGCTCCCACTCAACCATGAGACTCCCACTCAACTATGAGACTTTTCTCCAGAGGATATGTGAAAAAATAACCTAGGTCTTATACCAATTTTAAGCATTAAACATAGGTAAAAGTAACAATTACATGTAAATATAACCAATATCATAAATTAAAAATTTGCATAGAAGAGAACACAAGACACCAAGATTTAACATGGTTCACCCAATCCCTACGCTATGCCCACCAAACAATGAGTCCAATATTACTACAGTTAATGGAGTCTTAGCATTTGTAAAATAGTCATTTATCATTTCTTTTAGAGTCCTAGAATTAGAACAAATAGGGCTAAAATCATCTTCTATGATGGAATTAATATTAATATTTTGAGTTTTAAAGAGTTAAAGAATAGAATATCAGTTATACTTGCCTGAATTATATAAAGCTCAAAGTGGGGAAGACATCACAAAGTCTTATCACCTAGTCCTTTTAATTTGGAGTTTAGAGTACCCATTCTGCTTTCTAGCCAACTCCTAAGTGTTATGATCTATTAAGATGTTAAAATTCTAGCAAATCAAAAGCCAACACCTCGATTAAAGGAATTCAACTTATAATGAGGTAAATGTTTGATTAGGAGGTTTAGTAAGGTCTATTAAACCATTCTATTGAGATATCTTCCCAGATACACTAGTACAATGTCTTACTACCTAATCCTTCAATATTATCTCATCAAGCTATTTATGGATTTTCTCTCTAGAATGTCTAAATCTCATCACCTTATTTTATTTTTTGTGTTCTTACCTTCACTGCTAGCTTTCTTTCTTTGATCTCTCTATCAAACTTATCCTTTTCATTCATTCACAATCTTCCTACAGATGAATAATAATTTTGAGTTTTATCCCTTCTTAAATAGACATTTGTGGAAGATTATATATCAAAATCAATGATCCAAAATTTATTCTTTTTCCTCTTAGTCCTTTTCTTTTTTAGAATGGTTAGTTTGCCTTTCTAGAGATTGATGTCCTTTGACAAAACAAATAATTATCTCCTTAACTATTTCTGCAATCCAACAATATTGTGTAGAAGATAACTAAAATGATTTACATAAGTTCTTTTTCCATTGCCAACACATATGCCAAAACTAGTTTACATGATAATTAAATTTCATGACATCAATCATAACTAACATTCATGTTGTCCCTTGAGTTTTATAGGCTCGACATATGCTAACTCACTTGACATAAATTAAGTTTGAATCACTAAGTCCTTATATGTTCCATTTGTCGTGTGTTGTGACTCGGTCTATTTTGGGATTCTTGACAACCTTTGACTTGTTTGGCATGTACCAAAATATAAACAAGTTTGTGGAGCTTAGCCTTCTTAGGATGGCTAGTCCATAGTGATCACCGACCAATGTTACATAGGAAATGACTAAGTGTTGGGGGATAAAAGCACAGATTTGTGTCACCGTTTAGGATACCAAAACTTGTTTTGGTCAAATCTCATTTCTCTATCAAAACTTTTTTTTCTCAAAAACTAAAAATACCCTTTTATAAATCTCAGACTCAATATCATCATTATATTAATTTCTAAGTATTTTGATTAGTTATAATATGTTATAATTTCAAAATATTATAAGTCAATATTTCAACATTTCAGAAGATACTCACTCAAAAAAGGAAAAGAAATAGTAAATAACATCAAAAAATAATAATTTAATTGTATTTATCTCTAGAGGAGAGAGTACTCTTCACGAATATGTAATTTTTTTCAGGAAGGTGTAGATTTGATAGGGAAGTTTTGACGAGAGGAAAAAACTATTGGATTCTAATAAGGTCAAACTTGAGTACTTATAACAAAGAAGATATACATAAAAAATCATTATTATTATTATTTTTCCCTAGGTATACATGTCATCTATAATATATTTTCAAATCAAAATAAAAAAAGATGATTTGCATATACTTGTTTGACAGGAACTAAACCCTATATTTTTTATATTTAAAAAAGGATTTCAAACTTTTTTTTAAATGAATAAATTTTTACTTAAAAAAATTATAGAAATTATAGGCATAAAATTCATCCAATTCTACATATGTCATCAGTTGACATCATCTTCAAATTTTAAACTCAAATATGACTGGTTTTGTCATTAATATGACTGGTTTTGTCATTAATGTTGTCTATAAGTTTGTGCTTTTACCTTGGACACTAATAGTAAACAAGGCTTATAGATGAACATGATTGTGTTTGTGCTTTAGTGATGTAATGAAAGTGGATGGTGTAGTTTTTAAATTATATTTCTTAGTTTTTAATTGAAGTGGTGAACCACTTATAACAACATTCATAGTTAATTTTTGGAGCTTGTGAAAAAATGTTTATTGAATTTTAATTCAATGTCCATTTAACCTTCTTTGATATAGTTGATATGTTCAAGAGGTCTTTGATTCTGTTATGAATGTATGTAACCACCCTATAAATTCCTTTACGAAGTAATGATCTCGCTTCCACAAAGAGCCATTAATACTTAAGAATCTTTCTCTTATTTGTGATGCTAAATGTTGATTGTAGATTGAAGTATCATGCATCACTATGGGTTTTCCCTTGTTGGACCTTCCACATTAATCTGGGCTTATCATCTGTATTGGTGTCCATTGCTTTACTTGTCTTTATCACAGATCTACCTAACAATTTTAAAATTAATTTTTATTAAAAATATTTTGGTGTAAAGGCAAGAGCCTACAACACAATGGTAAATTGTGAACCTCTTTTGTGGGAGGTCTTTGCTTAGAGTCTACACAAGATTAACAAGCTATAACAATTAATTAGAATAAATAATAATAATTAATTCTGCCTTTGACATATTACCCATAAAAAAATATTATGATTTATGAGGAATTGTGTTTAATAGATTGGATTTATTTCACATTTTGTTACAAGATGGTTAAATTTAACCTATTTTTCATTGTTGAAAATTTATAGATAGTAATAATTTTTTAGAAAATACTATAATTTAAACATATAAACTATTATGGAAAAATTGAGGCCCAAATTTCATTGCTACATAACTTATAATATCATTTTCATAATAATCTCTAAATAACTCAATTTTGTAATCAATTTAAAAATTCAATCATCGTTATAATTCTTATTTATAGTTACAACTAATCAACGTGCAAAATAAATCAACTAACAATTCAATTTATAATTAATAACCATCTACTATTTCTAAATATACAACTTCAAAAGATAGTGCATATTATATTGATAACAAATTCTATACTTACAATATTTCAAAAACAACCTCTCTATATAAACTATAGGAATCATCATTACATAAGAAAAAAAAATATGGAATCACTTACAATTTCATGGAATATAGGTACAACTACTACATCACACTAAAAAGATATAGAAGTACATAATATTTCTCTTCCTTTTTTAAAGCAATAGTGTACTAGCCATTGAATATATTTTATAAATAATTCTGATTCAAATGCTCAACTGGAAAAGAACCAGTAAGAAAACCAAGCATCGTCACAATATATAAGAAATACATAATATTGGATACATAATATAGTTATAACCACTACATAATAGATATAGACAAGTCTTAACAATGACATGCACTAAAACTTGTGTAATAGGTAGAGCCACAACTATGACACAACATTATGATTACATAGGTAAACTGACAATTACATGAAACTGAAGGTAAAAGAGCATTGCCCTTACACATTGCAATAAGTAGACCCACAACTTCACTTTGAGGAAGTATCAAGACATATAGAACCACTCCATCACACTACAACTGTAGGTAAGAAACATGAGCCAGAGCTTGTCCAATTAGTCGATCGTACACAACAACATGATGCTACAATTATTTGAACGTTTCAATCTAAAGATAGAGACATATATGACCACTGCATGACACTACAAAGTTGGAGAACACATGGACTAGAAGTTGTGCAATTGGTAGAACTACAACTAGAACATAACACTACAATTACACGCAGGTTTCACTTTGAAGAAGCATCTGCAAAGGTGGCAATAACAACTTACTGCATGGAGGACACAGACAAATACTAGCAATGACCACAAGTACATGAATTACGACACTTACCACAATTACGGCAGGGCTCGACAGTCACACACACGTTGCACTCTGGATTAATGTAATCGAGGCGCTTAGAGATATTGTCAATGCTTGTAGAGATTTTACCGATGCCCGTATTAATGTTACCGATGCCCGTATTAATGCTACCGAGGCTCTTAGGAATGACCTCGAGCGTTCCAATGAGGAGCTTGAAGGTCGATGAAATGATCTTTAATTTCCTCTCGATCAGGGCAAGAATGGCGAGCAGAACAATAGCTATGGACGCCACTACAACAATCTGCACAGTACTGACTCTAGTCTTAGAGTGGGCGCTATCATCAATATAGTATCTGTATGGATCAGAACCATCCGGAAAAAGAGGTGGGGGTCGTGCTACTTCAAAAGTCGGGGGCTGTAGAGTTTGGCCATCACAACAATTTATAATAATGGGTGGAGGCGGTGCAAGATATTCAGGATGAGGAAGAGGAAGGGGAAGAGGGGGAGAAAGAGGACTAATAGGATTGCTCAGTTGTCCATTACAACCATGGTAACCTACAACACTGAAAATTGTTAATACCACTAACAACACAATGCCATGTTTCATCCTTGCTACTTAGACAGAGGATGTGTTTAAACTCTTCTGGTTTTCTCACATAGTGGGTGATGCAAAACTTATAGACAATCTCATCTACTGCTGCAAGGTCGAGGAATCGTTGGGTTGGTGGGCTACGTCCTTGATGAGCTCACGAGGCACGGCCTGTTTTAGACATGATTAAATTGTGACGCCCCAATCATATTAAATAATTTAAAACCAATCAACTTGAGTCTTGGAGAATCCAGCAAGACTAAACCTCAAACAAAAAGATTCCAAAATCATTCGAACATGTTTTTATTTTTAAAGTGGATCAATAATTTTCTTATGTTTGATATTAATAATTTCTTCTTATTATAAATATAAAAGATAAGGACTATAAATACTTTGTATTTTTTTAATATGTGGAGAATTATTAAAGAGTTGTAGTGTTTAAATTTTGTTAATTGTATGGATATAAAAGTTAGAGATAAGAATGATTTATAGAAATGAATAAAAATTTAGTAGATAATATTTTTTTGGTTTAGATTCTAAGAGTTCTTTATATTAGGTTTTGCTTGGGTTTTTGAAATGTCACTTTTATGAAACTTTATTTTTTTGATGAGTCTACATCTTTAAACCTTTCTTCTTGTTAATTATATTTTTAGTTTATATTTCTTATAAATTTGTCTTATAATACACCACATACACGTTGACCAAGTTAATCTCCTTAACTACTTATTTGTCTCACCCAATAATTGAATTTTATTCAAAATAATATCAATAAATTTTACATTTCAAAAAATTGTTGAATTAAAAAAAAATTGAATCAATTTCAATATGTGATATTTAGTCAAGAATATCGCATGACTCTAGTAAAACCATCCAAATTGTCTTTTTTTGAATTGT
Source organism: Cupressus sempervirens (assembly GCA_028749045.1). Lineage (NCBI taxonomy): Eukaryota > Viridiplantae > Streptophyta > Pinopsida > Cupressales > Cupressaceae > Cupressus > Cupressus sempervirens. The sequence goes on along the minus strand of CM053785.1, from coordinate 129,427,634 downwards.
GATTATTGTATTTATTCTCAAATTTGTCACATAGTTTGGCGTCCCATGGAAGGGGGTCTTGGTAAAACACAAAGCTACAGTTGGATGCTACATTTTAGGAATATTCCATTGGTATTGGTTCCATGAATTTCGTAAGTTAATTTAATTTCAAAGTTTGAACACTTATGTTTAAGGAAACATGCCAATTTCCTCCATAGATACTGCATAAATAAATATATTACTTTTATTTTAAACAAAAAAATTAAATAAAATGTCTGACAAGTGGCATAAAAAATTCCTTAGTTGGTGTGGCAATTTATAGCCGCATCTCTTTTTTAGCCACTTGCTAAAAAGTAAAAGGTCGTGTTTTAAACACAAAGTCTTTAATAATCTCATATCCATGTAAAAAATAAATTTATGGGACCACCCTCTTCCATAATAATATACTCAAGCCCCTCTCATAGGACCCATACCTCAATCTCTACTACATAATGTATAATAATCCCTAGGAAAAGTTATCTCCAAAATATTAAAAATCGTATTGGATTATAAATGCAATAGCATCTTGGCATGAACATTCAACATTATAAAAAAAATCTAATGTAGACTCTTATGCATGCCTTAGTGTACGATGAAAAGTTTTCTATATCAAATTTTCTATGTATTTTATATCATGAAACACATGTCAATGAAAATAAATAGGGTACTTTCCCATCTTGGCATCTACATTGACAAGTGGAAGAGACTTATTTACACATCCATAAAAGTTACAACGAATAACTTAAGAGCCACTCTCTTGATTGTTCAACTTGGGGAAGATGAAGAGTTCTCTATTAACAACAGAGCATAAATGAAGAATCACTTCCTTGGGTTCCCTATAAATGCAAATTGGTGAAACTGATTGATTGGCATTCTTTGAACTTTCTATGTACATATCTTAAATCTTCTACAAGAGTCATGAGATTTTGAAGGGGAACTACAATTCTTTAAAATAGTGTGGTATAGGTTCTAGTATAAGAATACATTAATTGGATCATTCAAATTCAAATCATTTAGATTAGGTTAATATTAAGATTTCAGATGTTCTCCTTTATGACAAATTTTGAAAAGAAAATCTTGTATCTCAAGTTTATATAGATTTGTTTGATGAGGTGGCTCAAGTAATATTGTTAATACCTCTTTCTTAATACTATAATCTATTTTATTAAATTAGTAGATTTAAATTATTTATTATACAATTTATGTTATCTCGTGTAGAGGGATTTCTCTCTTATATTTGAAACTGAATATTTGAAGACCATTAGACATATTTGTAAGTAAAGTCCATCAAGATGACTTAGAGGAGGAAGGGGTCAAGGTGTATTAGTTATCAGATCAATACAATTTTTATCAACCTTATTAAACTTTAAACATGAGATTATATCAACAATGACCAGAAGATCTACACATACACAATAACACCAAAAATGTTAACTAGGGAAACACATGATCAAAGGGGAAACCTCGATGGTTATGGTTCCCACAAAATGAGCTACTAATACATCAAATTCTTGTAAAAGGATGGACTTGATTAGGAGCCAATGAAATATATTCAATACCTATCGGACCTTATTAGGAGACTTTGAATCCCTATAAGGATATTTTGACCTTGTTAGGAGTTGTACAACTAGATTAGGAGTTGTAGAAGGCATAAGAAACCACTATCCAAATTTATTTAGGGGAAAGACCATCGAACTCATTGTCCATTTGGCCTTTATATTATTCTTTTTAGAATAATAGAGCTACAAATGATCTCAACAACTCCACCTCTTGCTTTGTCCTCTTACTATACCACTACCATACAAAAATACTTCTTAGATCTTAGTACCAGATCTACAAACTTGCATCAAAGCAATCTCTTTGATTGCTTACTTGTGTTTACCAATCTTCTTCACTAATCACGTATACTTCCTCAAATCCATAATTAACAACAATGAAATTAACTTTCCTTTATACAATGTCCTCAAAATAATTCATTGAGTCATCTTGAGACTTTCCCAATAATAATTATAATAGGATCCAATTAAAGATAATGTAATAGATTACATATTTTAATAAATACAAAACATTGTGGGCTCATAGTCTTAAAAAATTCTCACGCATGTGACCCCAAACCTTTTTCACTCATTGACATCATCATTAGACTATCTTATGTCTCTGTCTTAGTTTTCAGATACAAATTCTATCCCTATTTGGAGATATAATCCAATTTCTAGAAAGCGCTTACCAAAAACTATGTCTGCAAAAATTCTTTCATAAATCACAAATAACTACTACCAATCTTTAACCTTCTACATGTGCACATGACCACTAAATTAGGTCATACTATAGAACATCTCCTGAATTGTGCTTGACTTCATCTTCAACACTTGACCTATACAACCTCAATCTCTTTCTACTACTCTACCAATTTTCACACTATGTTGGCATTAATGAGGAACATAGTCATGAATGCAACATAGAGTCATGTTGTCTATAAGAATCTGCCTTAGGGTAGAATTTACCCAAGACCAAGGAACTCAAAACACAAGCACAAATTAGACCAGAGTATGATCAGAATAATTGTATAGTATTCAATTCTATGTACAAGTACACTATGAGTGCCTCAATATAAAGGCCTCTGAGATGCATCTAGAATGCCTCGAAATCAATATCATGATAAGTCCAACAACCAGGCATATGTCCACCAAATATGGGTTATACTCCATTATGCAAGAAAGTAAATGTGATGATGATAGGATAAGCGTACAAAGGTGAAACACACACATCAGTGTTGTAGACAACATGCGCTAAATAAGGAGTGCAAAAAATTATGTTATCTACATGGCAACTCTAGAAGATGTGCAAACTCCTAAGTGTCTCATAAAGAGAAATAATACAATAATGCACTAACCTAAGTAAACTTAAGTAAAGTGCAAATAGTAAATACCTATTTACACCAACACCCCCCCTTAAGTGCAACTTAGAGGAGCGCACTTAAGCTCACTAATGCATAATGGGTACTAGCTATGAGGCCATGTTAGGTACCCATGTACAAAAGCAATGCTAAAATGATGCAATGCAATCTCTCATAAAGCAAAGAAAGAGGGAAAACCACATGGGAAAAAACCTCCTCCAAAAAGAGAGATAAGTACAATAGAGAAAGAGAGAGAGAGAAGAAGACCTCATAAGAGGAAAAAATCCCTCCCAGAAGAAGAAGAAGAAGAGAGAAGTCAAGGGACTTCCTTATCTGCAACATCCCCCACCCTTGAGAGATCTCACAAATGAGTATACTTGACGTCGGTGAAGGGTTTGGTGAAAATATCAACGACTTGCTGTATTGTAGGACAGTACTGAAGTGCAATGATCTACTCATGTATAAGCTCTCTAATATAGTGCATGTGAACCTCAATGTGCTTTGTCTACTGATGCTGAACTAGATGCTTAGAGATTTCAATGGCACTCTGATTGTGACAATGAACAATTGTTGGCTTAGGTAGATCGAATCCAAACTGCCCCAAGATGTGCTATAACCAAAGAGCCTCTGTAGCTGCATTGACAACCCCTCAATACTCAGCTTCTATGGAAGAAAGACAAACATTGTTCTGCTTCTTACTTTGTCAACAAATAGGGCCGGAACCAAGGTGAAATATGTACCCTAAAGTAGAATTTCGAGAATCTAAGTCTCCTGCATAGTCTGAATCTGTGTATCCAATCAACTAAAGCCCTCTACCTACTACATATTGAATCCCATGTGTGTGTGTTCCCTTGATATAGTGCAAAATGCATTTGGTAGCGTTCCAATGAAGCTCATGAGGTTCTTGCATAAAGCGTGAAACCATACCAACTACAAAGGCAATATCAAGGTGTGTGTGTGTGTCAAGTAGATAAGGCTCCCAACTGACTATCTGTATAATGTCACATCAGCAAGTGGAGTTGTGCACTTAGCTTCTAGCTTAACACCTAATAGGAAGGGAGTAGGAGCAGCTTTACAGTCACTCATGTGAAACTGAAAAAGCAAGTCAAGATCATACTTGGGCTATGAAAGTGAAACCTTTGCTGAAGACTGTATGATCTCAATGCCAACGAAGTAGTGTAGCAAACCCAAGTCTATCATGGAAAATCTGTCCTGAAGAGAGGTCTTGACACTGGCTATGATGGATGCAGTGCTCCCTTTAATGATCAAGTCATCGACATAAAGCACTAAGATCAAGTGAGAGTCATCCTTCTAAAGACTGTAAACATTCGAATCAAAATGACATCGTGTGAAACCTGTAGAGAGGAGGAATGAATCCATTTTGGCATACCAAGCCTAAGGAGCCTGCTTTAAACCATAAATAGACTTCTTTAATGAGAAAACCATAGTAGAAGCTTGTACAAACCCCTGTGGCTGCTCCATATAAATTTCCTCATGAAGGTCACCATTCAAAAAAGTGCTCTTAACATCCATCTGGTCTACAACCCATCCTTGAGCTACAGCAATTGCTAGTGTCGGGGGAATGGAGTTCTTTTTGGCAACTGATACAAAAGTCTCTATATAGTCAATACCTAGAACATAGGAGAAACCTTTAGCAACTAGTCTAGCCTTATGTTTATCAACACTTCCATCTGGTGCAAATTTGGTTCGATAGATCCACTTGCATCGAACCTCTTTTCTTCCCTTAGGAAGGGGAACTAAGTCCCATGTGTTATTTTTCATCAATGAATTATATTCTTCCTCCATAGTTGTATCCCATTCTAGAATTCTTGATACTTCCTTAAAAGACTATGCGTCTAAAGAAATGGCTATGTATGCATGTCGAAATGACTTGTGCTATGACCTAGTTCTTCGATTATCTGAAGGATTTCCCACCAATGAACCTCCTGCATCAAGAGTTTGGTGTGCCCAATGAGGTTTAGTGGAAGAAGATGAAGGAATGTCATCAAATTTTTTTGACCTTGCGAAGGTGGTGTCTTGCGAGTCAATGTTGGAAGAATTTCATCTTCCAAGTCACTTTCATCACTATGATCACTATCCACATAGGAGGAAGAAGGAGGAGTTGAAGAAGCAAAACTTGGACATAGCTCTTCAAAATGAACACTCCTGTCATAGAATATTTTGTGAGTCTCTTGATCCATTAATTTATATGCCTTGAGATGATCAAGATATCCAACAAATATGCATGGTTTTCTTTGTGGTTCTAATGCCTTAAACTTTTGTGGAGCTATCCTTGCCCATGCTAGAGAACCAAAAACTTTTAAGTTCTTAACACTTAGTTTCCTACCACACCATGCCTCAAAAGGTGTTATTCCATCTAAGGCCTTATGTAGACTTCAATTTTGAATGTAGTTGGCACAACACATGGCTTCAGCCAAAAACACTTGATCTAGAGACTTGTGTTGAAGCATGCAAGTAGTCATTTCCTTAAGTGTTTTGTTCTTTCTTTCAGCTACACCATTCTACTATGGCATGTATGTAACTGAATGTTGAAGATCTATCCCCTCATGTGTGCAATAGTCTATAAGTCTACAGTTGACATATTCTCTGCCATTGTCTATCCTTAGGATCTTGATGGCTTTCCTAGATTTCTTCTCAGCTTGAGCTTTGAATGTGATAAAGTTGTCAAAGACTTCACTCTTATGACCAAGGAAAAAGACCAAGTGTACCTTGAAAAGTCATCAATAAATGTGAGAACATAGTGGGCCTTACCAAAAGAATGTACTGGAAAGGAGCCAACTACATCACTATGTACCAATTCTAGAATAGCAGTTGCCTTCCAAGACTTCCCCTTGTCATATTTCTCTTCGGGATGTTTACTTGCTTCACAACCTAGACATACTCCCTCTGAAAACTTGACTTGAGGTAGACCAATGACCATTTCCTTGCTATTTAATTGTTGAAGGTAGCGATAATTAAGGTGTCCAATGTTTGAATGAGTCAACAAGGAAAGAGATGTGGACTTATGCACAAAATGTGAGAAAGAATAAAGTCTAGTCTCATGGTTTTCCTTTCCAATCGCCACCATTGAATCATCTTTTAGATTTTTCACCACTACTGTGTCGGGGAGGAACTCTACTTTGTTGTCACATCCATAGTGAGTGATTTGATAGATGGAGAGAAGGTTGGTGCTAAGGTGAGGAACATGAAGTACATCTTTGAAGATGCCATTCTCTAACTCAACATTCCCTTTACCTTCTACTTCAATTTGAGTATCATTTCCCACATAGATGTAAGGTACATTTGAAGGTTTTAAAGAGGAAAATTGTTCCCTTAAAGAACCCATATGATGAGTTGCTCCTGAATCTAGAACCCATTCCTTCGCATTATTAGTACTTGCAACTAAAGCTTGCCACTTGCCCTTTGAAGTGGTTGAAGAACCCTTGTCTTTGTATGTATTAGGAACATCAATTTTGTGTTTCCTCATAATGTTTACCAATTCATCAATCTACTTATCTTTGCACTCATGTTCTTCATGTCCATTCTTCTTATAGTAGGAACATGTTTTCTTCTCCTTCTTGTTGGAATTGTTCCCCTTTTGATTGTTCTTGGAAGAAGACTTTCCTTGTTGTGAAGAAGAATGTTGAGTGGAAGAAGATTGATTGGAGGATGATTGTTGTTTGAGGAGGATTGTTGTGTGTCATCTTGTGGCTTAGCGTTCCATTGCTTCTGCTTCTTGTTTGAGTTTTTACCACTTGAGTTACGTTCATTTGCTACCAAGGCCTTGGTTTTGGAAGACTTGAGAATTCCAATACCCACTAGATTGTCATGTTCAAATATCATCATTTCTGAGAATTTTTTAAATGAAGGCTTAACATAAGCACTACCCATTGTCACTTTGTGTGTATTAAAGCTAGAAACAAAAGGAGCATATTCAGGTGGAAGATGAGTCATTATATGTTTGATCATCTTTCCATCTTTAATAGGTTCACCACAATCCTTCATTTGTTCCCTATACATTGCTACTTAGGTAAGATAGTTTTTAATTGTGTCAAAATTTCTAGGATCCAACTTGAGAAGTTTATCCTCTATGGTGTAGGCCATCTCTTCATCTACTGTCTTGTACACAGCTTCTAGTTTATCCCAAACATCTATTGGATCTGAAAGCTTCCTAATGTGAAATTTGACAAGATCAGAGATATTTTTCAACAAAGTTCCTAAGCCCATCTCTTGTTTGGATTCCCAATCTTCTTTATGAGCTTCATTAGCATCAGCATGAGGTTTCTTGGCTGCACCAGTGACATAACACCATAAAACTTTTTCTACCAATGGCTCTTTAATGTTTTCTTTCCAAGTAGAATAATTATGTGGAGTTAACTTTGAAAAAGAACCCATAATGCAAGAACACAAGATCAAGGAGACACATTACACAGTACACACCCCCCCTTTTCACTCAATCAAAAAATCCCCCTCAAATAAATGATTTTGGCACTTTATATATAGTGCATTTACAATGGGCCACTTGCCTAAATGGACAAAGTGGGCTTTCTGATTTTTACTGATTGCAACCTCTGTATAGAGTACAAATCTGGACTATTACAATGTAGCTCAAAATTACATCAATTATGTAGCATTATAATGCAAAACAAGACTTATATTTTAAAGTGATACTTTTGTCCAAATAAGACTACAATCTGACTACGAATTTGAAAACTAGACAAAAAAATATACACTTTCAAAAAAAATGGAACATGAAAAGGATTCTAGATGAGCCCATACGATGCCTTTGAAGTTGCAAATAATAGGATTAGCTAGGTATAGTCACCAAAAAATGCTTATACTGAGCAATCCGTTGACCAAAACTAGAAAATAGTTGCACCACTAAAAAACTCAGGAATTTTATGTAAACTAAAAAAAAAAGCAACTGATTTGGATTCCATATGACCAAGTTATGGCTATTTGAAGTCGGGCTACCAAATCAAAATTGCATATGAAGAGGGGTCTGCAGAGGAAATCAGTGTGTTAAATTTGATGTCCCAATGGCCATCTCAGTAGTTCAAAAATGCCCTAAAATGACAATTAGATGACCGTCAATTTTAAACTCGTGGTTGGTTGATGCCAGTGTCTGTGCAGGCTTATGATGCCATCACTCTGTATGGCCAGTGATGTGTACATGTACGGATTGATGACTGTGTGGCACTGTATGGATGATCTAACTGGGTAGTAACGTGTCTTGCTGATGTGAGTAGTGACGTGGCTGACAGCTGGATGCTTACATCAGTGCTGACAATGGTCAACATGGTAGGAGTCTGAGCTGGCATATTGCATAAGAGGGTTAGGGTGATATTGACGTGGGCTGATTGGGATGCCACAAAGGTACATGAGGTGGCGTCCAACTATGCAAAGCGCGAGGGTTACTGGAGACTTCCACTACTTTACTAGCTGCTAGAATTACTTTTGCACTGTCGAAATTTGTTTCCTATTGTCGTTGTTGGGACTTTTAGTCCCACATTGCCTATGTGCGAGTTTTAAATGCTTTTTAAAATTGAAGCACAATAACAGTGAAATGAAATGAGCTGCCAAAGTAGGGTTAGGCTATCGACGGGTAATGGAAAGCCGAAAATGTTTGTGCGATCGGTGGAATTTGTTGTACGATCCACCATAGTTTAATGTTTGCTGCCTGCAAAACAAAAAAATATATTCTGTGTTCTGCGGAATATGCTACATGGGTTCAGGGAAAGGGTTTGATTGCCCGGGCCTAGCCCTTAAAATTTTCTTCTTTGCCTTGTCAATAATTTCAAAATATATTCCGAAAAAACATGAAAAGAGTAGAAAAATGCAAAATTAAAATTGATCTGAAAATTAAATTAATAGATCAAGAAAGATCATATCCAACATTGCAAATTGGGCCTTCGGGTTTCGATTTGCGAAAAAAGTTGTCTCCCAATTGACTATGGCCTAAAATAGGAAAATTTATAGTCAATCTTCATCGAATTATCGCTCTGAATGCAATGGCAAGGTCTGCTTTTGCTCTAGACACTCCCAATTGTTGTTGATGCTCTAGATCTAAATCGAGTCCCTTAAAGAGATGAACCAACGAGGTCTCCAATGGCTATGTGATGAGTATCTCCCTCTACTTTGATACCATGTAAGAAACTGCCTGAGGGTAGAATTTACCCAAGACCAGGAACTCAAAACACAAGCACAAATTAGACCAGAGTATGATTAGAATAATTGTATAGTATTCAATTCTATGTACAAGTACACTAGGAGTGCCTCAATATAAAGACCTCTGAGATGCATCTAGAATGCCTCAGAATCAACATATGATAAGTCCAACAACCAAGCACATGTCCACCAGATATGGGTTATCCTCCATTATGAATGAAAGTAAATGCGATGATGAGAGGATAAGCCTACAAAGGTGAAATACGCACATCAGTGTTGTAGACAGCATGTGCTAAATAAGGAGTGCAAAAAATTGTGTTGTCTACATGACAACTCAGTGAATGATGCAAACTCCTATGGTGTAGACACCATGTGCATAATTAGAGTTGCATACTTCTGTGTTGTCTACATTACAACTCTAGAAGATGCGCAAACTCCTAAGTGTCTCATAAAGAGAAATAATAAAATAATGCAAAATAATAAAATAATGCACTAACCTAAGTAAACTTAAGTAAAGTGTAAATAGTAAATACCTATTTACACCAACATTGTCAATCTCTAGCTCCAATACTCTACCAATGCTATAATACTGCCCCAAAAGGAATATCATTTTGTATTCATGCTAGTAATCCCCCACTTTTTTATTGATGGAAATATATATGAAAAATATCTAAGTTCCAAGAATACCAAAACCAAATTTTCTACTGCTTTTGCTACTCTTATCTTTTCAATTCTTCTCCATCAATCAATTCTAAAACTCTCAGGAAAAAATCTTCATTAATGTTACTTCTCCCTCATTTAAATATGTCTCACTCCCTTATTGACATTAATCTTTTCTTCATAACTCTCTCCCAATCTGATACAAGAGCATCCTAGGTTGCCTTGTAATCCTACCTATTCTTGTTCATTCTTCCAGTTCATGTCAAATGCAAGTTACTACAAATTGTTAGATACAATTGAGTGTTAGTTACTACTAAGTGCTAGTTATTGTCGAGTTCTAGTTACTGTTGGGTTCCAACCATTATCAAGTTATCCATTGTTGGTTGAGTGTTTTCTCGTCTACTAAGTGAACTAATCCTCAATTCCTTTTTTGATGAAGTTCTTTTGTGATTGGTTCTTAGTTTGAAAATGCTCATGTAATTAATTTGGATCATGAATTTGTTAAAAGCTAGAGCTATTGTTGCACCAAAAGATTGACCTATCAATGCCCGATACAACCACTAGACTTATAGAACATAGGAGGTAGTTAAGCCATGTCATGAATCCCAAAGACGAACATTGGTGGTTAGTCTAGAAACCCCCCCTCAATGTTACTTCAGGAGATTCAAACCCATGACCAAGTTATGATACCACTTGTTACAAGCTAGAGTTGTCATTGCACCAAAAGATCGACCTATCAATACTCAATACAACCACTAGACTTATAGAACATAGGAGGTAGTTAAGCCATGCCACAAATCGCAAAGGGGAATGTTGGTGGTTAGTCCAACAAAATTTAATGTAGGATCTTGTCTTGGGATGTGTGCATTTGATTTTAATGTCAACATTTCTATTATGTAAGGATCTAGACACTTTTGTAAGTCATTTTGGAAAGTATAAATAGGGGTGTTTAGGTTTAGGTAAGAGGGGACTTAGAGAGTTGAGAGAAGATGTTCTTGAGAGAGAAGATTCTCTTGGAAGAGTGATTTTGAATCTAGATCAAGGTTTTTGAATTTTTATTATGCATTGGCCATAACCTCTGAGGCTTTGTAGGTAGGCATCTATGCTAATAACTTTATGAATCAATAAATTATTTGTTTTTTCTTCTCTCCTTGGTGTTTTTCTTCATGTTATTTTATTTCATTGTGTTTACTCACAAATCTTGTTAGATAGTTAGGTGTACCTTTATCCCCTATTTCTTAGACCCTCCTTGTGTCACAATCATGGAATATTTTACCATATCCACTGACTACTCCGTCATTCCTTAGATATGCTTTTTAAGTGCTCATTCCCCACCATTAACATTAATGGAAAATGTATCATTATCTCACTACAATATTTGGGGTCAAATTCCAACAACAATTTATGACTATGGTGTAATTTGAGTTGATTTATTTTTTTGCAATTCTCCCTAATGTCATCGTGACACTGACATTGGTGTCACAATTGTGATGCCCCCACGAGCATAAACAAAAGAAAAAAAACACGTGACATAAATCATTTTCAATTTATTTTTTTAAGTGTGGTGAGTTGCGCATGAAACAGGTGGAAAGCTCCAAATGAGGGTGAAGAGCTGAGAATGTTGTTTTTCCCTTGTGATTGGTGCATTTGGGTGTTGTTCTATCATGATCTCTACATTTTGTTTCCATTCCCTTGATCTGTGGTTTCATTTTTGTGTTGTGCTCTTGCTTTGTGATTTTATTTTCATGTCATGTCCTTACTCTTCTATTTCATTGACGTGTCTTGCCCTTACTTTGTGGTATCATTGTTGTGTCATCTCATTTTGATCTACATGACCTTGCTCTATGATTTTTTTCAAGAGATAAGAAGAGGTACATACGTAAATGTTTTTTTCTTTTCCTTGTAAACATGTATGTCTTTATATTTCCTTCTAAACATGTATCTATTTATATATTTAGAGAGATCTCTTTTAAGGTGCCTATTGCATATTATCTCACAATAGAAAAAATAATCTAGCTGCATACATATTCAAAAAACCAAATAATAAAATAATAAAACTCACTCAACTCGTGCTAAGTGACTTACATCAAGATCTTGCACAAAAATAATGCAAACCACAAGAAATGGGAAGAGTTCACAAGATATTTTACAAAATCATATCAAAGAAAATATTTTTAGAAAGAAACAAGCCATAACCCTAATGAATTGATCTAGTTGGTGGTTAGCTGGGTTGATTACAAATTCCTCTAGAACTGTCATTAGATTAGGTACATATTCCAAAATCTAAATAATAAAACAATAAAACTCACTCAACCCATGCTAAGTGACTTAACTCAAGATCCTACACAAAAATAATGCAAGAAACAAAAAATGGGTAGAGTTCACTAGAAATTTTACAAAGACAGATCATAGTAGATGTTTTTAGAAAGAAACAAACCATAACCCAGTTGAATTGGTCTAGTTGGTGATAAGTTGGGTTGATTATAAATTATTGTAGAACTATCATCAGATTAGGTGCATATTCCAACATCCAAATAATAAAACAATAGAACTCCCTCAACCTATGCTAAGTGACTTACCTCAAGCTCCTATATAAAAATAAGGTAGACCATGAAAAATGGGCATAGTTTGCTGGAAATTTTACTAAAACATATTATAACAAGTATTTTTAGAAAGAAATAAGCCATAACAAAGTTAAATTGGTCTAGTTGTTGAATAGCTAGGTTAATTAAAAATTCTTCTAGAACTATCATCAGATTAGGTACAATAAAATGAACAATCAACTTTACCAAAAATGATCTAGCTGCATAAATAGTCCATAACATTGGCCTCCACATCATTTTACTTATTGTATAATAACATCATAGGGATTCCAATCCTATTGCCACACTCTTTCAACTCGGTATTGTTTTGAATACTAATAGTACTTCTTTATTAGTTGATATTTCATTTGGCAATCTTTTAGACCTAACACATACTTATCCTAATATTTCTTATATGGTTGACCATTATGTTTTCACTTTTCTCATGATCCACATGGGATAGTAGTAGACTATCAAATGCATTTTGAGGTACATACTATTCAAGCAACTCTTGCATCATTCGCTTCAAAGATTTAGATTGGGTTTGTGAGTTTGATGATTGGAAGTCTACTTCTAGCTTTATTTTTATTTATCTATCTTGGTTTAGGCCTTATTGCAATTCATTTGCAAGAACTAATCTCTAATTACATTATCATCTACAAAGGATAAGTACAAAGCAACAATTCTTAATAGTCAAAAGGTTTTATGGATTAATTAGTTAATGATAGAGTTTCTCTTTCCTCGTAATGGTCACATTATTCTTTTTTGTGATATTTAGAGTGCTATTCACATTTTTTGCAATCTAGTGGAGCATCAAATGATTAAGTGTATTGAAATCCACATGTTCACTATATTTAACAATTGACCAAGATGATATTCTCTACTTGGAGTCCACATTGATAGAGAAACAAGTTGTAAGCATCTTTGTAAAGCCTTTGGCATCTCCATGCTATCTTTATTTGTGTTTAATTATTTCAATGAAGAAATTTTTCTTTGAGGGGTCCTCTTGAGTCCTCCCTTTATTTAACATTTCGTATAGTTACATCTCTCACATTTGGAGAGGGTTTTTTGACCACATAGCTTTTCTCCTTTTTCTTCACTTTGAGTGGCTTTTGTTGTTCAGGGGTACTTACGAAGGTCTTTTGTTGTTAGGACCTATTCATGCATTTCATGCTTCAAGAGTTCGTAATATTGTATTAACTAATTGCCTATATGTTCAAGAATATAATCATAGATTTTTTTATACATAATCAAGAATATGTTTGTACATTCATGCTCTAACTTAAGTTCACTTAATTGAGCCTAAATTTATAATATTCTAGTCTGCTTGGGTTCTAGTTTATATATATTGTGCATATTGTGCACTTCTAACTTACATATCTAGTTCTATTATACTATAAATTGAGTTAGATCTTGCATATTTTATAGGACTAATTATTTGAATAAAAGAAATTGATCTCTTCATTGTAATTCATATTGCATATTATGAATTTTTTAGAAATATTGCTCCTTATTTGAATCTTGTTCTGTCTATTTTTTTCTAAAATTTTATGTACCAAGATCTTACATTGTGCATACTTTGATCATTATAAGTATATGATGATTAGTTGGTTTAGTATTTCATTAAATAGCATCAAACACACAAATTATTTATTTAGTTGAACTCCTTTTTGAGTTTTTTTTTCATATATTTGCAACCACTTTTCTTAGTGTTACCCAAAATGATATGGGCTTTTCAATGCATCATAAAATTATGGAGAAATAAATTGTAAATCTATTCTACAATATATAACAACAGAGAAACAATAGAACTGGGAGAAGTAAGGATTTAGGTTCGTTGAAGATGGAGAAATATTTTTTCAAGTGAAAATAATTTGAATAGTCAAATATTCCCTACTAGCAGGATCAAATACATTTTTTCAAGGTGATAATATTGCATATGTAGATGCATCACTTTCATGTCATGCATGAAGTGCATTCCCCAACTTATAACAAATGGTTGGATATAAAGCCTCAATATGTTCACCCAATAATAGAGGCCAAGGATGTTGAAGAATAACTTTGATGAAGAGTTTAGTGACATTACCTCTAAACATATTGAGAAACATTTTTTAATCGACATTGAGGCCCTTTCAAAATGATGACCAAATAGGGCCCTAAGACACAAATGTCTTGGAGATTAATTTGAGCACCCAAGATCATGATTAAGGAATTCAAAGTCATGACGATGAACTAAGTGAGATCACCTATCTAACATGGCTATACAAGTGAATGTGATGGGGACAAATAATAATAGCTCAAATCATTGAGTTAGCAAGGTAGATCTAATATCAACACCATGTTCTTGCTTCTAAGCTAACAGTTCTTCAAGTACATCTTCTAGTAAAACATTAATTTTGTTGAACAATTGCAAACTCTTAGAAAATTTGATCTTGTTCTATATTACCATTGACGTGGTTCCTTTAAACAAAATAAAAATAAAGAGGCATATATATACCAAATTTTTCTTTCAAAACCATATGTGCAGATAAAAATATTAAGTACAACATGTCCAATATTTTTGTAGGTACACACATTAATTAAACCAATTTTTTCTTTCAAAACCATATGTGCAGATATAAACATTAAGTAAAATGATGTAGGAGTTGTTGCAAGATTATTGCAAGCATGAATGCTGATGATATTCCTATGGGGGAGTATTGTGGATATGTTACTATGATGGTATGTTACATTCATGTCTGAATTTGTCACTAATGTCAACATAGCAGTTTTCTATAGTATTTGATAGAAGAATAGAAGAAATATCAAGTTGGTATAGATAGCTAGTTGAGTATTCTAAGTATCTAAGGTTATAAGAGATACTTATAAGTATATTGTATATGCAATTAATGTTGGAAGGAGAAATGATAAGTATGGAAGAAGTTATGTAAGTTTTGGTGATGTCTATTCCGAGAGAGAGTTGGTAGAGGCATGTTGTCCTAAACTTGTTATATCTCTTAGTAGAATTCATATTTTGAGAATTGTGGTTGATGATATAAAGAAGACATGTTGGTGATGACATGGCTAAGGTTGCTTGTCATAATATTGCATGTATGAAAGTTATTCAAGTTGAAAGGTAGAAGATTTATGTTATCAATAACTGTAACATGTTCTTAATGTGGTCCTATAATAATTAATTGAGAAGGTCTAATAGTCGACACAAGGAATTGTTCTATAAACTTGGTATAATGGAAGGACATTTTTCTTTATCACAAGAGATAGTTGATGATTGATGAGAAGCAAGAGTAAGAATGGAATGCAAAGTTGAGCAGAGTAGAGAAAAAGTGAAGGAAACTTCATTGACAAGGTTTTGTTGAGTAATCAAAGTTTTGATATTTGGATTTGAGGTTTGTGACCTAATTTAGAAGGTCTAAAAGTGATTGGTTTAGTTGACAAAATAAAGGAAAGAAGAACATAATAGTAAATTACATGTTTGAGAAATGAGCTCCTCTTGCAATTGAAATTGCATGTTTGGATAGTGGGCTCATCATGCATACATTATACTACAACTCCTAACAAGGTTGGCACAACTCCCACCAGGGTTGGAATCTCCTAACAGGGATTTAATGTGTCCTAATAGGGACTCCATGTACTAAATATTGTTATAGATTGCTAGCAGAGTCCATCCTCTAACAAGGAATATTTATAATAGTACATCATCTTTTGGGTGTCATTTCCACAAGGGTTTTCCTTCAGATCAAGGGTTTCCCTAGTCAATACAACTGGTGTAATTGTCCATGTGCATTTTATTATGGTTGATGTTTACTTTGGTTGAATGGTTAAGTTTGTTTGAAGAAGATAAATTTTTTAATTCTCAAATAATTGATTCAATATCCTGCCCCACCCCCCCCCCCCCCCCCCCTCTTAGTTATCTTGGTCGACTATTGTTTCTAACAATTGGTATCAAAGCTTCAGGTCCTTGGAGATAAAGTTTAACAACTTTGGAAGATCCATGGCAAGAATATTTAGGAAAGATATTCCAATGTTTGATGGAACAAACTATGATAGCTGGAAGGAAAAGACGAAGGCACATCTATTGTGTATGGGTCTAGAATATTGGATCTTGACAAAATCATCAAAGATAATCATTGCTAAAAAAAGATTTGAAAACTTGTATTGATGCAAAAATAGATATTTTTATGTGCAACATGAGAGCTAGAGAAGCAATATTGATTGCATTTCCTACAAATGAATACAATCAAGTAAAATCACTTGCTACTTCAAATTTGATTTGGAAAGCTTTGGAAACTAGTTTTGAATTTGATGAACATTCTAAGAAGTTGAGATTACAAAGTTGGATTTGTGCATTTCAAGATGCTAAAATGATGGAAGATGAATCTATAAGAACATCTATAGGTAGGATATAAAAAATTACTGTAGTTATTAGATCTCAAGGAGGAACCAAAGAAGATGATGACGTTATACGGAAGATATTGAAGACTCTAACACCACCATTTGAGTTAGCAATTCAGATGATATAGTTGTTGATATCTTGTACCAAAGATTTCACAAAGGAGACATTACTTGGATGACTTGAAGCAGTTAAGAATGAACTTAATCAGTCTGGAGAAATAACCAGAACAAAGATAGCCTTAAGTGCTTTGAATATTCAACCTAATTTATCAAGGAGCACAAGTCCTAGAGGAGATTTTTCTAGTAATAGTAGATCTGAGGAGGTCAAAAAGATTGAGGAAGGATTACCTCTTATGGTAAGGAGAGGAAAAAAGTATAAAGGAAATTACAAGCCTAGAAAAGATAGAGAGTGTTTGTATGCAAATGAAGATAATGATTCTAATGAACAAGCATTAAGTGCTAGTGATGATGAAATTGGATTTGTAGCAATTAAAGAAGAATGTCTAGGAAAAGTACTTTTGGTGTAATAGGTTGAAAAGAAATCTAATTGGATAATTGACAATGGTTGTTTACATCATATGGCTAGTGATATGAACAATTTTGTTGACTTCAAAAGTCAAGATGGAGGAATTTCAGAGTTGGAAACAATGCAACATGCCAAATTAAATGTATTATAATTATAACTTTAGATGGTAAAACTAACACTGAGGATGTATATTTTGTTGATGGTTTAAAACACAATCTTTTGAATGTTGGACATCTATTAGACAAAGGTTATCAATTGTAGTTCACAAATAAGACATGCATGATCAAAGATAAATATGAAAAGGTAATTGGAATGGTAAATAAATCTTGAGGTAATGTATTTCAATTAAATCCCACTAAAATGGCATGTTCAGTTGCAAAGATAGATGAAAGTTGGTTATGGCACAAGAAATTTTGTAATATAAACTTTGACAGTATTGTGAAGACTAGTAATATGTTTGCAGTTATATATTTGCCTAAGATTGTAAAGCCTACTAAGACAATTTGCAAGAATCTGTGTTGGAAAAGTATAAAAGAACTTCTTTTCCCTGCAAGAAGTTTACTACCACAGGGAAATTGGAGATTATACACACAGATCTCAGTGGTCCTACAAAGACTAAAGGATTATATGGTGAAAGGTACTTTATGATTCTAGTTGATGACTTTTGTAGAATGATGTGCATTGAATTTCTTAAAGAGAAATCTAAGGCATATGATAAGTTTAAGATATTCAAGAATAGAGTTGAGAATGAATCTGGTTTGAAGATTAAATGTTTTAAGGTCAAATAGAGGAGGATAATTTACTTCAAATGAGTTTAACATGTTTTTTGAAGAAAATGGAATCAAAAGATAGTTATCAGCTCCGAGAACCCTTGAACAGAATGGTATTACAGAAAGAAGGAACATGTCAGTTATAGAAGTTGCAAGAGCTATGTTAGCTAAGAACGATGTATTCAAGACATTTTGGACAGAAGTTGTTAATACAACAGTCTACACTATGAACAAAGTGAAAGTCAAGAAAGGCACAAACAAGACCCCTTATGAAATATGGTTTCGTCACTCACCTACAGTTATGTATTTTAGAATTTTTGGGAGTAAGTGTTATATCAAAAGAGATGATGATATTTGTAAGTTCAATGCTAGAAGTAATGAGGGTATGTTTCTTGGTTATTCATTGAAGAGAAAGGCTTATAGATTTTATAATCAGAGAACTAAGGCTATTATGGAAAGTGAAAATGTGAGAATTGATGAGAAATTCATGATACAAGAGAGAATAGTTGATTACAATTCAGATGATGATGTTATTACTAAACCAAGGAATGGTGAGGTATTTCTTGAAACTAACAATGATTTTGAGAATGAAGGAGAGCCAAGGTAGGAACAAATCTTGGAACCTTCGATAGAGACAAAAGTTGAGATAGTAACTCCTACTTTAGGAAATAATATGATAAAGAATCACCCATCAAAGAAGATTATCAAAAGTACAGATAAAGGTGTGATGACAAGAACAAAAGTCAATGAAGAACTTTGTTTGATATCTCAAGTTGAGCCTAAGAATGAAGATGAAGCATGTAAAGATGAGTATTGGAAACAAGCTATGAAACAAGAATTGGATGAAATATTAAATAATGAAACATGGGAATTGGAAACAAGAATTGGATCAAATATTAAATAACAAAACATGGGAATTGGTTCCTAGACTAGCAAATAGGAATGTGATAGGAACTAAATGGGTATTTAGAAACAATATGAATGAACAAGGTGAAGTTGTAAGGAAAAAAGAAAGATCAGCATGCAAAGGTTACTCACAACAAGAATGGATAGATTATGAGGAGATCTATGCTCCAGTGGCTAGAATAGAAGCAATATGATTATTCTTAGCCTATGTAGCACAAAATAAATTCAAAGTATATTAGATGAATGTTAAGTCAACAATTTTGAATGGAGAACTTGAAGAAGAGATGTACATTGAGTAGCCTAAAGGATGTCCTTTCAAAAATGACAAGGACATAGTATGCAAACTAAAGAAAAAATTATATGGCTTGAAGCAAGCACCAAGAACCTGGTATACAAGGCTGGACAAACATTTTACAAAGCTTGGATATATCAAAGGTATGATAGATAGTAATCTATATTGGAAAGAAATTGATGATGGTTTGATGATTTTGGTAATATTTTTTAATGATATCATATTTGGAGGAAATGATTAAGAAAGTGAGAAGTTTGATAAGGAGATGAAGAAAGAATTTGAGATTATACACAATAAAGAAGGAATCTTTATTTCTCAGATTAAGTACTTGAAGGATTTACTAAAAAGGTTTCATTTGGAAACATGCAAACCCTTTGGAACACCTATGGTACCTGGACACAAGTTATCTACAAAGGATCAAGACACCTACTATTGAACAAAAAAAGTATAGATTCTAGAGAAGAACATTATGTAGTAGTAAAAAGGATATTTAGATATATGAAGGGAACATTAGAATTCAAATTGTGGTAACACAGATCTAATGATTTTACTTTAAGTGCTTATATTGATGTTGATTGGGTAGGAAGTATGGATGATAGAAAGAGCACTAGTGGTGGAGCCTTCTTTCTTGAATGAAGATTGGCTTCTTGGCTAAGAAAGAAGTAGGATTGTACATCTCAAAGTGTAGTGGAAGCATAATATGTTGTAGCAGTAAATAATTGTAATCAAGTTTTTTGGATGAAGCAAATGATGAAGGATATAAGGTTGAGAATCAATGAACTTTTTGTCCTACATTGTGACAACAAAAGAGTAGTAAATATGTCTAAGAATCTAATGTTGCATTGAAAGAATAAGAAAATTTTAATTAAGTATCACACGTTGAGAGAGAGAGAGTTGTAGAAAAAAAAATTAGGCTAGTGTATGTGAGCACTAAAGAGAAGATTGTAGATATTTTCACTAAGCCTATTTCCAAAGAGACTTTTGAGTATTTACAAGGTATGCTTGGGGTTATGCCCCTTCCTACATCAGTGTAGAAGATGCAAGAGTGTATTAGTTCAGTGTAATAGAGTACCATTGTTTTCTGGACTGAATGTTGATGTTTCCTATATGGGGGAGTATCTGTGATGGATAGAGTCATCTAAGACTTTTGCTGGATGTTGTTTTGAATAGTATCTATTGAAACTTGAGCTAGTAAGAATCACTTGTTGTAGAGTTTGATGTAGTAAGGTTGGTTACTAAAATATTTAACATTGATATCAATGGGGGAGAAATATTGCATGAAAAACATTTTGTTGAAGTTTTCCATGGATAATAGTATACAAGATAGTTGACGAAGTTTGGAATGAGCACAATGTGGAATCATAGTTTGATAGAAAGCACATTGAGGCATATCAATGGGGAGAATGATTCATGAAGACGATTTGAAAAGAAGATGAATAGTCTTTTGTTGGTATTCTTGGAACTAGATATTTTTCATCTATGTTGCCATCAATGCCAAAGGGAGATATTATTGCAAGATTGTTACAAGCATGAATGCCAATGATATTCCTACGGGAGATCATCGTAGATATGTTTCTATGATGGTATGTTGCATTCATGATTGAGCTTGTTATTGATGTCAACATAGCAGTTTTCTATGGTATCCAACAAAAGAACAATAGAAAGTGTAAGTTGGTACAGATAACTAGTTGATTATTCTAACTATCCAAGGTTATGAGAGATACTTCTAAGTATCTAGTATATGCAGTTAATGTCAGAAGGAGAAATGATAAGTCTAGAAGATGTTATGTAGGCTTTTTTGATGTATGTTTTGAGACAAAGTTTACAAAGGCATGTTCTAGTAAACTTGCTATATCTATTAGCAAAATTGATATTCTAGGAATTGAGGTCGATGATATGAAGAAGATATTTTGGTGTTGACATGGCTAAGGTCACTCATCATAATATTGCTTGTACAAAAAATTATTCAAGTTGAAACGTGGAAGATTTATGTCATTGCTAAATGTAACATGTTTCTAATGTGGTCCTATAATCATTAATTGACAAAGTCTAACACATGACTCAGGGAATTTCTCTTTGAACTTGGTATAAAGGAAGGAAATTTTCCTTTATCACATGACATGGTTGATGATTGATGAGAAGTAGCAGTAAGAGAAAACTGAAAAGTTGAGGAAAGAAGAACAAAAGTGAAGGAAACTTCATTGCCAAGGTTTTGTTGAGTGATCTGAGGTTTGATATTTGGATCTAAGGTTTGTGACTTGGTTTACAAGGTCTAACAATGATCAATTTGGTTGAAAAAATAAAGGAAAGAAGAACATAACACCAAATTATATGTTTGATTAGTGAGCTCCTCTTGTAGTTGAAATTATGTGTTTGGGTAGTGCGCTCATCTTGCATTGTGCTCATCTTGCATATATATTATACTACAACTCCTAGTAGGGTTGAAACAACTCCTAATAGGGTTAAAAATTCCTATTAGGGATTCAAAGACTCCTAATAGGGACTCCATGTACCAAATGTTGTAAGAGACTCTTAATAGGGTTCATCCTCTAACAAGGAATATTTATATTAGTACATCATCTTGTGTGTGTTATTCCCACTAGGGTTTTCCCTATGATCAAGGGTTTATCTAGTCAACATATTTGGTGTAACTATCTCTATGCATTTTATTATAGTTTCTGTCTACTTTGGTTGAATGGTTTTTTTTTTTTTTGAAGAGGATAAATGTTTTAATTCTCAAATAACTAATTCACCTCCCCCTTTGCCTTCTCAATTATCTTGGTAGACTATTGTTTCTAACAAAAGGATCTCGAGCTATTTGGCTATCCTGCATGATTAAAGGATTTTAGTAGGGTTGAGTGGACAAATTTGGGTCTTGGGTAATTAGTTTTGATGTATTTAATAAGTATTGTAGGCTTTTAAAGGCATTTGGTATTTAATTTTTATTGGAGGCAGACTTGTGGTTCTTAATGTATTTAATGTTAGGTTTATTTAGTTTTTAGCATTTTGTGTTGACATGTGTCTTAGATTGGTATAAGTAGGGGTTGTGGTGAATTCTTTAGTCATTATTCATCCATCTTGGAGAAGAGGAGGTGGTAGAGGAGATTTTTTTTGGAAAGGCTAGTAGTTGAGCCTTGGAAAACAAGGAAATTCCTTGGTATGCTTGCAAGTACCAGTTTGATCTTCCTTGATGTTTCTACTAGAGTATGGATCTAGAATAGCTAGGGCTTGGATTGGATCTTGAGGGATCTTATAGATCTATTACTTTCTTTGTATTTAGATGTAAGTGGGAAGGCCTTATAGCTTGGCATGTTGCATGTAATCAGTTATATCTATGAATAAATTATTGTTGTTTATCTTTCATTCTGTGCTTATTTACTTGAGGCTAGGACATCTTTTTTAGGGATTCTCCTACCTTGCACTGCATCATACAACATTCCCAATACTTTCGCAGATATACACATTAATTACACTAAATTTTTCTTTCAAAATCATATGTGCAGATATAAATATTAAGCAAATGATTCTACTATTGATCACGATGGTGATGAGGGGGAGGAATATGATGATGATGATTATAATCTTTTATTATTTGTAAATTTCACATGTAATGCTAATATTGAATGTAATTTTGAGTATATGTATCATGAGTTTTTAAGCTAACAAAAGACAATTGATCTACTATTGCATAAACATGAAGCCTTTTTCACGAGCGGCCCGCACAGTCTCATGGATCATCAAGTATAAGTCAGTACACCACATAGAGATTAATTTATTTTACCATTTTTAAAATATCTCTCTCATTTCCACCTATCTCTCTTATTTCATGGAGTCTAGGTACCAACAGATAGGTATTTGTTAGATTTGTCTTCCTCGAGCAAGGAAAATGTAGGAATGGAAGAAGAAAGTGAGACATTTAGTATGTCTAAATTAAGGAGATTGACTCAAGGTCAAATTTTTAGAAAGAAATCTAGTAAGCACATAAAATTTTTCCTTGCTCAAGGGGGGTCATGTTCTTATAATGATGAGAGTAAAGGTTACTTTGATGTGCCCTTTAGGTATAAAGATCTATAGAAATAATGGGTCCCTAATGAACTCCCTCCAATAAACAATAATTTTTTTGTTAGAGAGAGAATATAACACATAGCACCATTTGGCCTATTTTCCATGGATGGCATAAAGGTCTCTTACAACAAGGTTGTTGAATTAATGGAGCATGTTGGACCCTGCTATAATTAAAGGAGTTGGATGCAAATTTTTATATATAAAAAGTGTGTGTAGGTATGCACTCACAAAAAAAAAATACAACAAAAAGTTAATGAACAAAGTAAAACAATAGCTATATACAATTATAGAAGGCCAAAAGCAACAGGGAACATTGTAGATTTTATAACTAGTACATGACCTGTGTCAACTAAGAAGTGACCCAAATGCATATTTGAGGCACGCAAGGGAAATCACATATTTGTATGTGTAATAAAATAAATATGAGGAGTTTCTTATTTATTACAATTTGAATCACATAGATACAAACAAAGCCACTATCATAGGTGAGGTGGTATGTACTATGCACATTTAAAATCAAATCCAAGCAACTAAGATAAACACAACATTAAATTTGTTTTTTTTTTTTTTCGCTAACTTATAATAATAACACATGTTTTTTAAAATGTCTCGATGATTTTTTTTAAAATGTAGGGCTCTAGTATTGATCAATAGCCACAAGATACATATGGCAGTGATGGTTCTTCTTCCTAATAGGTAAAACTCATTGTTGTTGTACAAATTAGATACAATAAATATGTTAATGTGTATTTTTTATTATGTTTTATTATTCACTACTATTTTGGAATGATTTTGGATATAGAGCTAATAATATTGCGCTAGCAAATGAGTGTTAATTAGGAAAAGGGACAAGAAAAAGTAGTCCACGAGGACCAGCAACCTCGCCATGATGAGCTAGTTGAATTTACTATTGGTTTTAGTTCAACACTTGATCATGTGGTTGTATTGAAAATTTTGATTAATGATATAGGAAAGAAATTATCAGAAGTGCCATTAAATCAGCCTTAGACTCTTGCAACACAAGATAAGATTTATAGGTTGTTGACCCTAGCTTGCACATATATAGTTATTATTAATGTAGTTTTTAATTATAAAAAAAGTTTAACAATGGATTTTATAGTATACTCTTTTATTTATGTCATTAAATAAAATGCATGCTTAATTTTTTCAGAGAATGGTAAGGATGGTTAGGGGTTATCCCCTAGAGGATGATACTTTAAGTGGTTCAAGTATATCACATGTTCTATCCCACACTTGTGTTTTTCTCGAACAATATTTTTTTAAATAGTTCTGACAATCTTGTTTTATTGTTCTCTGAAAATTCATTTTTCAGCTCTTACCATTGATCCTCTATTCTCTATGTCACCTGGTACAAGGAACAAGACTAAAGAGGCACTACCAACTACAATGTCAGCAACACATAGCTTGACGATAAATGCAATGGCACCACCTATGTGTAAGACAATTCCTCTTTTTCTCTCTCATTTTAAATCTATTTATTTTACTTGAACTATTATTTCGTAGGGGGCATTTTGTAATATTGGATTCATTTTATGCAAGAGGTGATGATGACCTTTTTGGGTTTTCTTATATTAGATGTATGAGAACATTCAAGAATTTTGATCAATTGCTTCTTAGCAATGAAGATTGTCTTTCCCTAAAAGTACCCCAACTTCTAGCTACTTTAAAGATTGATCCTTTCTTTTACTATACAATCTTATACTCATAATCAAATTTACTAACCTCCCATGTAGTCCCTTGCAATAACTACTATATCTAATTAAGACACTATAGACTCTACATGAAAAAGTTCTTGACTTTGAGCTCTATAAAATGGTTTCTATATGTTCTTAAAAAAAATCATAAAACATAGTAAGAGTTATTGAAACACTGCTTTTCTTAGATAATTTTATTTCTTTAGTAATTGGATACAAACTAGTATAAAACATGCATTTAATAGACATTTCCAATTGGAAAAGTGTGAGACCATATATAACTTAGCTAGAACAAATTTATCTAGATAATATGTTTTAAAAAACTTGAACTTTAGATAGAAATACTCAAATTCAATCATTCTAGCAAGTCATCCTGAAAGGTGACACAACTTTTTACTTTTATACTACTCACAAATGCATTAATTATTTACATTGGATTGTAGCCTGCTAATCATGATATGTTAACAAGGCATCATGGAGGTAGTGATTTGAATGTGGATCCTAGTACTCAAGGTAGATATGTTCTATTTGATTTTTTATTTATGAATTCTTAATACAAGTAAACATTTTAAATTGAATTTCATGTTGTAATACAAATCTAAATATAATATTTGCTGGGATTAAAAAAATGTTGTATTGTAGTTGTAGGGGATGTGGAGCTTGTTTATAATGAGTGTGATGAGGTCCAAGCCAGTAGGCAAGATGATATGCTTGTACAAGATAAAGAGCACCATAATGTTCCTTCAAATCTTTAAAGTCTCAATTTTTTAAAATTTAACCCTTTTATTTGTTATTGTAAATAAAGTTCCTTTGCAAAGGACAATGAGTGTAGGTTCATGGGTGAGAATAAATATCAATGATGTCATGGATATGCCTCTACAACAATATAGGGAAGGCCAAGAAAAGAAAAAAGAAATGATTCATGTAACTTATGTGACTTATTTATGTAACTTATTTGATAATGATTGATGTTTATGTATAGATATTTTATTTATTTTATATTGAATGTTCTTTTGAATGTTGTAATGAATTTTATGTTTCAATGTTAACGTAAATGTTCTAATGAAACTAATTTTTTATTGAATTTTATCATGTGATAATTTAAGAATGTTGCATTTTATTAAAAGAATGAATGAATTTTAGATGTTAATGGGGAATTTAGATGTTACGGGGGGAGGGGGGGAAATGAGCTTCCACCTTCATCTGGATGGTATTAATTAGCAGAGAATATTAAACTATCCACTAAAACAAGTGAAGGTCAATATTAACCTATAATTGCATGACAACTAATTGTGTGAATCTCTTGGTATCAGGCAATGTAGAAGGATGCCATAGTCAAACTCATTTATTTATGAAATTTAGTTACAACGTATGAATTATTCAAAAGAAGGGCTTAGTATGGGATTGCCTCAAGTTATTCCTCTCTAAGGTATTCTATTGTTTCTATTTATCTACAATCATGATTAATTGCATTTGATAAATTTTGTTGTAAATTGGGAGACATGAAGAAGAATTTGAATAGTGGAAACAAATGATATTAGATCATTCTAGAGTATCCATTAATTCATGAATATTCTCATTATTTATTTTGATTGTGGTGATATGTTGAATAATATAATAGGGAGGAAGTAGAGGATTACAAAGTCTAGTCAAAGATTTGTCTTCAAAACATGGCCAAATTAACAAATGACGCCAGCACAATATGTTGTGTACTTGAACCTATGTTTCATTTTTTGATAGTGGGAAATACTAGTCCCTTCAAAATTGACTCACAATATGTGTTCCATTTGACATGCAATGCTTAATGGAGAAAGCGGGTAACATTTATAATTTCACAATTTATAATCATTACTACAAATTACAATATGAAAAAGTCAAATTTCATTGGCTACATCTCTAGCTAGGTTTATGTATTATATAGATATTGATTCTAATTTTGAATTTTACTTTCAAAATACTTTTCTTAAATTATAATTTAGACATGAATATTTCAACTTGCAATCCATTCTAGTCATATTCTATTGTCCATGCTCATTAAACATCCTGATCACAAGAATGTTGTAACACTAATGAACTTTTAGAAACTTTGGCCAATGTTGAAACTGTGAATTCTAAGATATTTGTAGGGATTTTGGTGAAGTATTTATTGAATAGGTTCATAGCCAAGAATAATATTATAATGCTACATGACTATCATGCTTTACAATATATTGTAAACATTTACTTGGTAGGGTTGATGTCAATGACCTGTTATTATTTAGTGTATTGGAAGAAAAAAGTGTCATAATATACTTGATTCCTTTTATGTATCAACATTATTGTATTTGATCCTTTCTTGACCGATTCTATGCATGAATGTCAAATCATTACTCAATGTGTTACAAATAAAGTATAGTAATCAGTAATATTTTAATACTCTCCCAAATTGCATTTATGGGACTTGTCTAAAAAATAAATGTGGTTGAAGCTCTATTAGAACTGAAAATAATCTCTTTTATTCCTTGCTCAACCAACAAAATTTTCTAGAATTTTCTAGGCATACATTGGAGAAGACTAAGCAAAGAGTAGTGCTTTTTTTACTACTTTTTCGTACAACATATATGTATAATCTTGAAGAATCCATGGCCAACATTGTACTTGTTCCCTTTCCATATGATAATTTAGACATGTTTAGTCCTCGATGTTGGTGTTTTTTAAACTACTAGGTAGAAAAGGCCTGATACCAATATTCAAAGGACTTATCTCAATCCAAGGACTTAGCTACTTCCTATGTTTAATTAAGAAATCTTTAGATCTAGTTCCAACTTCAATATAATCACCAAGATTATCTACTCTTGAAGCTCTTCAAAGCTTATGTGGGTGCACCTTAGGGATACAATGCTTATATATAATTGATTATTTGGCAATTTTCTCATAATTGATTTAACCGATACTTCTATTTTCTAGATCTGTCCCTTTAAAGATGAAAATGGTCATATACCTTCTATATTCTACAATTAATTCTTGACAATAGTAGCTAACAATGACACTCAAGAGATTACTACAAATAAGTGTTGACTAGTAGTTTAATTATTCATATAGTAAAGTAAAATTGATTTTATTTTATTTTTATGCCTAATGCAACCCTATGACCTCTTCAACATGAAATTAAATGTATGATCAATGCCCTATCCATTGGGATTTAGGGTCTACCTAGTAAAAAAATTTGAACTAATCAAATGCATTGTAATTAATCTTAACAACAATTGTCCCTAAAGCCATTCTTATGAATATCCTTGATATATAACTAGAAACCCTATCAATTTATTGGAGCATTTACCTAATTCCTTGAATTAAAAGCAACAAAAAATTGATATACAACTTATCTAGTTGTATTAAATTGCATAAAAATTGCTTACACAATCCCAAGATAACCAATACACAACAATAGAGATAGAATTCAAAGGCCAAAATATGGCATAACTTCCTCCTTTACATTAATTTTCATTAAAAATTAGAAAAATGCTGATAAAACTACATAAAATTTAAAAACAAAATAGTAAATCCTAAATAATATTCACTTATATTCTCAGACTTATAGGATAATACATCATAGAGTTTACAAAAGGCTCAATGGATTGACAACATCAGCATAATTCTCAAAATTACAAGAAAATTGGACCTCTACTCCATATCTTGGGAATCTTTTTATAGAAAGGATTGCAACAAGCTTCAAATGGGAGCACACTTGTCAAAATCTTAATCAAAAAAAAAATACAAAGACATTCCTATTCTATTGCAAATAATTTTTTTCTAACTCGGCACCAAAAACTAAGATGTAGCTACAAAATTTACCGATGGCACCTTTTAACAAATATCTTCTTAGCAGATTGAATTTGTCTTTAGTTCTTGTCGCCATCCATGCATTTACTTTTCCTTTTCTATTTTTCAACTACATCTCAACTACATCTAATCACTCTCACCAATTGGCAATGCCTTGATATGTGTGATTAATTCCCATACATGGTGATATCTGTATCAATATTAGGCAAGGTAACATCTCTAAGTGTATCCAACTCTTTTAGAAATTTTTTCCACTTGGCATTAGTTATTGCTCTAACTTTAGTAGCCACCTTAGACATCTTTTCCTCCAACATATAAAGCATATCTATCATATCATAAATAGAATTGGCACTTACTTCATCGCTACAAAAAGATAAGAACCTAGGATGATCAACAACATTTTCAAAAGATGATGACCATTCAACCTAGTCCTTTATTTTGCCCTCACTATCCAAAATTGTAGGAAAAAAATTTGGTGTCCCAGTAGACATTATTTTCATCTTGTTTTGGACTGGTTGCATCTTCCCCCAAAAGGAACCATTCAAATCTCTCACCTTATGGATTGCTTTCCTTGTACTCATAATGGTTACCTTTGGTAGGTCCTTCTAGGGAAGTAGAGTAATTGTGCTATTAACCAATTGAGAGTAGGGGCCTGATGTGTTGAACAGTAGAGATAATAGAGCAATTTCCTCTACACATTTGTATTCCACTCCTTCTAATGCACATTATGTGAAACTGTCTTCAATGCATTGATCTTATGAATTAACATATTTTTCATAGCTCTAATTTCTGCCTCTTTGTTATACTCTAGCTTTTCTTCATCAATTTCCATAAGCAAGGCCTAATGTTTACACTATTTCAAAAGTTTGGCCCTCTGTTTGCACATTTTTGTCATGAACTTCTATGACAATTATGACATATTTCTTCAATGATGCCACCTAAATCTCCAACTTAATAACATTTTTCTATAGGATTTTATTTTTATTTGTCTCTTCTTCATAACTCCTTGTCCTAATAAATTTTCCATATGTTTTTCAAGTTTGGCTTGAAGAGTGTCCATCTTATGCTTGCCCATTAATTCTACTAAAGTATGCATCCCAAAAATCTAGTCACTAGAAGTAGACTACACATGAAAAAATATAATATTTCTCCTAGGGGACTCTTTGATTTTTGTTGGTCATTTTTTTCACCCCATTTAGCCCATCATTGATAATCAATCTAAGAGATCTTTAATTAGCTAGCTTTTTTGATGTGGGTTAACATGCTTTTTGGTTGGGTTCACATCTAATGTTAACTCTATCTCTTCATAAGCCAAGTTGGCTCAGTTCCTTCATGTGTCAAGCTAGTTTAGTTTGTTCATTAACAAAGTTGGCTTATTTTCCTTCATGTGTTGACTCGAGGAATATACTATTATAATAATTTTTGGATGTAAAATTATTATAATAGTATATCCTTCAAATAAGAAGATGGAAGATGGACAGTGAAAATTATTATAATAGTATACTCTTTGCACTAGAAACCTCTCTCCTCACTCATTTGTTGACTCGAAGAAGCTCTGTTCAAATATGCCAACATTCTTTGACAAGAAAAGGTGCATGATCAAGGAGTAGTGAGGGAACTTAAAATCCTTCAGCTCTCCTTGTTGGGCAGTAATTACTTTCTTGTGAATACTATCAATGATGTATTCTACAAAATCATATCCGACATAGTGATTTGGGTCCTAAATATTCAAAATCATGACATAATATTCCCCTAAAGAATTCATTCTTCCATCTGAACCTAGGGCTTTGTCAATCCCAAACATAGTATTTTGAAAGCATCTCTGAAAGAAATCCAAGGGCATGATTTCCTCTATTTTTCTCCTCTTTGGAATCTCTCCTACATCCTTCTTCATCTTGGGAATGTGTTTGGTCATGTTTTTACCCATATAAAAACTCTTATGGTTTTTCAAATTCTCATTCAATTCTTTAATATCAATGGGAAATGACATAGGTTCATCCAAATCAAATGCCTCTATGAATGTTTCCTTATCCAATGCTAGTAAAACACTTTTATCCTTCCTATGGAATGACTTATTAATAGGATTATAACATTTGATTATTACCTTGACCAAATCTACAACCACAAAGACTTCTAGCACTATCAATTTACCCAAATTTCTTACCCAAGGGTTGCAAATTGTAACTTCTCTCACTTTGTTCTTGTAGAAAACCTAGAACAATTCATACTCATTTCTATCAGGGACAATTGCATCTCTACACATTGCATATGGGTCTTTGAATGCAAGGTCATTAGCATTCTCAGTATTTGTGGAACTAGGCAAGATGTGTATGCATTCTTCTACAAATGTGTTGGGAGCCTTTGGTGGTGTAGTTCTTTCTTCAACTACTACCTATACAATAAATTCTCCTTCTATTTGGGTCATTTCAGCAAGTATTTTTGCTGATTCTCTATGTTATTTTAATATAAATCACTCAAAGATCACTTTTGAACTTAAAATCACTCAGAAAACTTAGACAATTGATAAAATGGTAATAACAACCTATTTCCTTCTAGGCTTTATCAACTTCTATGATGAAAGCATAGCTTTAATTGGCATTTAAGGGTGGGACACTTGAAAACATGTCAATCTTCAAAAAATGGGTCAAATATATGCTTTTTTTCAATTTTTTTTACATCCAACT
This sequence comes from Cupressus sempervirens, assembly GCA_028749045.1. Taxonomy (NCBI): domain Eukaryota; kingdom Viridiplantae; phylum Streptophyta; class Pinopsida; order Cupressales; family Cupressaceae; genus Cupressus; species Cupressus sempervirens. The sequence goes on along the minus strand of CM053785.1, from coordinate 129,396,138 downwards.
CATCCCAACTTTATCCAACTGAGACTTTTTCATTAAATTTGGTTCTAAGCATTAAAACTTATAGGCATGATAGTTGTGAACAAGACCATGTCACCACTTCACACTAGAATCTCTTCTTTTCCCATTTACATTTGTGACTATGTGATTAGGGCTTTACTTTCTAATGCTTCACATCCTTACACCCGATATTTCTCCTTGCTAAAACATGACTTGTAATGTTGCAAATCCTTTGTTTCTTATTTAATCACGGCTTCACAACTGTATTTTAACATACTTTTGTGATCATTGTGACCTTGCGACAAGCCCTTCCTTCTAGAACTTTGCAACCTCACCATAGTTTATCCCTTAGAACATTGTATGCTTGCAACCTTGCAATGCTTTAAAGATTTCACGTTATCACTCCTTCTTGACTCTGAAACTGGGCATTCAAATTAATTGTGAGACAATGCGCTCAACTGGTGAACTTAACATTTCTTTTACCTCACAACTTCACAACTTATATTTTCAATTGTTTATATGAAAGCTTGTGAACATGCACTTCACTATCAATTGCCACTTCACATCTTAAAACATTAACATCATTTGAAACTATGCAAAGCTTCAACATCAACTCTAGCCACCACACATATCCTATTCACATGCTCATGATTGAACTTGTTCCCTTTTGATTCTAAGATTAAAAGGCATGATTAATGCTTTATTTTGACTTTCATCTTATTTTCATCACTTTTCATCTTAACTTAAGATTTTTCTTAAACTGCATGCAAGCATGCAATAGCCTTCAACTTAGCTACCCTCGCCATTTCACAACCTAAAATCTTTAACTATAATTAAACCCTTTGATGACACAATTACAAGCACTCTCAACTTTGCTTCTCTAACTCATGGTTCATTTATACTGATTGTGATGATGCGCTAACATAAACATTTAACTTAGCACTAACTCCTTAAACCCTTGTGACTTATCCTTAACCGTCTAACTGAACCTTTGTAATGCTATGCCAATAGTTTGTACTGACTATCTTCCTTCATTCACACAATCATAGTTATTAGTACGTTAAGCATAACTAAGCATGAAAATATGCACTCTTCTTTGCTTCACACAATTGCAACTTAGCACATTTGAAGCTTTCATGAAATATAATATAAATTTTTTTTCAAAAGTTAGGATAAGAGAACATTCATGGAAGAACACATATGTCACTTTAAAGATTGAAATTATATTGCATGAGCTTCAAATGATCAGAAAAGAACTTGCATAGGGCTAACAAATTTTCAAAAACCCTAGCTTATTCTAAACATATTTCTTACTACTTTTTTTTTAGAATCTTGCACAAAATGGGTGAGCAAAAAATTAGGCCATTTGTGGCTCTATCTAGGGAGGATGGATAGCTTCTATCCATGCAAGAATACATAATTTCTAGCAGAAGAAAACCACACCTGACTTACAAAGCTGAGAACTTCTTTAGAGAACAACACAAACTAAACAGCAAAGCAAAAACAAAGACAACAAAGGAAAAGTTTATGCTAGAACACACCAAGGAAGAACAAGGATGTACAAGATTTACACAAAGTATAGGGAGACCTAAACTATTATTCATGGAAAATAATAAGTATTTTTACCAAAAATACTTCTTCAAGAATTGTCCATGAACTAATAAGTCAAGAATATCTCCAGATAATTCTCTTACATAATATGAATCTTCTTTGTTATTTCCATGAAATAAATAAGGACCAAGCTAGATGGGATCAAAATTTCCATGCTTTCCCTTATCTTCAATCCCAGCATTCCATAATAATACCATCTCTTCGAGCTGGAATTTTGTTTCTCATGCTTTTCTATCATATAGATATTTCATCTATGCTTGAAGCTTAGCATTTTGTGCATATGTATCTCTCCTAGTTTCATCTAACTATAAAATATCATCCGGTCTTAATTGCAAATCATCAAAAACATCACTATAATATATTTGGATGCATTTATACATATCATTCAAATTATTTTGAGGTAATCTTGCCTGAACACCATATACCAGATCAAAAGTAGTACAACCAATAGCCTTTTTTATTGTAAACCTATCTGCCCATAATGTTAGAGGCAATTTGGAATCCCAAGCCTTCTTATTTTCTCCTAGAATTCTCTTAATGATTGTGAGAAAACACCTGTTGCTAGACTCAACTTGGCCATTAGCCTAGGAATGGTAAGGTGATGATGTAGCATCAATAATGTCATACTTCTTGTAAAAAAATTATATTCTTCTCATTTGAAACACATAACATTATTAGTGATAATTTTTCGTGGGTATCCAAATCTGACAATAATAATATTTAGTATAAACTTGGTCTCTACTTTAGCTATTGCATTTTTAGTAGGAATTGACTCTACCCACTTTTTTAATAATTAGTAGAAACTAAACTCCATGAATGTTGACCACTAGATTTTTTAGTGATTTCTCCAATGAAGTCTATACTCCACTATTGAAAAGGTGCTTGCACTTCTACTAGTTTCAAAGGAAAATTTCTATAAAACTTCAACTTTCCACTAAATTGTGGTCATGCATCACATTTCCTCACCAATTCTTGAGTATTTTTGAAAAGGTAGACCACCAAAAGCTAGATCTAAGAATCTTGTGGGTTGTTGTTTTAGCCATATAATACCCCCCACATACCCCTTCATGCATATTAGTTAGGATCTTCTCGGATTCTTCCTTATTTACACACTTCAAGAGGACACCCTCCATGTCTCTCTAGCATAACTGACCTCTAACAATAATGTATCTTATAGTATCTAGCTTCAAGGCTGTTCTATAGCTTTTTGTAAACTCTTGTGGAGTTTTAATTTGCTATAAGAAAAATAGTGTCCTAACTTCTTGTTAGAGGACTAGTCCTTGTTAGAAGGCTCAACCCTATTAGGAGTTGCTGCAACCCTATTAGGAGTTGCTACAACCCTATTAGGAGTAGGTAGAAAAATTACAATTTATACAAGAAGAGGCTTCACAAGATAGGTATACATAAAATGTTAGGAGTTCCTTCACAAGATAAGTATACATACAATAATTGTTTGTCTTCTACAACTTGCACTTGCTCTAATCTTACATCACATTTCACATCACATAAGGATAGTAGATAGTTCTCACAATAGTACGTATGTCACATCTAATCACACAACTTCCACAATACATGTGCATCACTCACATTATCTACACAACCTAAGATGTTTACTTAAATCTTGCACATTCATAAATTGTTGCTTAGTTAGCTTCCATGTCTTTGCACGCTTGATATAATATAAAATAACTTATAGATTACTATCCACATAGTCATACCAACCTATCTTAGTTATTATTTTTTAACCAAAATAATTCTAAAGTCATTCATCTCTATTTATTGCTATGCTCTATTCTACATTGTTGAATACCCACACAGTCAATCTTACTATAACTTGCATTGTACTAATCATAAACACATGCACACTAGTAAACATCATCATGATTGTGTCACAAAGCTTCCCTTAGTTGTGCATGAGATAAATCTTTGTGCATGGTTCGTACTCTTAAGATATGTTCTTTTTACTACTATAAATTGTCTAATACTTAAACAATTTTCTATCTCTAACTACATAAATTAAATCCTACATATATGTTTCCATAAATGAAAACCATCAAGACATCTAACTAACCATATTACCAACAATTCCTTCTATTTTTTTGATTGGTTAGTTTGCCTCTCTAGGGATTGATGTCCTCTAAAAAGACACACAATTAGCTCCTTAACTGTTTCTACAATCCAAAAATATTGTGTAGAAGATAGCTAAAATGATTTATATAAGTGTTTTTTCCATTACCAACACATATGCCAAAACTAGTTTACACATCAATTAAATTTCCTAATAATCAGTCATAACTAAAATTCATGTTGTTCCTCGAGTTCTATAGGCTTAGCATGTACTAACTCACTTGACATAAATTAACTTTGCATCACTCAATCTCTATATGTTTCATTCAACATGTATTGTGACTCGATCTATACTAGGGTGTTCGACAACCTTTGACTTGTTCCACATGTAGTGAAATATAAACAAGTCCATGGAGCTCAACTTTCTTGGGATGGCTCATTTGTAGTGATGACCAACCAATGCTACCTAGGAAATGACTAAGTGTTGGACACTAATAGGGAACAAGGCTTAGAGGTGAACATGATTGTGTTTGTGATTAAGTGATGTAATGAAAGTGGGTGGCGTAGTTACTAAATTAAATTTATTAGTTTTTAATTGAAGTGGTGAACCACCTGTAACAACATTCATAGTAGATTTTTGGAGATCGTGAAAAAATACTTATTGAATTGTAATTCAATTTCCATTTAACCTTTTTTGACATAGTTGATATGTTCAAGAGGTCTTTGATTCTTTTACCAATATACGTAACCACTCTATGAATTCCTTCAAGGAGTAGTGTTCTTCCTTCCATAGAGAGCCATTAAAATTTAGGAAGCTTTTTCTTATTGTGATGCTAAATGTTGATTATAGATTGAAGTATATTGCATCACTATAGGTTCTCCCTTGTTGGAACTTCAGCATTAATTTATGGTTATCATGTGTATTGGTGTCCATTCCTCTACCTATCTTTATTGCATACCTATCTAAAAAATTTAAAATTAATTTTTCTTAAGAAGATTGTGATCTAAAGGCAAGAGCCTACAACAAAATGGTAAATTGAGAGTCTCTTTTGTGGGTAGGTCTTTGGTTAGAGTCTAAAAAAGATTAGCAAGTCATAATAATTAATCACAATAAATAATAATAATCAATTTTGGCTTTGACATATTACCCATAAAAAAAAATTTATGCTATAAGATGAATAGTGCTCAATAAATTAGATTTATATCACTTTTCATTACAAGATGGTTGAATTAAAACTATTTTCATCGTTGAAAATTTATAGAAAGTAATGACTTTTTAGAAAATACTATAATATAAACATATAAACTATTATGGGAAAAGTGAGGCCCAAATTTCACTGCTACATAACTTATAATATTATTTTCATAATCGTCTAGAAATAACTCAATTAAAAAATTCAATCATCATTATAATTCTAATTTAACATTACAACTAATCAATGTGCAAAATAAACCAACCAACAATTTATTTTATAATTAATAACTATCTACTATTTCTTGCTATACAACTTCAAAAGGCAATGCATATTACATTGATAACAAATTCTATACTTACAATATTTCAGGGACAACCTCTCTATATAAACTGTAGGAGTCATCATTAAATAAGACAAAAAATAGAGAATCACTTACGATTTCATGAAATATAGGTACAACTACTACATCACACTAAAAAGATATAGAAGTACATAATATTGCATTCATAGTATAGCTATAACTACTACATAATAGATAAAGACAAGTCTTAACAATGACATGCACTAGAAGTTGTGTAATAGTTAGAGCCATAACTATGACATACCATTATGATTACATAGATAAAGCCACAACCACAGAAACTGAAGGTAAAAGAGCATTGGCCTTACACTTAGGACCCACAACTAGAACATATTACGATAGTTCCACTTTGTAGAAGTATCAAGACATACAGAACCATTGCATTACACTACAAAAGTAGGCAATAAACATGAGCTAGAGATTGTCGAACCATAACAACGAAGTGATACCACAATCATATTAACGTTTCACTATAAAGCTAGAGAGATATATGACCATTACATGACACTACAACGTTCGAGAAAACATGGACTAGAAGTTTTCCAATTGGTAGAATTACAACGACAAGTATCAATGGAAGGACCACAAGTACATGAAGTACGACACCCACCACAATTAGGGCAGTGCTCTACAGTCACAGACACGTTGCAGTGTGGATTAATGTCATCGAGGCGCTTAGAGATCTTGTCAATGCTTGTAGAGATTTTACCGATGCCCGTATTAATGTTGCCGATCCGGGATGTAATGCCACCGAGCCTCTTAGGAATGACCTCGAGCGTTTCGAAAAGGAGCTTGAAGGTCGATGAAATTATCTTTAATTTCCTCTCGAGTAGGGCAAGAATGGCGAGCAGAACAATAGCTATGGACGCCACTACAACAATCTGCACAATACTGACTCCACTCTTAGAGTGTGCACCATCATCAATGTAGTATTTGTATGGATCAGAACCATCCGGAAAAGGAGGTGGGGGTCGTGCTACTTCAAAAATCGGGGGCTGTGGAGTTTGGCCATCACAACAGTTAATAGTAATGGGTGGAGGATTGCTTAGTTGTCCATTACAACCATGGTAGCCCACAACACTGAAAATAGTTAATACCACTAACAACACAATGCCATGTTTCATCCTTGCTACTTAGACAGAGAATGATTTTAAATTCTTGTGGTTTCTCTCATAGTGGGTCATGCAAAACTCATAGACAATCTCATCTACTACAGCAAGGTCGAGGGGTCGTTGGGTTGGTAGGCTGTTGGTCTTTGATGAGCTCACGGCCTGTTTTTGTAATGATTAAATTGTGATGCCCCATTCATATTAAATAATTTAGAATCAATCAACTTGAGTCTTGGATAATTCAGAAAGACTAAACCTTACATTTAAATCAAATTATTCAAATAAACAAAAGACTAAACCTAACATTTAAATCAAATCATTTAAATAAAGAAGTGTTGTTTTCAAAGTAAATGAATAATATTCTTAGGTTTGATATCTTATTACAAATATAAAAATAAGGATTATATTAAATATTTCTTATTTTATTTAAGATGTAAAGAATTATTAAAAAGTTGTAATCATATTTTTTGTGAATTGTAATCTAAGTCTATTATTTATTAATAGAAAAGGACTATTCATCAAAAAAATAAAAAATTGTGGTGTTTAAATTTTCTCATTTGTGTTAGATATAAAAGTTAGAGTCTTAGAGAATCAAGAAAGGCTAAACCTAACACAAGAAAATTCAAAAGCATTTAAACAAGTTTTGTTTTCAAAGTGAAAGAATAATATTCTTATGTTTGTAATCTTATTACAAATAAAGAAGATCGGGACTATATTAAATACTTCATATTTGTAAAGATGTAGAGAATTATTAAAAAGTTGTATTATTTAAATTTTCTCATTTGTGTTAGATATAAAAGTTAGAGTCTTAGAGAATCTGAAAGACTAAACCTAACACTTGAAAAGCCAAATCATTACAAGATGAGGACTATATTTTTTAAGATGTAGATAATTATTAAAAAGTTTTAGTGTTTAAATTTTCTCATTTGTGTTGGATATAAAAGTTAGAGATAAGAATGATCTACAAAAATCAATAGAAATTTAGTAGATAATATTATTTTGGGGTTAGATTCTAGAAGTTCTTTATATCAGGTTTTGGTTGGCTTTCTAAGATGTCACTTTAGGAATGCTACTTTGATGATTTTTCTTTTAAGTCTACGTCTTTAAAACTTTCTTCTTGATAATTATATTTTTATTTTACATTTTTTATAAAACGATATTATAATAGACCATGTGATTCTTACGTATTCACCAAGTTAGCCTACTTGATTACTTATTCATCTCACCCAATCTAAAAATCTTATTATATATTTATATATATACATATATGTATGTACATATACGTATATATATATATATATATATATATATATATATATATATATATATATATATATATATATATACAACTTCAAAAAAATGGAATCAATTTCAATTTTAAAAATTTAGTTGTTTCATTGCTCTAGTGAAACCATCTAAATTATTGATTTTTGTAATTAGCTTTTTAGATTTTGAGTATTGTGTTTCTTCTCAAATTTTTCACTTAGTTTGGGCTCCAATGAAAGGGGGGACCTTGCTAAAAAATTGAGCTAGATTTGGATGCTACCTTTTAGGAATATTTCATAGGTATTGTTCACATGAATTTTGTAAGGTAGTTGAATGTTAAATTTTGAGCAACTATATTTAAGGAAATATACCATTTTTCTCAATAGATAGTGCATAAATAAATATATTGATTCTATTTTTACTAATAAATATTAAATCTAATGTAAGTAGCATAAAAATTTCCTTGGTGTACCAATTTATAGCCCCATCTTTTTTTCACCTACTTGCTAAAAAGTAAAAGATTGTTTGTTGACCAAGAAGATTCTAAATAATCTCATATCAATATAAAATTTTGTTCATGGGACTACCATCTTCTATAAAAATTAATCTTAAGCCCTTCTAATGGAACCCATACCTCAGTATTTACTCCACTATCTATGATAATCTGAGGATAATTTATTTGCAAAATATAAAATATTAGATTTTTTTTTTTGTGAATAGACCCTTCCTTATATTAAAAAAAAAAGATAAAGTTACATATTCACAAAAAAAGGGCCTAGGGGAAATAGGATCACCTCACAAGTTCATATGGCCACAGGCCAGAAATCAAGTGTTCATCAAATTTTTTTTAGAAAATATCATAAAACAAAGAAATCCTCATGTCACTAGCATAGCTCTAGCTGAGGGAGGAGGATCCTTATCATCAAAGCTCCACCTGAGGGTGGGGTGAGTAGATGGCTTAGGGGGAGCCCATCTATCATCAATAGTAGTAGCATTACCTTCATCTTTCTCTCCCTTAGGCTTGGGAGGAGAAATGGCTAAGTCTAGTTTTGGAAACACCCACTTGGGGTTTGAGTGAGCAAAGGGCCAACCAATAGCAAGAGCAACAGGAGGAGCCATTGGGGACCACCCTGAACCAGACCTCTAGGGAGGCAAGGTAGAGTGATGTTGATCACTAGAGCTATAAAAAGAGTGGTACCAATCAAAAGCACCATCACTGGGAGAGCAGTGCGACTGAGAGTGAGGTGTATGCGAGCAACGAGCAAAACTTCTATGACCTCGACAGTGACCATGAGGCGAAGTATGATCACTGGAGGCCAAATTTGGTGGAACACAAGCTATCGTACAAGGGGCATTTTCCTAATGAGCCAAATGCTTATGTAAGTGAGCCACCTCTAGAGCCACATTATCTATTTGTACTTGAATCTAAAACATGACATTGTTATAAATGCATGCTTTAGCATACATAGCCACATTAATGTCAAGTGTGTTGTTAGCTTAAACGATTGCATTGCAATCTTTCCAAATGGTAAATAAGATCTCCAATCCGAAAGCATGCGATATCTAGGTGTATTTGAAGGGTATTTGAGTATTATCACCTAGAATAACCATATGCCAAGAAAAAGTTTCTAGGCAGAAGGGGTGAAAGAGATCATGGATCCATTGCTAATAACACTAAGCCTGTCTACAAAACCAAAAAATGTGCAAAAAAGACTCTAGTTGACCACAAAAAGGTTAACAGGGTTAGGAACTCCTAGGTGCCATAGTCGAGGTCCCAAAGGAAAGCCCTGGAAAAGAATACACCAAACAAAATGGACAATTTTGGGTTCAATAATGGCATGCCACACAGTGGAGAACCTATGACTCCAAGTGTAGTACGAAGATTGCAAATGCCATCATTAGTTGAGAAAATCAACCATGGGCAAGTGAGGAACTAGTCATTGGTAGCCCAACCTAGGCTTATAGTTGGTTATCGGGATGTCTGGATACCACTTCTAGTCTTTCCACCAAGGGCAAGAGGACTAAATGCCCACTTTATGTAACAAATGTGGAGGCACCGTAGAAACTAGAAGATCAAAAGTCTGTCGATCTAGATGAGTGAGCTAGAATTGAACTTTCACGTCCTCCCATGACTGTAGGCTCATAGTAACTCTGGAAAAAAGATCTTTAGAGATCCTTATGCCACAATTTATAAAATACAGAGCACTAGCCCTATGCACCTTAGCTAGGGGAACATCTTCAAAGATGGAAAATAATGGTGACTGTTACCTTTGGTTTTACCGCCAAGAATTTAAATTTTGAAAGTGTGGCTCGTGCAATGGTTAGTCTCGAATAAGTATTTTAATGTTACAACTTGCAAGTTTTTGGCCGTCAGATCTAAGTGGTACCGACAGTTGGCGCCATTGCGCTATAAGGAAAATGTACAATATTTATTATAGTGCGATGACACCCTGACGACACGTTGCAAGGGTGGGTCTAGTGTTCTGCAGGTCAAAAAAGGTTCTTGATGCCCTTGGCGCTATGTCGCTATCGCAAATCAGCCAAAAAATCTCCATAGCGATATAGCGCCCGGCGGAAATAGTCACGGGGGCGAGTTTTAACGACCAGCAGAATCAGGTGTTGCAGCGACAAATCAGGAGGAACCACGTGTGCTAGGTCAGAGTTCCTGTCAGCATGGCTAACACAATCGGGGCTTACGTTCACCACTGTCAGATCAGCTCGGGTCAACGGTAAGCGCCATCACGCTATGGAGGAGTTGCATGAGGGTTATGACAGCGACATCGCGCCCTAGTGACGCGTGTCAGGTGGGGCCATGTCTCAAGGCGATGCCAGGTGTATCGACATGGAGGGCGAAAGCACGAGGTACGACGAGTCCTCACGATCATCAGATTGGGTCGCATCAATGGATGGCACCATCTCGCTATGGCGGAGATGTGCGGATTTTATCATAGCCACATGGTGACCATCTGCCATGTCGATCGACAGGACCAAGTCTCACCAAGGACTGCTAGGTGTCATCCAGAGTGTGGTGCAGTTACAGATATGGCACCGAGTGGGATGGGTCTGATCGCAGATCGCAGAGTACGGCATGTCAGAAGTTTCATGGCGGCGGGAAAATAAGTTTCACGGCCTGAAGGTTTCAAAAATACGGCGAGGTGCCATGGCGCCAATGAAAAACCCATGCATTTTTCGATGCCGACATAGTGCCCAAACGAAAAGTTCACCGTGGCAAGGAATTATCAAACGGATGGGTCCCAGCGAGTACTATGCAAGGGCAGTCGGCGTGGTGAATCAGATGGGGACACATGTAAATCTCAGGGCACGCTATCAGTGGGTGCTATGGTGCTATGGGAATTTGGCCTCGATTTTTGCATAGCGACATAGTGCCTAGCTGACACGTGGTCGCTCTGCAGATCAGGTCTTGGGTTGCCAGCTAGTTTTCGTCGAACCAAATAAGGAGGTGCCATGTGTATGAGTCAGTGCACGACGTACAGTGGGCCTAGTAATCTCAGCACGAATGGCGAGTCTTCACGATCGTCGGATCTATAGGGATCTATGACTGGCGTTGTCTCACTATCGAGACTTACCTGGGAGTTAACGTCGGTGACATAGCACCCGTGCGCCACGTGTCCTGGTGGAACCATGTTTCATATAGCTAGCGCAGTAAGGATTAAGCGATCGTCGGACCAATAGGGAAGTACCACATGTGCCGCAGGCCCAGTGATTTACAAGGGAAAGAGGTTGCAGAATGACAAGTCTCCATAATCATTGGATCGAGGCCGATCAACGGTAGGCACCATCGCGCTATGGCGGAGATATGCGAGGGTTATGTTGGCAACACAACACCTTGTCGACACGTGTCCTATCGGCGCAGTCTAGGATGGCGGTTGGCGGTTAGTGTAATCGTCACAATCATGATAGTATTCAAGGTGGCGCGGTTAGTCCAATGAAGGGTGGTCAACCGCGGGAGGACCTCCAGGTGGCAAAATAAAGAAATGCAATTGGCCCGCGCAGCCTAGTTGACGCATAAGAAGCCTGGTTGACCTTTTGACTTCGACGCATTCATGAACCAGGAAGCAAAGATAATCAATTTTGTCGAGCAATCTGATCTCCATGATCAATCTCGACCTACCAGAGTAAATGTAAAACATAGAATGACACTCCATCCATCCATTGATCTATCTACCAGGTCATAGCGCAGTTATGGCGCCGTTTTCAGTCTTCTCAGGACATTATTGGCGAAAGAGATCAAATTTTCTTGAGATTTTTTCCATGATTGTCTTCCACAGGACTCAATGGCAGGTAGTTGTAGGGTCATTTCAGTAGTAAAAGATCTCAGTTACGCCTGAACTATAAAGGCAGATTTTGTACATTTTGTAAGGGTCGACTCTTCCTGATTTTCTCAGCTACTGCTTGCAGACTTGTAGTGTAAAATCCCTTTGTCTCTGAACTAGATAAAACATTCTGTATCATCTCTTTCAGTCATCAATGTGTATGTGTAGCATTTTGCCTCTCATTAATGTATTATTGAGATCAGTGGTCTGCATACTGTATCTATCTTTGGCCTATTGAATAATATACAAGTGAAATCTTTTGTTCCTGGTGTTATTCAATTGGTCTCCTGATCTATATGTGGCTGTTGGTCGATATAAGTCTGAATGAATGTATGACCTTGAATTTTACCCTAGTTCCGTAGTGCATATATGGGCAGAAATGAGTCTGAACACTCTATTTTGGTGCATCACCGCCTTAGATTAGACTAGGTAGATTTTCTTTAATGCTCTCTTTCTCTCTTTCCCTTCTGAGAATAGATAGGTGCGCCCTGACAGTAAGAGGAAGCCAGCCTTCTCCGAAGACTCAACCTCGCAGTTCAAGTCCCACAGCTTGGAGGTTGTTTCCATGTTTCACTAGGTTGTCCTCGTGCATAGGCCTTGGACAAGGGTGCAAACCTAAGTGACAACAATTTTTGGCACGCCCGTGGGACTCATATCAGGAGATTTCAGGTCTACTGGTGTCAAGAAGAAAGAATTCTAGAGATAAATGTTGAAGAAGTAGTGCTGGCTTCAGTTTTCGAGCCTTTAAGAGGCTGATTCTTCAAGTACTTGGCCACTCTGAACATCAAAAAAGTCTAGTTCCAGATCAAGTTTGCAGTAATTCATGCCCAGGACTGAAACAAGGGCGTCTTCTAGAGGTAAATTTTAATATCAAGAGCTTTCTCTTTCAAATCCTAGGAGAAGAAGGACTAGAGCTTCATTATCACCAGTTAGGGGTAGCATAACAGTTGATATACCTGTAAGATCTGTCTCTACTCCCCCTACTATTCGAACTCAACCTAGATTGCCATCAACACTCATCAATAGAACACTTGTTTATATGGCACAAGCAAGAGTTCATGCTTTTTCCACCTTTAATGGTGGAAGTCCTCTGTTGTTAGCCCAAAGACATGATATACCAGTATCTGCACTAAAAAGTATACCTGATTTTACTGGTGAAACTTCTATTTCCCCTTTAGAGCATATCCAAGAGGTAGCGAATGTCTACAATATTCATGGTATTACAGAAGACGATGTTGCTGTTAGACTTCTAGCCTCATCTTTAAAAGGAAAAACATTATAGTGGTATAGAGGCTTAGCTCATGGTTCCATAACTGATTGGGATGGACTAGGGGCAGGATTATGCAAACATTTTGAGGATAAGAGTGACCATTTGTCACTACTAGAGCAGCTGACTACAATAAAAAGAGCCCCCCATGAATGTATGACTGATTTTAATTACAGATTCCAAAAGACATGGGATAGAATACCTACTATAGTAAAACCTACCCTTATTAATGCCTTCTTGCATTACCTTAGAGCTTTCAATAGTGACATTGCCACCACAATCCAAACTATGGGAGGGGATACATTACCGAGTGCTTATGAGACAGCTATAAAAGCTGAGAACATCCTAATACAAGGAGGAAAGTTGGCTCCAAGGCCTCCTATGCCTTTCTTTCCTGATGTTCCCAACCACCAACTAGCGATAGCTCCCCTTCCTACAATTTCTACGTCACAAGCCCTTACTCCAGTTCCCCAAGCTTCCACATCCTCAAACAGAGTAGAGGAACTCAAGGAAATGCTCCAAGGTCTAGTGCTGAATACAGATAAAAGAGAGAGGACTCTGTATAATAAATTGCAAGAGCAGGGGAAGGAGTTGAAGGACCAAGGGAAGAGATTAGAGGATAGTTTTTCTCTAATACAAAAAATGAGTAACAAGGTGGTGGCCTTAGAAAGGTAGCAAGCCCGAAGTGGCAAGCCTCCCCAATTACAACATCAGGCTCCAAGTGGTGGTAGGCCTCCTAATCATTGGAATAGCCCTTTTGATCAGAATAGGCAAAATAGTCATGTTGCTACCTCAAGCTCAAATAAGAGTAGAGCTTTAGTTCCTCAAAATAACTTAGCCCAAGATCAAGACTTCTGTCCTTCATGTAACTATTCTTATACCTACTGCCTATGTCAGAAAGCAGAATCTTATTTGGCCCTAACTATCCAGGAGTCCGCAGTAAAACAATCACACAAGGAAGATCATCCCAAGGAGGCCTCATATGTTCAGAGGTAGGGTGATTGCTCTTTTATGAATCACCAAATGGAGGAGCACTGTAATATAAACCAGGATTCTGTTGCTCATAACACAAGAAGCAAGAAGAGAGCTATGGAACATGCTGCCCCCCTTTCTCCTGAGCAGGCCTCAACTTCGAGTGTTATACCTCATACACAAAAAGAAAATGAGCAGATAAAAACTTGACAATAGCAAAGGCAAGGTCCAAGAAAGGAGGATGTAAGTGATCCCTATGTTGCTCATCTCAGCCTCTTATGGGTACAGCTCCCAAAGTTTCTGCCAAAATTCCTAATGCACCCTTGAGTGTGGTAGAGCAAATGAAGAAAACCAATGTAAGCATTTCCATGTGGGATGCAGTTGCCACCATACCAATGCAGAAAAGGATGCTACAGCAAGAATTGGAAAAGATCGAGCCCAAAGATCAGTCATCTACCATGGAGGGTGACACTAGTTTAGTACAACCATCAGGTGATGTGGAGACAAATAAAAAGGTTAGACCTCCTCCATTCTATGTTTCTCTAATTATAGGGGGCAAGTTAGTCCATAATTGCATGATAGATTCGGGGGCTAGCAGCTCAGTAATGCCTAGGTGTGTTGCTGATGCTTTAGGAATGAAATATGAGCCCATTATTAGGGACGTGTTACAACTAGATGGGAGTATTGTCAAAACCGTAGGCATCCTTAGTAATGTGGAAATGGCCCTACATGCATGCCCTGGTTGTACTGTGATTCAAGACATATCTGTTGCTGAAGTCAAGCCCTATTTTGCCATCTGTCTTTCAAGAGACTTCACTGCCCAAATAGGTGGATTCATATTTGCTGATTGGTCTTATATGTCATTTAAGACTAGATATGGGGCCAACGCTTCAATTAGAGCAGAACCTCAAGCCCTTCATCACACTGAACCCTACACTCCCAACTTCATTAATATGAATTGCCCCATTTTGGAGATGGATGAAAATGACATAGTAAATGAGCCTGCCACCTCCATAGTAGAGATTCCTGATTTCTTCTTGGATGAGTGGGCAAACACATGCCAGTTTGAGCCTATGTCGAAAACTCTTGAGACAGGCCTTAGTACATATTGCATAATAGAGAAGGAGGCTCAAATTCCTGATCTTGTTGGAGCTAATGATGACATAAGTGGAATATGGAATATGTACTTTGATGGCTCAAGGAATAGAAATGGAGCAGGGGCTGGTGTTATGTTGATCTCTCCTGGACAAATAAGATACTACTTCTCTTTTAGGCTCCAATTCAGTTGTACCAATAATGTGGCCGAGTATGAATCTTTGATCCAAGGTCTCCTACTTGCCCAAAAGAAGGGAATTCAAGCCTTGAAAGTATATGGAGACAGTAAGTTGGTAGTGAACCAATTGAGAAATCAGAATATCACCAAAAATGGCCTGCTCAAGTCTTACAAAAATAGAGTCTGGGATTTGCTTGAGGGATTCCAAGCATTTAATATCCAGAGCATTCCTAGGAAAGAAAAAAATATGTTGATAGACTTGCAGTAGTGGGTGCATCTTCTAATGCACCAGGGAATCTTGAGGAAGAGAAGAAGAAACAAATAAGGGTGGTAGTAAGGCCTACTGTTCCTGATAATAATACTCATTGGCAGGTGTTTGAGTCTGATGAGCAGATTGTGAGTTTCTTGCAGAATGAAGCAGAATTTTCAGAAAGAAATCAGTCAAGACTACAAGATCAGTATGGTGATCAGATCATTCACCTCAGTTCCAACAAGTTGCCCAAGGATCTCATTACCTTGGAGAGTGTCTTTAATCCTGATGATCAGACAAGAGGCAAAGGAATAAATCTAGCTTCAGAAAAGGATGATCATGCTCCAGTTACTATTGCTGATGGAAAATCTCTTAACATGGGGAAGGTATGTTCTGAGGCTGAGCAAGAAAATTTCATTCATCTATGTCAAGAATTTAATGATGTGTTTGCTTGGACATATGATGACTTAAAGGGGTTTGACCCTAGTTTGTTTCAGCATACCATAGATTCAGTTGATAGGGTCAAACCAGTAAGGCAAAAACAGAGGCCAGTGAATCCCAAGATTGAACCCTTAATGAGGAAAGAACTATCCAAGTTGATTGAAGCTAACATAATTTTTCCTATCAAACACTCATCATGGGTGGCTAACCTTGTCCCTGTAAGGAAGAAGAATGGAGAAATCAGATTGTGTGTGGACTTTAGGGATCTTAATTAGGCTTCCCTTAAAGATCACCATCCTCTCCCTTCTATGGAGCAAATTCTGTCCAAGGTCAGTGGGTCAAGGAGGTCCTCTTTTCTTGATGGATTTTCTGGTTATAACCAAGTGTTGGTTAAAGAATCTGACAGATATAAGACAACATTTACTACTAAATGGGGCACCTATGCTTATTGCAAGATGTCATTTGGACTAACAAATGCAGGTGCCACATTCTAGAAGCCAATGGAGATAGCTTTCAAAAGATTAATCGACAAGTTTGTCTTAGTATACCTTGATGATATAACTGTATATTCCAAGAATGTAAAAGATCACCTTGATCATTTGAGATAGGTATTTCTAAGATGTAGAAAGTTTGGGGTTTCCCTCAACCCAGCCAAGTGTGTCTTTGCTACAAGCCAAGGAAAATTACTAGGACACATTGTATCTAAGGATGGGTTGACCATTGATCTAGAAAGAACAAAAGCAATACTTGCCCTTCCTCTCCCTAAACACAAGAAAGGGCTGCAAAGTTTCCTTGGTAGGATAAATTTTGTAAGAAGGTTTATTCCTAATCTTGCCATCATGGTGAAACCCCTCACAGCCATGCTTAAGAAAGATAAGGTCTTCTCATGGACCAAGGAGGGGAAGGAGAGTTTTGAAGAAATTAAGGCAGCCATAGCCTCAGCCCCCACTCTCATGAACCCAAATTTTGAGAAAGATTTCATCCTCTACACTTTAGGTGGTGAGTCAAGTGTTTCTGCTATCTTGACTCAAACAAATGACAAGAATGAGGAGCAGCCCATAGCCTTCTTTAGTGAAGGACTCGAGGAATATGAAGATAAGTATAGCTTTGTTGAGAAGAAAGCCCTTGCAGTCATTAGAGCCTTGAAGAAATTTAGACACCTCTTATCCCACAATAGGATCCATTTGTTGGTGCCCCATGCGAGTGTAAAAGACTTCTTGTTAAGCAAGGACATCAGTGAAAAGAGAGCTGGATGGATCACTAGGGTAATGGAATATGGTGTTGATATTCAGATTACCAAGTTGGTAAGAGGGAGAGGATTATGCAAAGAAATGTTATCAAGTCAGGATTCAGATGAAGGGACTGCTATGGTAATTGCAGAGCAATAGGAGGAAAGAAATGTTAATGCCCCAAGGAGCTGGATGGATGACATGAGGAAATTTTTATCTAGGAATGGATACCCTCAGGGATTGGACAGAGGTAAAAGAAGACAATACAGACTGCAGCCCATTCCCTATGTTGTGATTGATAATATCCTATTCAAGAGGGATTTTAATGGGATCCTGTTGAGATGTATTGAAGAGGATCAGGTTGAGAGGATGATTAAAGAACTTCATAATGGCCCTGATGGTGGCCACTTCTCTGCAAGAACAACCGCCATGAAGATCATGAGGGATGGATATTATTGGCCATCTCTGTTCCATGATTGTTATAGGTATGTGAGAAAATGTGAGAGATGTGCTTTTTTCTCAAGAAAACAGAGACTTGCAGCTCTTCCTCTTCACCCCATTCAGGTGGATCAGCCCTTCACCCAGTGGGGGTTGGATTTTATAGGCCCCATTAATCCTCCATCGAGTGCAGGTCATAAATGGATCTTGGCTGCTACCGATTATTTCACTAGGTGGACAGAGGCAGTTGCTTTGAAGGATGCTACAGAGCCATCAGTTGTTGAATTCCTTGATGGAATTGTATCTAGGTTTGGAGCTCCTTCTACTATCATCTCAGATAATGCCAAATCTTTTGTTGGAACCCAGATTTGTGCATGGGCAATGAATCACAATATCTATCTGAGCACATCATCAAATTACTACCTGCAGGGTAATGGTTTGGCTGAATCTTCCAACAAAAACATGATTAGAATCATAAGGAGAATGATAGAAGACAATCAGAGGGTCTGGCATAAAAAATTAAGGACTTCTCTATGGGCTCATAGGATAACACCCAAGAGATCTATTGGGAATTCACCTTTTGTGCTGGCATATGGTAGGGAGGCCAGACTTCCAATCTCGTTGGAATTCCCATCCTTGGAGTTGGCTCATCAGCTGGAATTGGTTGAAAATAGTTCCATGTCAGTAAGAATGGCAGAGTTGATTGAACTGGAAGAAAAGACAAACAAAGCTATGCAAACCTTGGAGATACACCAGCAACAGATGAAGAAGAGTTTTGATAAGAAGGCAAGGGCCAGAATCTTCAGAGAGGGAGATTTAGTTCTCAAGTGGGACTCAGACAGAGAAAAACTAGGAAGGCACTCCAAATTTGATCCACTGTGGAGTGGCCCTTATCTGATCTCCAGTTGCAAACAGGCCAATGCGTTCCAGCTAAGCAGGCCAAATGATGAAATTCTGCCCATTCCAGTCAATGGGATCCATCTGAAGCCCTGTTTCTAAAAAAGTTGTGAATCCATGTACATAGTTAGTTTAGTTGCTTCTTGTTGTTCCTATTTTACAATAAGTGCGCATGCACATGGCTCACTTCTTGAGTTGCCAGTTCTCAAATTTTTGACAAGTCTCAGGTTGTTAAGGAGCTCTCGGTTTCGTAACTTTTGGGCCCTCTTTTCTGACTCCATGGCCCAATGGATCATTCTTAGGAACTGGTCATGCATTGAGTAGGCTCATGCCCCCTGCGAGTCTCCAGAAGTGTTACCTCTGGTTTTACCGCCAAGAATTTAAATTTTGAAAGTGTGGCTCGTGCAACGGTTAGTCTCGAATAAGTATTTTAATGTTACAACCTGCAAGTTTCTGGCCATTAGATCTAAGCGGTACTGATGGTTGGCGCCATCATGCTATAAGGGAAATGCACGATATTTATTATAGCGCGATGACGCCCTGACGACACGTTGCAGGGGTGGGTCCGATGTTCCATGGGTCAAAAAAGGTTCTTGACGCCCTTAGCACTATGTCGCTATCGCAAATTGGCCAGAAAATCTCCATAGTGACATAGTGCCCGACAGAAATAGTCACGGTGGCGAGTTTTAACGACCGACAAAATCAGGTGTTACAGCAACAAATCAGGAGGAACCACGTGTGCCAGGTCAGATTTCTTGTCGGCATGGCTAACACAGTCAGGGCTTACGTTCACCACCGTCAGATCAGCTCGGATCAACGGTAAGTGCCATCGCGCTATGGATGAGTTGCGCGAGGGTTATGACAGCGACATCGCGCCCTACTGACGCATGTTAGGTTCGCCCCTATCTCAAGGCGATGCCAAGTGTATCGACATGGAGGGCAGAAGCACGAGGTACGACAAGTCCTCACGATCGTTAGATTGGGTCGCATCAACGGATGGTGCCATCTCGCTATGGTGGAGATGTGTGGATTTTATCATAGCGACATGGCGACCATCTGCCACGTGGATTGACATGACCAAGTCTCACCAAGGATTTCTAGGTGTCATCCAGAGTGTGGTGCAGTTACAGATATGGCACCGAGTGGGATGGGTCCGGTCGCGGATCACAGAGTACGGCAGGTCAGAAGTTTCATGGCGGTGAGCAAACAAGTTTCACGGCCTGGAGGTTTCAAAAATATGGCGAGGCGCCATGGTGCCAACAGAAAACCCATGCATTTTTCGATGGTGACATAGCGACCAAATGAAAAGTTCACCATGGCAAGGAATTATCAGACGGATGGGTCCCAGTGGGTACTGTGCAAGCGCAGTCGGCGTGGCGAATCGGATGGGGACACATGTAAATCTCAGGGCACGTTGTCAGTGGGCGCTATGGCACTATGGGAATTTGGCCTCGATTTCCGCATAGCAACATGGCGCCTAGCTGACACGTGGTCGCTCTGCAGATCAGGTCTTGGGTTGCCAGCTAGTTTTCGTCGAACCAAATAAGGAGGTGCCATGTGTATGAGTCAGTGCACGACGTACAGCAGGCCCAGTAATCTCAGCATGAATAGCGAGTCTTCACGATCGTCGGATCTGTAGGGATCTACGACTGGCGTTGTCTCGCTATCGAGACTTACCTGGGAGTTAACGTCAGTGACATAGCGCCCATACGCCACGTGTCCTGTTTGAACCATGTTTCATACAGCTGGCACAGTAAGGATTAAGCGATCGTCGGACCAATAAGGAAGTGCCACATGTGCCGCGGGCCCAGTGATTTACAAGGGAAAGAGGTTGCAGAATGATGAGTCTCCATAATCCTTGGATCGAGGCCGATTGATGGTAGGTGCCATCGCGCTATGGTGGAGATATGCGAGGGTTATGATGGCGACACAGTGCCTTTTCGATACGTGTCCTGTCGGCGCAATCTAGGATGGCGTTTGGTGGTTAGTGTAACCGTCAGAGTCATGATAGTATTCAAGGTGGCGCGGTTAGTCCAATGAAGGGTGGTCAACCGTGGGAGGACCTCCAAGTGGCAAAATAAAGAAATACAATTGGCCCGCGTGGCCTAGTTGACCCATAAGGAGCTTGGTTGACCTTTTGACTTCGACAGATTCATGAACCAAGAAGTGAAGATAATTGATTTTGTCGAGCGATCTTATCTCCATGATCAATCTCGACCTACCAAAGTAAATGTAAAACACAGAATGACACTCCATCCATCCGTTGATCCATCTACCAGGTTGGAGCGCAATTATGGCGTCATTTTCAGTCTTCTCAAGACATTATTGGCGAAAGATATCAAATTTTCTTGAGATTTTTGCCATGATTGTCTTCCACAGGACTCAATGGCAGGTAGTTGCAGGGTCATTTCAGCAGTAAAAGATCTCAGTTACGCCTGAACTATAAAGGCAGATTTTGTACATTTTGTAAGGGTCGACTCTTCCTGATTTTCTCGGCTGCTGCTTGCAGACTTGTAGTGTAAAATCCCTTTGTCTCTGAGCTAGATAAAACATCCTGTATCATCTCTTTCAGTCATCAACGTGTATGTGTAGTGTTTTTCCTCTCATTGATGTATTGTTGAGATCAGTGGTCTGCATACTGTATCTATCTTTGGCCTATTGAATAATATACAAGTGAAATCTTATGTTCCTAGTGTTATTCAATCGGTCTCCTGATCTGTATGTGGCTGTTGCTCGATATAAGTCTGAATGAATGTATGACCTTGAATGTTACCCTAGTTCCGTAGTGCATATATGGGCAGAAATGAGTCTGAACACTCTGTTTTGGTGCATCACCGCCTTAGATTAGACTAGGTAGATTTTCTTTAATGCTCTCTTTCTCCCTTTCCCTTCTGAGAATAGATAGGTGCACCCTGATAGTAAGAGGAAGCCGGCCTTCTCCGGAGACTCAACCTCGCAGTTCAAGTCCCACAGCTTGGAGGTTGTTTCCATGTTTCACTAGGTTGTCCTCGCGCATAGGCCTTGGACAAGGGTGCAAACCTAAGTGACAACAGTGACCACTAGAGATTATGTTGGTTTATGGAGAGCCCATCTTTGAACCTATTGCCAACCCAACTAAGCTAGGGCTTAACTACTTCCCAGGCTTTTGAAATACTCTTGGCAACAAAACTACCCTAAATCTAGATAGGTTTAGTGGTAACAAGAAGGATCTAAAACCCAATCCCCTTCTAGGTTGGCCGGTGAACCAGAAAGCCTGAAGAAATACAATGTCTTAACAAAATCTTCCAGGCTTCATTTCATGAAAGATCTTGAATCACCCATGTGGAAATTAAAGCAGTACCTTACTTTTGGGTGGACAACAAGCCTAGGCCACTAGACTCTTTGGGAAGACAATAGAAATGCCAGGCAACCCTAAGAAAGCCCTAGTGAGAAGTGTTTGATGCCTAGAGGAAGTCAGATAATAGGAAACCGAGTTTGAGGTAGGAGGTCTTTGAAAGAGCCCAATAGGAAGAATAATAAACATGGGTGGTAACCAACACTTTGGAGCAAATTTGGAATTTTTCCACAAGGGAGAGAGGTTTGGTGATTCAATACTCCAACTTCTTCTCTATTCTAGCAAGAACCACTTTCCAAATGTCAACAACTAAGGCTTGGAAGGCAAAGGGGATACCTAGTAAATGAAAGACTTCTCCATGTTGAACCCATTTCCATTGATATTGCTCAAGCCAAGCAAGATAGGGAAGGGAAGACTACCTGTAGCAAAAGGGTTTTGTGCCACTGAATAGCAGACCCTGAAGCAAGAAAGAATGTGTCAAGACATTGCAAAGCAGAGGCAATATTATCTGCATCCTCTATGAGAGTGAGGAAGGAGTCATTTATGAAATGACCATTCACAAGATGATTAGGGAAATCTAGGAGGGAAATACCCTAGACCCTTCTTTGTGAGATGATAAAATATTAGATTTGATTATTTATGCAATAGAATCTTTGCATGAGCACTGAGGGTTATAACAAAATTCTTTCATCACCCATTTTTTTAAAAAAAATGATGATTTTGTTAAGTAATTCCATTTCCAATAAGGGCCTAACCTATACTATTATGCATGCCAAAGTGTACTGTGATTCATTTTGCATAGCCTATAAACAAATTTCTATGTATTTTATGTTAGAAAACACATGTAAATAAAAAAATATTGGAATTTCTCATCTTGGCTTCTACTTTGAGAAGTGGAAGAGACTTATTTACACATCAATACAAGTTACAAAGCATAACTTAAGGGGACATGCTAATATCTAGACAAAATGCACTAGGGACAAAACAAAGTAAAACATTTTTTTCCAGATTCATTAAAACGTGGTGATTTTTGGCCTTTTTTTTTTTTAACTACAGAATAGACAAATCATGAAGATTGGATGCTAAAATTTTCAGAAAGATTCATGATGTTTTCAATTTTTTGAAAATTCATCAACTGTACAATTTTCAGGGAGGATAGTCGCGTCCTAACTTAAGACACACACTATTAATTATTCACCTTGGGAAAGGTGAAGAGTTCTTTATTTACAACAAAGAACAAGTGAAGAATCACTTCCTTGGGTTCACTATAAATGGAAATTGGTCAGAGTGATTGATTGGCCTTCTTCAAACTTTAAATGTACCATGCCTTTCATCCTCTGCAAGAGACCCAAAATTTTGAAGAGGAACTACAATTCTAAAAATAGTGTGGTATATTTTTTAGTATTAGAATGCATTAATTGGATCATTCAAAGTCAAATAATTTAGATTAAGCTAATATTGAAATTTCAAATATTCTTATTCATGAGAAATTTGAAAAAGTAAATCTTGTAGCTCAAGTTTATATAGACTTGTTTAATTAGGTAGCTCAAGTAATATTATTTATAGCTATTTCTTAATACTATAATCCATTTTATTAAATTAGTATATTTAAATTATTTATTTTATACAATTTTATGTTGTCTGGTATAGAGGGATTTCTCTATTATATTTGAAATTGTGCATTCAAGGACCATTGGAGGTGTTAGAAAGTAAAGTCCACCAAGTTAACTAAGAGGAGGGGGATGTGCTTAATCAGTTACCAGATCAATACAATTTTTATTTGCCTCATTGAATCTTAAACATGTGATCAATATCAATAGTAACAATAGGAAGATACACATACACAATAAGACAAGATATGTTAACTAGGGAAATGTTAAGATTAAACAAGGATAGAAATAACAATTACATTAAAATATAAACAATATGAGAAAATAATAAATTGCACAGAAGAGAACACAAGAAACCAAGATTTAACATGGTTCACCCAACCCTTGGGCTATGACCACCAAACAGTGAGGCCAATATTCTTACAATCCATTGATTACAACCTGATTCTAAACAGTAATCCCTTATAGCTCAATACCACCACAACAAAAAAATTTTGCATTACACATTATGAAAATCCCTAACCCTAAGATCTTTTATTAAAATATTTTAGTTTATTCAGGGTTAAATTTTGTTACAACATGTCAACCCCAAAAATATCAATAAAATAGATTGCAAAAAAAAATCTCGAGGGCTACGCCCTCAAACCCTTGATGCCCATGGCCTATAGGCCCAACTTTTTTGGTAGTTGTTACCCTTGAACCCTCGCTCAGGGCCCGACCCAACCTTGAACCCCACCAAATAATTATGGAGTATATATAGTACTTCCTTTATCAACCACTAAAAACTAAGGGTCTCCCACTTGTGAACTGATCAGGCTCCACACTAGAAAATAATCTCTCACTTGGAGACTGGTCCTGTAGCTATGTCACTACTCAATGAGGCTCATTTTGGATCAAACCATGCTTGACTCAGTTGTTCTTTTATTTTGTTCAGTCTAGAAGACCAACTAAAGCTAAAGAGGATTTTAACTTCTATCTTATGACTACCTTTGTAAACATATCCACTAGATTGTCATCTATATGTATCTTCTCTAGGTTTAACTATTCATCATCCAAAAATGACCAAATGACATAGTAACACAACTATATGTATTTTTTCTTTGATTGCAGAGTAGAGTTCTTCACAAGAAGAATGGCCCATTGACTATCTGTAAAAAAATAATTATCCTTTTGTCGATGTCATAATTCTTTCAGGAAGAACTGAAGCCATATCATTTGCTTGGCTACCTCTATAGAAACAACATACTCTTTCTCTGTAGTGGATAAAGCATTGACCAACTATAACCAAGAAACTTAATAAATACATAACATGTAGTACTCCACCTTGTAGCAATATAACTTGCCAAATCTGAGTCAACATAGCCCTTTGAGTTAGTAGTAGAGCCCCCAAAGTATAAACACTTACTAGATGTCCCTCTCAAATATTTGAGAATCTAATTGATTGCATTTCAATGCTCACTTCTTGGATGACTCATATATTTTTTAATGACTCCCACTACATGTGTAATATTTGGCCTTGTACATACCATAGCATACGTCAAGGTTCCTACAGTTGCATCATTAGGTACCTTAGACATCTTATCCTCCCTTGCCTCCATCTTTAGACACATCTCCTTAGTCAACTTCAAATGACCAAGTAAAGGTGTCCTAGCAACTTTAGCATTCTCCAGAGAGAAACATTACAACACCTTCGCAATATAATCAATCTGAGAAAAGTCAATTTTATGTGCTTCCTATCTCTGTAAATTTTCACACCAAGGATTTTCTTTATTGTCCCCATATCCTTTATAGAAAATGAGTGTGCTAACTAGCATTTCAACCACTTAATGTTATCCATTTTAGACCCAACTACAATCATATCATCAACAATATAAACATAAAATAATGAATTTTTCATCATCTAACCTCTTAAAATAAACACAATGATTTGAATGACACCTACTGTATCCATGCTCATGCATAAAACTATAAAAATTCAAATACCATTTCTGAGGTGCTTCCTTCAAGTCATATAGACATTTCTTCAATTTTCACACTAAGTTATCCTTACCTTGACCTCAAACCCCTATTTCTATGCAATATATATCTCTTCATCCAAATCATTATGAGGAAAGGTTGTTACAGCATCAGGCTTCTCCAAATGCAAATCTTCAGTAGCCACAATAATTAAAATAGTATGGAGAGAGGTCATTTTAATAACAGGATAAAATATCTCATCAAAATCAATTCCCTCTTTCTATGCAAATCCTTTTTATCTAACCTGACTTTAAATCTTTTCTTACCTCCATCCTCTTATTTAAACCTGCAAACCCATTTATTCTATAAAATCCTCTTACCATAGGAAACTTGCATAAATATCATGTCTTTTTTTTTAGCAAAGAGTCAATTTCTACTTTCATTGTAGATTCCCACTTAATTTTACTATCCACCTATAGAACTTCATCATAACATCTAGGTTCACCAGCACTTGTTAGTAAAATAGAGTACAAGGAGGGATAAAATCATTCTAGAGGTCCACTTTGCCTTTTTGCTGTCTAACATTTACCTAGGTGTGTTTTTTGTTCATGTTGTTGCACATAGTGAGAAATTTCTAGAACCTAATATTTTGGAGTATCATGTAGCAATACACAATCATCTTCTATCTTCTCATTTTCTCTAACAGATATTTGTACAACACTTTCTCATTAAATATGGAATCCTTGTGATGTGAGAACCAATCTTGCTTCTTCCCCAAGCTCTCTCAAGGTCTCCTTAGGTCATACACTTGACCAAGTAGGGCTTCTCCTTATCTTATGCTCCTTAGGACTCTATTCAATAGATCATAAACCAATAAATTGGTGTACATCAACTCAATAGAAAAAACTTGCTTGCTAACTCACCGTCAACACAAGTGACTCCAAAATATGCATGAAACTCCCAAATTAAATGACTAATCCTCTAGGAAGGTATTCAAACTTCCTTCAATGTAATTGATCACAATTAGGCTTGATACCCTAATTTAGTTCCACTAATCAAGCAAAAATGCTACCAAATTCTTGTAATAGGGCTATAAGCAATTAGCCTTCCAACTAGTGTAAATTCCAAATATCTTGCAAGAATAATAACAAGAGGTAAAAAAAATACCATTCCATACACCCTTTTTAGAGACCTTAAACATTTTGGGGTTCTAAGGTCTTCAATCTATGCATACAGTACGATCACAAAAATACCCATAAAATAAGGGTTATAAGGGTTTTGAGAGAATGTGGTCTAGAGGGAGTTTTTCCCTCCTCAATACTTTTGGAAATTCTTTCCCTTGGGCTTTGAGTTACTTCTTAATACCTTCTACTATATTGCAATCTCAAGTTGAAGTATCAGATATGTTCAACCATTCCAATTCCACTTGTTCTTTTCTCTAATCCCTAACCAAGTTACGAAGAGTTTCCTAGGGCATCACCTCAAATAGTTATCCTCAGCATTCCAAGGCCCCATATTCACTATAAAAAAATGTATATGTATTCATGTTCCAAATCCAAAAAGGCCATACAAATTCTATAGTGGGAAGTGGCCCTATGACTCCATTTGTGCAAACAACCTGAGTCAGGGTAATGAACTAGTAGGAAACAAAATAATTTAAATAAGCACTCAAAAACTTAACAAATAAAAGACTAAGGATGTATAGAATCTTAAATAAAACTATTCTAAAAATTATAATCCAATAATGTCCAAATCTAATCCAGACACTCGCCAAAAGAACTCAAATCACAAAACTATTACACAGAACTGGTTGCACAGTCTATACAATCCAAAAACTAACTTCTCCAACACCTTGAATGGGTTGAGAGTGGCCTCATATAGGCTTAACATGAGAACTCCTAACTATTTTAGATAGTGATCTACCCCTCTTAATAAATTTACAAAAAATGCAAGAAAAGTTGCCAATGATGTCATTGACAACATCGACAACAATTGAGCAAGTTTTGCATCTTGTTGAGTTAGACCCTCAAACTTGCTCCAAAGGATATGAATCTTTTCATAATGTCCAAATGGGACATAAAAAACCTAAATATGACCTCAAAAACTCTATTTTACCATTATACCCTTCTCGGCTTGAAAACACCTAGTTTTTCCTAATGAGCAACTAGAAGCAACTTTGACCTAGTTTTGATTGTCAAACTTAACATCTTACCTTCTTAGGACTGCATGAGTCCCTTTATTGATCGAGTGGTGTGGCTAGAACCACAACAAGAAAAAAATAAAAAAGGGATCCCTAGGTCTTCCTTGGCTCACCTAAATACCCCTTCATCATACTGCCCCACAAAGAAAAACCTATGTCACTTCTACGGACAAGAGGTTTGTGCTAATGCCTATCTTTTTGAAGTCTTCTATAGAAATCATTGTGGATTCTAATTATAGTTTTTTTCTCTACATGATAAGGTGCTCCATGTACACCTTGTTCTTACTAACTTTCTTGACTCTTGAGTCTAAGAACTTTTCAGCTTCCAACTTTTTGGTTGAAGGGACTATTGTAGGTTCCAAGTCATCTTGAAGTCCTTGACTACTATGATCATTAGTAGGCATTGTACTTTAAACTAAACCGAGTCTTTCTCATAAAAAAATGGAGATATGCCCAAACCTGATGGTAAATCAATCTTATATGCATTTTCCCCATATTTTTCTATGATCTTGCAAGGTCCTACTCTTTTCATCTGCAACTATCTATAATATTTCCTTGTTTAAGTGCAACATGACATAATTTCCAATGGAGAATTGAATGTCCTTTATCCTTTCACCTACTATGGCTTTCATCTTTTTTGTAATAGCTTGGATGGTTTTCCTCATGTGCTCTTGTGTTTCCTTCATTGTGTGGGAAAAATCATCAGCATACCCTCTCCTATATTCCATGCCTCCAAGATCCCTCAACTCACACACACCTCTAGGATACATTCCATATACAATTTCACATGGACTTCTTCCTATGGTCATACTTCCTCTATCATTATATGCATACTCTACTTCAGAGATAACCATATCCCGTGTTTGCACATACTCCTTTGTTAGGCATGTTAAGAGGTTACCCAACACCCTACTAACCACTTTAGTCTGACCAAGTGTTTGGGGATGGTAGGCTGATCCAGATGACAAGTTTGTGCCAAGTCTATTCCATCAAGTCTTCCAAAAGTGACTCCTAAATTTTAAATCTCTATTTAAAACTATGTTCAATGGTAGGTCATGAATCCTCACGGCTTCTTGTAAGGAAAAATGTGCAATTTTGCTTGCATCATTGGTAGTTTTGCATGGGATGAAGTGCCCCATCTTGCTAGACCTATCAACAACTACATAGATACTTTAATAACCTTGTTTTGTCTTGGGCAGTCCTACTATGAAGTCCATGCTCACATAGTCCTATGGCCTATTTGGAATTGGTATGGGCTAATAAAGACTTACATTACTCATCTCTCCTTTAGCTTTCGTACACACCATGCATTTTTTCGCATACTTAGTCACATCTCTACCTAGTTTAGGCCAATAATGGAATCTTTGGACCAATTCTAAGGTTTTTCTCACACCAAAGTGTCCACTTAGACTCCCATTGTTTTTCTCTCATATTAGGTTATCTCTTATTGATCCTCTTGGCACACACAACTAATTACACTTAAAGAGAAACCCATTTTTCAAGG
The DNA here is from genome assembly GCA_028749045.1 of Cupressus sempervirens. Taxonomy (NCBI): domain Eukaryota; kingdom Viridiplantae; phylum Streptophyta; class Pinopsida; order Cupressales; family Cupressaceae; genus Cupressus; species Cupressus sempervirens. The sequence goes on along the minus strand of CM053785.1, from coordinate 129,366,826 downwards.
TAAATTTAGAATACTTGCTATGAAAGTGGTTCCGAAAACCAAAACACAATTTGTATGCCTCTACAAAGTCTTCATCATCCTTGTAGAGACTCTTAAATCTTTCTATCCTAATGCTATGCATCTTTATCTCTTGAATTATCAACATCCTCCTTTCTCATGCATCTGCCACTTTGTTCATTTTTATTTTCTTGTGCTTGACTATAAAGGTGAATGTCTGCAAGTACTACATCCACTTCAAGTGCCTATTTCTCAACTTTTCTTGAGTTTTGATGTAGCTCAAATTTTGATTATTAGTAAATATAAAAAATTCCTTGGGCAATAAATAATGCCTCCATTTCCTTAGGGACTGAAGTAAGGCATAGAGTTTAAGGCCATAGGAAGAATATTTCTTTTTGGCTTCATTAAGCTTTTCACTAAAGAAGGATACTAGCATACTTTCTTGACTCGACATTCCCCCTACTACTAGGCCACTTGCATCAAACTGTAGGGTGAAGAGTTTTTCAAAATTGGGTAGTTACAAAATAGGTTGGGTAGCTACTTGATTCTTGAGCACTTTTTAGCTTCTAAGGTCCATCTAAACTTGGAATTGACCCCACTCTTTATGGTATCTAGAAAAGGTGCACATATGCCACTAAATTTTCTAATGAAAATCCTACAAAACTGTTGTAGACCATGAAAATTCATTACCTCAATTGATGTGGTAGGTGGTGGGAATTTGAGGATAGTAACAACCTTATCTTGATCCATCTTCAAGGATCCTTCAAACACCACAAAGCCTAGATATAATAATTTTTTCTTGAAGAAGTCACACTTCTCAAGATTAATGGAAAGCTTCTCTTCATGAAACCTCTACATTATTGCTTTCACATGCTTAATGTGCTCCTCATTAGTCTTGATGAAGACTAGTATATCATCTAGATAAACCACAAAAAATATTCCAGTGAAGTCTTTAAGAACTTCATTCACGAGCCTCATGAATGTGCTAGGAGAATTTGACAGACCAAATGGCATCACTAGCCATTCATATAGCCAATCCATGGTTTTTAATGTTATTTTCCACTCATATCTATCCTTAATCCTAATTTGGTGATATCCACCATTCAAATCCAATTTGGTGAAGTACATAGCTCCTCCAAGACAGTCCATGAGATCCTCAATCCTAGGTATGGGAAACAAATACCTGATGGTGATCCTATTTATGGCCCTTGAGTCTACAGAGAATCTCCATTTCCCTCCGTTCTTGGATGCTAATACCCCAAGGACTACACATGGGTTTATGCTCTTTTTAATTAGACCTTGGTCCATTAATACATTCACCTAGCTTTTCAATTCCAAATTGTGGCCCAGAATGATCTTATATGTTGCCTTGTTAGGTAGGGATGCACCAGGAACAAAGTGTAATTGATGGCTTATAGCTTTTCTAGGAGGTAGGGTAGTAGGAGTTCCATCACTTACTATGTCCTTGTATATATCAAGCAATGCTTGTACCTCTTTTGGTAATGGATCTATGATAGTATTCTCCTCTCCTTTGGGCTTCAATACTACTACATAACCCTGGACCTCCTCATCCTTGGAGTCCTTGAAAAATTCCTTTCCACTACACAACAAGACACTTGGCACTTTGGACCATGATGCATCTTCTTCCAAAAGGAACTAGATCTTAAAGGTTTTGCCACCCTTCTTAAATGAGATGGAATTTGTCTTTCCATCATATACTACTTCTCTATAAAACTACCAAGTTCTACTTAATAGAAGACAACAAGCATCCATGGGTAGGATGTCACACAAAAATCTATCCTTATACCCTACTATAGAAAAATCCACTAATGTATGTCCATTTACCAGTACACTTTGACCCTTATTGAGCCAAGTCACTTTATTGGGATTCACATGAGGTATCTTAGTCAACTTGAGCATATTGACTGCCTCCTCTAACATTATATTATTAGTAGGTCCAGAGGCTACTACTACTTTACATACCTTCCCTAGGATCATATATCTGATCATAAATAGAGCTATCCTATGCTTAGGCTCATTAGGAGAAGGTTGTTTAATCAACACCCTTTTAAACATAAGATTCACTCCCTTTTCTGATTCTGTAAGGTCCACTTCAAAATGCTTGCTATATTTTTTCTCTTGAAAATATGATATCCTCTTGATAGTGGTAGGTGTAAACGAAATACGCTCCTCTTGAATATTCCACATCAAACCTCCTAATTATATAGCCACCTTTATTGGCTCCTCTTCTTTTTTTTTCGATCTAAGACATAATCTCTGAAACTCCTCTTTATAAAAGGTCACATTTAAATCTTTTTTTTTAATTCCTTGTCTTCTTTTGTGGAGCTGGATTTCAAAGTCTTCTCACAAGAAGTTCTCCTTTAGCTTGGTAACCATGGCATTCTAGCTAGCTATAGACTTCTTTCCCATGTTTAACCTCTCATCTTGGACATATTTCTGCCAAGTTAAGGTTGAAAAATTCAGTCTTGACTTGGCCACCTTGGTCCTCTATGCCTCTGACACACCTTCACACTCAAAATGGTTATCCATGCCATCCAACCAATCCATCACTACATCTATATCCATCTTTCCACTGAATAGTGGCATACCTTCCAAAGCTTTCCCTCCTAGGGCTTTTATGGCTTTCAAGAAGAGCTCCTTTTTAAGGATAGGGTCAAGTTCAGGTATAACATCTTCTTGTTCTACCTTCTTACCCTTCTCATTTTCCTTTCTTCCTTTCTCTTGGTTGCATCAGCAATTGCATCCAACTTATTTTTCACCTCTTCAAATGTTTCTTCAAGGAATTTATTCTTAAATCCCTTTTCTCATCAACTTCCTTTGCTAACTCTACATTAGTGACCATACAAGACTCACCTTACACTCCTTAAGAAAGTATTCAATATATCCTAAACTAATCAATTGGTGTACATCAACTAAGTAGAACTAACTTTTTTGCTAACTCACCATCAACACAAGTAACCCCAAATATGCATGATATTCCCAAATGGAATGATTGGTCCTCTAGGAATAAATTTGGACTTCCTTTAATGTCTGTGATGACAATTAGGCTTGAAACCATAATCAAGTTCCAGTAACAAAGAAAAATTGCTACCAAATGCTTATAACAAGGTTACAAACAATTAGCCCTCCAACTCTGGCAAAATCCAAATACCTTGGAAAAACCCTTAACAAGAGGTATAAAAGACTATCATTCTAGACACCCTTTTTAGAGACTTTAAATATTTTCGGGGTCTAAGGTCTTCAATCTGTCCGTATAGTAGGGGCATAGCCTTAAAACAAGGGTTATAAGGGTTTTGGGAGCAATCTAATGTAGAGGCAGTTTTTCCCTCATCAATACTTTTTCTAATGCTTCCCACTAGGCTTTTAGTTACTTGTTAGCACCTTCTATCATATTCTAATCTTAGGTTGAAGTATCAAACATATTCAACCTTTCCAATTCCACTTGTTCTGCTATGTGATCCCTAACCAAGTTACCAAGACTTGCCTAGGGCATCGCCTCAAATATTTAGGGCATCACCTCAAATATTTATTCTCATCATTATATTGCCCCATCTTCATGATACAAAATGTAAATGGAGCCATTTTCAAAATCCCAAAAGGTTGTATAGATTGTACAATGGGAAGTGGCTCTATGACTCCATTTGTGCAAACAGACTAATTTGGGACAACAAACTAATCGGAAATAAAATAATTTAACTAAGAACTCAATACCTTAAGAAATGAAGGAATAATCCTATATAGAATATGAAATAAACCTAATCTAACACTTCCAATCCAAAAATATCCAATTTTAATCGATACACTCTCCAAAAGAACTCTGAAGCACAAAATTGTTACTCAAAACTAGTTGCATAGTTCGTACAATAAAAAAAAAAACTTCTCCAACACCTTGAATAGGTTGAGAATGGACTTATATAGGCTTACTATGAGTACTCCTAACTATTACAGATAGTTATCTCCTCCTCTTGAAAAAGTTGCACAAAATGCAAGAAACATTGTCAATGTTGTCATTGAAAACATTCACAACAATTGAGTAAATTTTGGATCCTTTTGAGTTAGACCCTCAAACTTGCTCCAAAGGCCATAAAACTTTCCATAATTTCCAAATAGAATTAAAAATACATAAATATGGCATCAATAATGATCTATTTGACCATTCTACCATTCTAGGCCCCAAAATACGTTATTTTGTATAGTTAGCAACTAGAAACAACTTTGACCTATTTGGGATTGTTAAACTTTACACCTTAACTTCTTAGGACTACATGATTCCCTCTAGTCAAAAAGTGGTGTGGCTATGATCAATAAAAGCCTAAATTCCAAAGGGAGCCCAAGGTTTTGCTTAGCCCACCTAGGTGCCCTTGCACCACCCTGCTTCTTACAATTTTATGATTTCCAAAATCCCAAAGCCTATAAATAAATTCATTAATTCTATTTCCAAAATCTATATATTTCTTTGACCTAGCTTCTAGCTTGGTGCTATTTTCAAAATCTATATGTGTAAATTTTTCATAGCTAAAGGTTTTGACAAAAGAATAACTCACCTTCTTACCTGTTCATGCTTCCTCTAGAATACCAAAACCCAAAAGAGTAGAGGGACCTCTATTAATAAAATATATAGTAGTATTGACAACATCTACTCACATATTTAAGTGCAACCCAACATGTAATGTCATACTCCCTGCACACTCCATTATTGTCTTGTTCATGCACTCAACCACTCCATTTTCATGTAGAGTCCTTGGAATATTTTTCTATCTACAAAGACCATTAGTGGAGAAATAATATTTAGATTCATGATTGCATTAATGACCACCATTATTAAATTTGAGACATTTTATCATTTTACCAATCTCATTCTCAACCAAGCATTTCCATTTCTTAAAGTAAAAGGAATAATATGACCTCTACAAAGATATAAGGTGCCTACTTTCACACCTCTTGCTACTACAAGGGAACCTTTTGAAACCTTCCATTTTTATCATTAAAAGTAACTGCACAACCCTCATCACCAAGTTTCTTAGCTGAGATTAAATTCCTACTTAGTTTTAGAATATGTCTTACCTCATGTAGTAGCCAATGATTCCCATTCTGAAACTTAATCTTAAAATTTTTCCATTTCCAACAATCTAATAGGAATAATTATCCCCCAAATAAACAAGCCCAAAATCTCCTTGGACATAATTAATAAAATAACCTCTATGGGGTGTAGCATGAATTGAAGCTCCAAAATCTAAGACCCAAGAATTATCAATGCTTTCTAAACAAAGAAGAAAAGCATCTTCTTCAGATTTATTACTTACCACATTTGCCACCTTGTTCCCTTCAATTTTATTTCCTTCACTATTCTTTTGAGTGCAACAATCTTTTTTCTTATGTCTTGGTTTCCCCCAGTACTAGAAATGTCTTGGTCTACTATACTAAGACCTCTTCCCCTTCGAGTTTCCTTTTGATTTCCCACAATTTCTAGAATTACTTCCTCTCTAAGTCATTTTGTCTCTTCTTTGTGATTAAAAATACTTCCTAATAAAGATCCACTTGAGGTTTTCCTATAAGTTTCATCACTTACAATAACATCAATCACATCATCATATTTTATGGTATTAGATCCAAAAACATAATTACTCACAACCATTACCAAGCCATTCCATCTTTTAGGAAAAGAACACAAAATAAAGACAGACCTAAATTCTTCATCAAAATTGAGATTCACAGAAGATAAATGACTAGTAATAGTATTAAACTCATTTAAATTATCTGTGACAGATCCACCTTCTTTCATCTTCATATTAAATAAATGCTTCAATTGAAATATCTTATTTGAAGCTGAGGGCTTTTCATACAATCTCTCTAGGGTTTCCATCAACTCTTCTACCATCTTCTCTTTTGTAATCTTAAATTTCACCAATGGTGCCAAGCATAATCAAATGCTTCCAAGTTCCCTTTTGTCTAAAATCTCCCAGTACTCATTTGTCATAGTTTCCTATTTCTTGGCTTTTCCTTCCAATGGCTTCCATAAATCCTTCTAATATAGATAGTCTTGGTTTTTCATTTTCTATAACTAAAAATTTTGACCATTATTCTTGTCAACATTCATCTTACCATCATCTTTTTCTGCTCCCACTCAACTTTGAGACTTTCCTCTAGAGGATATGCGAAAAAATAACCTAGCTCTAATACCACTTTTTAGGATTCAACACAAACAAAAGTAACAATTACATGAAAATATAACCAATATCATAAATTAAAAATTTTCATTGAAGAGAACACAAGCCACAAAGATTTAACGTGGTTCACCCAAGCCTTGGGCTATGCCCACCAAACAATGAGTCCAATATTATCACGATTCATGGAGTCTTAGCATTTGATAAAATAGTCGTTTATCATTTCTTTTAGAGTCCTAGAATTAGAAGAAATAGGGCTAAAATCATCTTCTATAATGGAATTCTAATTAATATTTTGAGTTTTAAAGAGTTAAAGAATAGATTCCCAGTTATACCTACCTGAATTCTACAAAGCTCAAAGTGGAGAAGAAATCACAGAGTCTTGTTGCCTCATCCTTTCAATTTGGATTTCAAAGTACCCATTCTCGTTTCTAGAAAACTCCTAGGTGTTATGATATATTAAGATGTTAAAATTCTGGCAAATCGCAAGCCAACACCTCAATTAAAGGAATTCAACTTATAATGAGGTAAGTATTCAATCAGGAGGTTTAGTTAGGTCTATTAAAATCGCTCTATTGAGATATTTTCCCCAGTACACTGGTAATAATATCTTAGTACTTGATCCTTCAATTTTTCCTCATGAAGTTGGTTATGGATTTTCTCTCTACAATGTCTAAATCTCATCTCCTTATTTTATTTTTTGTATTCTTCTCTTCACTGCTAGCTTTCTTTGTCTAATCTCTCTATCAAACTTAGCCTTTTCATTCATTCAATATCTTCCTATGGATGAATAATAATTTTGAGTTTTATCCCTTTTGAAATAGACATTCATGGAAGGTTATATGTGATGTCCCCGTTCTGACATGTAATATAAATAATAAATAAACCATTATATATAAAGTGTTATTCATAAAAATATTAAAGTAATAATATTTTATGTGTAAAATTATATATAATATCCTCCCATTATAATAGCAATGCGGAATTATGAAATTAATTAAATGATAATCTAATATAATTATAAATAAATAATAATATGATTAAGATATGATACTATTAATATTATAATATAGTAATATAATTTATAGTTGATATTTTATTAGAATAATATATATTATAATACAATTATTATTAATATAATATATCAAGCTTATTAATATAAGTATATAATTAATATAAATATATAATTAATATAAGTATATTATTATTACTAATATAATTAATGAAAAGGCGTGACTCCTAGGAATGAAAAACTATATACATAGAGAAATTTTAACATTGAGGGATATATCAGAAGTAAGGAAAAATATAAAGAGAGAAAAAGAGGAATGATCGTCAATTGGAGAGCAAAAAGGAGAAAATATATTTACATTAAGGATATAAACCCTAATGTCCCAAAAAGGGACATTACAAAAGGTATCAAAGCAGAGATCTTGCCATCCTGCAAAATAAAGATAGAAAGAATAAATAAAACATCCTCTTTAATAATCACAATTTCAATTTCATCTAGCTCTACATTTTACATTGAAAGAAGTTCATTGAATCAACCTAGTTCAGCCAATCGATGAAATGTACTCCAATAAATGCTTGATCATTGATAGCTCACTGACTTGGCTTCTTGATCATACCTCATCCGACTTGTAGTAAATTGATGACATTGGAGGCCACAGTTGAAGGAATCTCACGAGCTAAGTTTCTAATCACATGATGGAGGACTCCGTGCAAATCTTAATATGCCTTCACAAATTTTGCTATCTAAAAATTATTACTTTTTGTGCTTTTGATTATGTAGCTTGACTTGAATCTCATTTTCACTACCCAACCACGAGTTATGGATGTTTGTGAATAAAAAGCTATGGAGTTTTTGCCTATAAGAGAAGGTAGTGATTTGACTCATTACACATATACATATCATTAATGGAGGATTAAGGATAAGAAACAAATAACAAAAGATATAATATTCAAGAATGACTACAAGGATAAGCGAAGGAAGAAAGGATAGGAATTGGAATAGTCACATCACACATGCATTGAATCACATAACCATAAAGAATAGGATAGTGTGGAGGAAACCAATTCATTACTATTAAGAAGGCATCAGAGAATAGTGAAAGAAGCTACCATTGAGAAAAGAGGAAGTATCATCACAGAATGCCAAATCACCTCCAGAATGTCCACACCATGTCAGTCTATATTTGGAAGAAGAGGAAGCATCATCGAAGAATGCCACATCACCTCCAGACTGTCCACACCATGTGAGTCTGCATTCCATTCAGAGGTACCATGGGAGGAAATGGAAGAAGTAATAAGGCATTTTAACTCAATTCAAATATCCTTGCACATGTTCCAAAAAAGGAGATTACTATACAGATAAAGAATGTGGAAAAATACAGTCAACAGGTTTCCATTAGCACATCATCTTACATGGTATCTCAAGACATTGTAATTACTACTTGTAAAACTCAACAACTAGGGTTGTTGAACCAAGTATGAGGGAGTCAACTATGAAGGACCAACCACGTCGGATAGTACGTGGGTACAGAGCGGCATTTGGAAAGGATGTGGAACACCATTTAAGGGATCATATCAAACATTACAAACATTTTGGAAGGCATCGAATATTCCAGTAACCATGGGATGTGTCCTACATACTTGAGGCCATAACATCATGGTGGATAGAAAAATATAGTGTTATACTGTCGGGTAACATTACCTCCTCAAAGGATGAGGAAGATCGTCATAACTAATCATACTCTTGGTCAAGAAATAGTGATAATAATTTTTTGTAAAGGGGTATTTTGGAAGAGCGAAAGAAATTTGGAATCACTTGCAAATTCTGAGATCATTGCCCTTATAAAGTCATGATCCTTCTTTAAGAGAAGCAAGTGTAAATGTGGCAAATATTCCCCTTAGCTAAAGAGAAAAATTTACAAAATGGTCGTTAATTGAGAATAAGCCTAAACTGAAATACATTTTGCTAAGTCAAGGAGACACGTAAAGATAGCATTTGATGATGCGAAACATCACCTCATTGATGATAAAGCTATCAATGAATGAAAGAAAAAGCACAAAGAACATCAATAACATTCAGTCAATGAACAAAGAGGGAAGCCAATGGAGCTTCGAGGAAGTTCAACCATAGGTAAAATATGAAATTGTAAGTTTTCTTAATTAATGTAATCATAAAGGTGTAAAATTGATTATTTGAGAAATGATTTAGGGATTTCAAGTAGCTTTCCTACGCAGTCTACAATCAAGGAAGGTCTATAAGATGCCTTATTGTAGTACTAGTTAAGGGAAAGACTATTTAGAAACCCTACTATATATAACTTTCCTATGGAATCTGCAATTAAGGGAGGTCTATTAAGACGCCTTATTATAGTACTAGTTAGGGGAAATGCCATATTCAACTTTTTTATGGAGTCTACAATTAAGGGAGGTCTGTTAAGACACCTTATTGTAGTACTAGTTAAGGGAAAGGCCATATTTAACTTTCCTATGGAGTCTGCAATTAAGGGAGGTCTGTTAAGACACCTTATTGTAGTACTAGTTAAGGGAAAGACTATAAGGGCATCTATCCTTCCTATGGAGTCTACAATCGAGAAAGAGTTGCTATGATACCCTATTGTAGTACTAGTTAAGGGGAAGATAGTAAGGGAACCCTACCACTTTCCTATGGAGTCTACAATCAGGGAGAACACCTTATTGTAGTATTAGTTAAGGGGAAGATAGTAAGGCTACCCTACCAACTTTAATATGGAGTCTGCAATCAAGGGAGAGCGGTTAGGACACCCTATTGTACTGCTAGTTAAGGGAAAGATAGTAGTGGTTCCTTTTCACAAGAACCTTCCTAGCCAAACAAGCAATCCACTAAGTAGACCACCTCATGTGGATGCCTAACACTTGCCACCAGGGCCAAGGGGTCCAAAGATCCACTCTTGGGCTTAGTATGGAACTAGCTTGGATTAACTTATTATCATTTGAATTTCTTTGAAGTTTATATATATTTACATGCATGTACTGATGCTTATTTTGTGGTTGCAGGGTTCATAAGCCTAATGAAGAAGTATAGTCATTACGCATTGTTAATTTTAGGATGTAATCAAGGTTATGTATGATTTGTCTTCGTCATGTTTTCTTTGTACCTTCATCTGTCTACATCATGTCTACTTCATGTTTTCATGATCTGTCTACATTGTGTATGCTTCGTGTTTTCAGTCAATGTATATTTCATAAAAAAAATTTGGTCTTTTGAATGCAAGTATGTTTTGTGTTTATGACAAAACTTGTGTATGAAAGATTTGTTTGAGGGCAAGCAAATTCGAGAGGGGAGGATTGTGATGTGCCATTTTGACATGTAATATAAATAATAGATAAACCATTATATATAAAGTGTTATTAATAAAAATATTAAAGTAATAGTATTTTATGTGTAAATTTATATATAATATCCTCCCATTATAATAGCAATGTGGAATTATAAAATTAATTAAATGATAATCTAATATAATTATAAATAACTAATAACATGATTAAGATATGATACTATTAATATTATAATATAGTAATATAATTTATAGTTGATATTTTATTAGAATAATATATATTGTAATACAATTATTATTAATATAATATATCAAGCTTATTAATATAAGTATATAATTAATATAAATATATAATTAATATAAGTATATTATTATTACTAATATAGTTAATGAAAAGATGTGACTCCTAGGAATGAAAAACTATATACATAGAGAAATTTTAACATTGAGGGATATATTAGAAGTAAGGAAAAATATAAAGAGAAAAAAAGAGGAATGATCAGCAATCAGAGAGCAAAAAGGAGAAAATATATTTATAGTAAGGATATAAACCCTAATGTCCCAAAAGGGGGACATTACATTATATATCAAAATCAATGATCCAAAATTTATTCTTTTTCCTCTTATTCCTTCTATTTTTTAGATTGGTTAGTCTGCCTTTCTAGAATTTGATGTCCTTTGACAAAATACATAATTAGCTCCTTAACTATTTATACAATCCAACAATATTGTGAAGAAAATAACTAAAAAGATTTACATAAGTGCTTTTTCCATTACCAACACATATGCCAAAATTGGTTTACGCGATAATTGAATTTCATGACAACCGGTCATAACTAACATTCATGTTGTCCCTCGAGTTCTATAGGCTCGACATAAATTAAGTTTAAATCACTAAGTTTCTATATGTTTCATTCACCATGTATTGTGACTCGATTTATATTGGGGTTCTCGACAACATTTGACTTGTTTGGCATGTAGTGAAATATAAACAAGTACACAGAGCTCAGCCTTCTTAGGATGGCCAGATCATAGTGATCACTGACCAATGCTAAACTAGAAATGACTAAGTTTTGGACACTACTAGGGAATAAGGCTTAGAGATGAACATGATTGTGTTTGTGCTTTAGTGATGTAATGAAAGTGGGTGGTGTAGTTTTTAAATTAAATTTCTTAGCTTTTAATTGAAGTGGTGAACCACTTATAACAACATTCATAGTTATTTTTTGAAGCTTGTGAAAAAATGTTTATTGAATTTTAATTCAATATTTGTTTAACCTTCTTTGAGATAGTTGATTTGTTCAAGGGGTCTTTGATTTCTTTACCAATGTAGCTAACCACTCCATTAATTCCTTCAGGGAGTAATGTTCTTCCTTCCATATAGAGCCATTAAAACATAGGAATATTTCCCTTATTTGTGATGCTAAATGTTGATTATAGATTGAAGTATCTTGCATCACTATGGGTAAAGGCAAGAGCCTACAACACAATGGTAAACTATGAACCTCTTTTGTGGGAGGTCTTCGCTTAGAGTCTACACAAGATTAAAAAGTCATAACAATTAATCATAATAAATAATAATAATTAATTTTGGCTTTTACATATTACCCATAGAAAAAATATTATGATCTATCACGAATTGTGTTTAATAGATTGGATTTATTTCACTTTTTGTTACAAGATGGTTAAATTTAAACTACTTTTCATCGTTGAAAATCTATAGATAGTACTAATTTTTTTGAGAATACTATAATTTAAACATATAAACTATTATGGAAAAATTGAGGCCCAAATTTCATTGCTATATAACTTATAATATCATTTTCATAACAGTCTCAAAATAACTCAATTTTGTAATCAATTAAAAAATTCAATCATCATTATAATTCTCATTTATAGTTACAACTAATCAACTTGCAAAATAAATCAACTAACAATTTAATTTATAATTAATAACTATCTACTATTTCTTAATATACAACTTCAAAAGATAGTGCATATTATATTGATAACAAATTCTATACTTACAATATTTCAAAGAGAACTTCTCTATATAAACTATAAGAATCATCATTACATAAGAGAAAATAATATGGAATCACTTACAATTTCATTAAATATTGGTACAACTACTACATCACACTAAAAAGATATATAAGTACATAATATTTCTCTCTTTTTTTTAAAGGCAAAAGCATACTAGCCATTGAATATATTTTATAAATAATTCTGATTCAAATGTTCAACTGAGAAAGAACCAATAAGAAAATCCAGTGTCGTCACAATATATAAGAAATAGATAATATTGCACTCATAGTATAGCTATAACTACTACATAATAGATATAGACAAGTTTTAACGATGACATGCACTAGAACTTGTGTAATAGGTAGAGCCACAACTATGACACAACATTATGATTACATAGGTAAAGTGACAATTACAAGGTAAAAGAGCATTGGCCTTACACTTTGCAATAGGTAGACCCACAACTTCACTTTGAGGAAGTATCAAGACATATAGAACCTAAGAAACATGAGCTTGAGATTGTCCAATTAGTCGAACGTACACAACAATATGATGCTACAATTATATGAACGTTTCAATCTAAAGATAGAGACACATATGACCACTTCATGACACTACAAAGTTGGAAAACACGTGGACTAGAAGTTGTGCAATTGGTAGAACCACAACTAGAACATAACACTACAATTACACGCACGTTTCACTTTGAAGAAGCATCTGCAAGGATGGCAATAACAACTTACTCCATGGAAGACATAGAAAAGTACTAGCAATGACCACAAGTACATGAATTACGACACCCACCACAATTAGGGCAGTGCTGTACAGTCACACACACGTTACACTCTGGATTAATGTCATCGAGGCGCTTAGAGATCTTGTCAATGCTTGTTGAGATTTTACCGACGCCCGTATTAATGTTACCGATGCCCGTATTAATGCTACCGAGGCTCTTAGGAATGCCCTCGAGTGTTTTGAAAAGGAGCTTGAAGGTCGATGAAATGATCTTTAATTTCCTCTCGATCAGCGCAAGAATAGCGAGCAGAACAATAGCTATGGACGCCACTACAACAATCTGCACAATACTGACTCCACTCTTAGAGTGGGCGCCATCATCAATATAGTATTTGTATGGATCAGAGCCATCCGGAAAAGGAGGTGGGTGTCGTGCTACTTCAAAAATCGGGGGCTCTGGAGTTTGGTCATCACAACAGTTTATAGTAATGGGTGGAGGCGGTGCAAGATATTGAGGATGAGGAAGAGGCGGAGAAAGAGGACTAATAGGATTGCTCAGTTGTCCATTACAACCATGATAGCCTACACCACTGAAAATAGTTAATACCACTAACAACACAATGCCATGTTTCATCCTTGCTACTTAGACAGAGGATGTGTTTAAACTCTTCTAGTTTTCTCACATAGTGGGTGATGCAAAACTTATAGACAATCTCATCTACTGCTGCAAGGTCGAGGAATCGTTGGGTTGGTAGGCTACGTCCTTGATGAGCTCACGAGTCACGGCCTGTTTTAGACATGATTAAATTGTGACGCCCCAATCATATTAAATAATTTAGAACCAATCAACTTGAGTCTTGGAGAATCCAGCAAGACCAAACCTCAAACTAAAAGATTCCAAAATCACTAGAACAAGTTTTCTTTTCAAAGTGGATCAATAATTTTCTTATGTTTGATATTAATAATTTCTTCTTATTATAAATATAAAAGATAAGGACTATAAATACTTTGTATTTTTGTAATGTGTAGAGAATTATTAAAGAGTTATAATGTTTAAATTTTGTTAATTGTATGGATATAAAAGTTAGAGATAAGAATGATCTATAGAAGTCAATAAAAATTTAGTAGATAATATTTTTTTGGTTTAGATTCTAAGAGTTCTTTATATTAGGTTTTACTTGGGTTTTTAAAATGTCACTTTTATGAAACTTTATTTTTTTTATGAGTCTACATCTTTAAACCTTTCTTCTTGTTAATTATATTTTTAGTTTACATTTCTTATAAATTTGTCTTATAATACACCACATACAAGTTGATCAAGTTACTCTAATTAATTGCTTATTTGTCTCACCCAATAATCAAATTTTATTCAAAAAAATATCAATCAATTTTACATTTCAAAAAATTGTTGAATTAAAAAAAAATGGAATCAATTTCAATATCTGATATTTAGTCAAGAATATCTCATGACTCTAGTAAAACCATCCAAATTGTCCTTTTTTTTAATATTGTGATTATTGTATTTATTCTCAAATTTGTCACATAGTTTGGGGTCCCATGGAAGGGGGCCTTACTAGAACACAAAGCTAGAGTTGGATGCTATGTTTTAGGAATACTCCATGGGTATCGATTCCATGAATTTTGTAAGTTAATTTAATTTCAAAATTTGAACACTTATATTTAAGGAAACATGTTAATTTCCTCCATAGATACTGCATAAATAAATATATTACTTTTATTTTTCACAAAAAATATTAAATAAAATGTCTAACAAGTGGCATAAAAAATTCCTTAGTTGGTGTGGCAATTTATAGCCCCATCTCTTTTTCAACCACTTGCTAAAAAGTAAAAGGTCATGTTTGGAACACAAAGTCTTTAATAATCTCATATCAATGTAAAAAATAAATTTATGGAAATATCCTCTTCCATAATAATATACTCAAGCCCCTATCATGGGACCCATACCTCAATCTTTCCTGCATGATGTATAATAATCCCTAGGAAAAGTTATTTTCAAAATATTAAAAATCTCATTGGAGTATAAATGCAATAGCATCTTGGCATGAACATTCAACATTATAAAAAAATTCTAACGTAGACTATTATGCATGCCTTTTACCATGAAAATTTTTCTATATCAAATTTTCTCTGTATTTTATATTACGAAACACATGTCAATGAAAATAAATAGAAGAATTTTTCATCTTGGCATCTACTTTGAGAAGTGGAAGATACTTATTTACACATCCATAAAAGTTACAAAGAATAACTTAAGAGCTACTCTCTTGATTGTTCACCTTGGCGAAGATGAAGAGTTCTCTATTTACAACAAAGCATAAATGAAGAATCACTCCCTTGGGTTCTCTATGAATACAAATTGGTGATACTGATTTATTGGCATTCTTTGAACTTTCTATGTACATATCTTCAATCTTCTACAAGAGACATGAGATTTTGAAGAGGAACTACAATTCTTTAAAATAGTGTGGTATAGGTTTTAGTATAAGAATGCATTAATTGGATCATTCAAATTCAAATCATTTAGATTATTGGTTAATATTAAGATTTTAGATGTTCTCCTTCATGACAAATTTTGAAAAGAAAATTTTGTATCTCAAGTTTATATAGATTTGTTTGATGAGGTGGCTCAAGTAATATTGTTAATACCTCTTTCTTAATACTATAATCTATTTTATTAAATTAATAGATTTAAATTATTTATTATACAACTTATGTTATCTTGTGTAGAGGGATTTCTCTCTTATATTTGAAATTGAACATTTGAAAACCATTAGAGGTGTTTATAAGTAAAGTCCATCAAGATGACTTAGAGGAGGAAGGGGGAAAGGTGTATTAGTTATCAAATCAATACAATTTTTATCAACCTTATTAAACTTTAAACATGAGATCATATCAACAATGACCAGAAGATCTACACATACACAATAACATGAAAAATGTTAACTAGGGAAACACATGATCAAAAGGGAAACCTTGATGGATATGGTTCCCACAAAATGATATACTAATATATCAGATCCTTGTAAAAGGATGGACTTGATTAGGAGCCAATGAAATATATTCAATACCTGCCGGACCCTGTTAGGAGACTTTGAATCCCTATAAGGATATTTTGACCCTGTTAGGAGTTGTACAGCTAGATTAGGAGTTGTAGAAGGCATAAGGAACCACTATCCAAATTTATTTAAGGGAAAGACCATCAAACTCATTGTCCATTTGGCCTTTATATTATTCCTTTTAGAATAATAGAGCTACATACGATCTCAACAACTCCACCTCTTGCTCTATCCTCTTACTATACCACTACCATACAAAAATACTTCTTAGATCTTAGGACCAGATCTACAAACTCGCATCATAGTGATCCCTTTCACCACTTATGTGTATTTACCAATCTTCTTCACTTATCACATATACTTGCTCAAATCCATAGTTAACAAAAATGAAAATAACTTTCCTTTATACAATGTCCTCAAAATAATTCATTGAGTCATCTTGAGGCTTTCCTAATAATAATTATAATATGATCCAATTAAAGATAATGTAATAGATTACATATTTCAATAAATACAAAACATTGTTGGCTCATAGTCTTAAAAACTTCTCACACATGTGACCCCAAACCTTTTTCACTCATTGACATCATCATCAGACTATCTTATGTCTCTATGTATGTTTTCACATACAAATTCTATCCCTATTTGGAGATATAATCCAATTTCCAAAAAGCACTTACCAAGAACTATGTCTACAAAAATTCTTTCATAAATCACAAATAACTGCTACCAGTCTTTAACCTTCTACATGTGCACATGATCACTGAATCAAGACATACTATAGAACATCTCTTCAATTGTGCTTGACTTCATCTTCAACACTTTATCTATATGACCTCAATCTCTTTCTACTACTCTGCCAATTTTCACGCTATGTTGACATCAATGATGAACATAGTCATGAATGCAATGTAGAGTCACGTTGTCAATCTCTAGCTCCAATACTCTACCAATGCTAGAATACTCCCCCAAAATGAATATCATTTTGTATTCATGCTATTAATCTCCCACTTTTTTATTGATGGCAATATAGATGAAAAATATCTAAGTTGCAAGAATACCAAATCCAACTTTACTACCACTTTTTCTACTCTTATCTTATCAAATCTTCTCCTTCAATCAATTCTAAAACTCTCAGGAAAAACACTTCATTAGTGTTACTTCTCCCTCATTTAAATATCTCTCACTCCCTTATTGACATGAGTCTTTTCTTAATAACTCTCTCC
Source organism: Cupressus sempervirens (assembly GCA_028749045.1). NCBI lineage: Eukaryota > Viridiplantae > Streptophyta > Pinopsida > Cupressales > Cupressaceae > Cupressus > Cupressus sempervirens. The sequence goes on along the minus strand of CM053785.1, from coordinate 129,349,253 downwards.
CAATCTAATACAAGAGCATCCTAGGTTGCCTTGTAATCCTACCTATTCTTGTTCATTCTTCCAGTTCATGATAAATGTAAGTTACTACAAATTGTTAGATGCTATTGAGTGTTAGTTACTACTAAGTGCTAGTTATTGTCGAGTTCCAGTTACTATTGAGTTCCAGTCATTATCAAGTTATCCATTGTTGGTCGAGTGTTTTCTTATCTATTGAGTGAACTGATCCGTAGTTCCTTCTTTGACCAAGTTCTTTTTTGATTGTATCTTAGTTTGAGAAAGCTTATGTAATTAATTTAGATCATGAATTTGTTACAAGCTAGAGCTATTGTTGCACCAAAAGATCAACCTATCAATGCCCAATACAACCACTAGAGTTATAGAACATAGGAGGTAGTTAAGCCATGTCATGAATCCCAAAGGGGAACATTGGTGGTTAGTCCAAAAATCTCCCCCTCAGTGTTACCCAAGGAGATTCAAACCCATGACCAAGCTCTAATACCACTTGTTACAACCTAGAGTTGTCATTGCACCAAAAGATCGACCTGTCAATGCTTGATACAACCACTAGACTTATAGAACATAGGAGGCAGTTAAGCCATGTCACAAATCCCAAATGGGAACATTGGTGGTTAGTCCAACAAAATTTAACATACAATTTTGTCTTGGGATGTGTGCATTTAATTTATATGCAACATTTTTATTATGTAACGATCTAGAAACTTTTGTAAGCCATTTTAGAAAGTATAAATAGGGGTGTTTAGGTTTAGGTAAGAGGGGAGTTAGAGAGTTGAGAGCAGATGTTCTTGTGAGAGAAGATTCTCTTGGAAGAGAGATTTTGAATCTAGATCAAGGTTTTTGAATTTTCATTATGCATTGGCCATAACCTCTAAGGCCTTGTAGGTAGGCACCTATGCTTATAACTTTATGAATCAATAAGTTATTTCTTTTTCCTTCTCTCCTTGGTGTTTTTCTTCATTTTATTTTATTTTTTTGTGTTTACTCACAAATCTTGTTAGATAGTTAGGTGTACCCCTATCCCCCTATTTCTCAAACCTTCCTTGTGCCACAATCATGGAATATTTTACCATATCCACTCACTACTCCATCATTCCTTAGAGATTCTTTTTAAGTGTTCATTCTCCACCATTAACATTAATGAAAAATGTATCATTATGTCACTACAATATTTGGGGTCAAATTATGCCAACAATTTATGACTGTGGTGTAATTCGAGCTGGAATTTTTTTTTTGCAGTTCTCCCTAATGTCATCATGATACTGACATTGGTGTCACAATTGTAATTCCCCCATGAGCATAAACAAAAAATAAAGAAACACATGACATAAATCATTTTCCATTTATTTTTTAATTGTGGTGATTTGTGTGTGAAAGAGGTGGACATCACCAAATGAGGGTGGAGAGTTGTGAATGTTGTTGTGCCCTTGTGATTGGTGTGTTTGGTTTTTGTTTTGTCATGATCTCTAGATTTTGTTTCCATTTCCTTGATCTGTGGTTTCATTTTTGCATTGTGCTCTTGCTTTGCGATTTTATTTTCATGTCGTGTCCTTACTCTTCTATTTCATTGACATGTCTTGCCTTTACTTTGTGATATCATTGTTGTGTCATCACATTTTGATCTACATGACCTTGCTCGATGATTTTCTTCAAGGGGCAATAAGAGGTACATATGCAAAAAAAAAATATTTTCCTTGTAAACATGTATGTCTTTATATTCCCTTCTAAACATGTATCTATTTATATATTTAGAGAGATCTCTTTTAAGGTTCCTATTGCATATTATCTGATAACAAAAAAAATAATCCAACTGCATACATATTCAAAAAACTAAATAATAAAACAATAAAACTCACTCAACTCATTCTAAGTGACTTACCTCAAGATATTGCACAAAAATAATGCAGACCACAAGAAATGGGAAGAGTTTGCAAGAAATTTTACAAAAACATATCAAAGAAAATATTTTTAAAAAGAAACAAGCAATAACTCTGATGAATGTATCTAGTTGGTGATTAGCTAGGTTGATTACAAATTCCTCTAGAGCTATCATTATATTGGGTACATATTCCAAAATATAAATAATAAAACAATAAAACTCACTCAACCCATGCTAAGTGACTTACCTCAAGATCCTACACAAAAATAATGTAGGAAACAAAAAATGGGTAGAGTTCACTAGAAATTTTACAAAGACAGATCATGGTAGATATTTTAAGAAAGAAACAAGCCATAACCTAGTTGAATTGGTCTAGTTGGTGATTAGTTCAGTTGATTACAAATTATTGTAGAACTATCATCAGATTAGGTACATATTCTAAAATCCAAATAATAAAACAATAAAACTCACTCAACCTATGCTAAGTGACTTACCTCAAGATCCTATATAAAAATACGGTAGACCACAAAAAATGGGCATAGTTTGCTAGAAATTTTACTAAAACATATTATAACAAGTATTTTAGAAATAAACAAGCCATAACTGAGTTAAATTGGTCTAGTTGTTGAATAGCTAGGTTGATTAAAAATTCTTGTAGAATTGTCATCAGATTAGGTACAATAAAATGAACAATCAACTTTACCAAAAATGATCTAGCTATATAAATATTCCATAACATTGGCCTCAACATCATTTTACTTATTGTACAATAACATCATAGGGATTCCAAGCCTATTATCACACTCTTTCAACTAGGTATTGTTTTAAATACTAATAGCACTTCTTTATTAGTTGATATTTCATTTTGCAATCTTTTATACCTAACACATACTTATCCTAATATGTCTTTTATGGTTGACCATTACATGCTCACTTTTCTCATGACCCACATGAGTTAGTGATAGACTATCAAATGCATTTTGAGGTACATACTATTCAAGTGACTCTTGCATCATTGGCTTCAAATATTTAGATTGGGTCTACGATTTTGATGATTGGAAGTCTAGTTCTAGCTTTATATTTATTTATTTATCTTGGTTTAGGCCTTATTGCAATTCATTTGCAAGAACTAATCTCTAATTACATTATCATCTACAAAGGATAAGTACAAATCAACAATTCTTAATAGTCAAAAGGTTTTATGGCTTAATTAGTTAATGATAGAGTTTCTCTTTCCTCCTAATGGTCACATTATTTTTTTTGTGATATTTAGAGTGCTATTCACATTTTTTGGAATCTAGTGGAGCATCAAAGGATTAAGTGTATTGAAATCCACATGTTCACTATATTTAACAATTGATCAAGTTGATATTCTCTGCTTGGAGTCCACATTGATAGAGGAACAAGTTGTAAGCATCTTTGTAAAGCCTTTGGCATCTCCATGCTATCTTTAGTTGTCCTTAATTATTTCAATGAAGGAATTTTTCTTTGAGGGGTCCTCTTGAGGCCTACCTTTATGTAACATTTTATATAGTTACATCTCTCACTTTTGGAGAGGGTTTTTTGACCATGTGGCTTTTCTCCTTTTTCTTCACTTTGAGTGGCTTTCATTGTTCAAGGGTACGTAAGAAGGTAGTTTGTTGTTAGGACCTATTCATGCATTTCATGCTTAGAGATTTCACAATATTTTATTAACTAGTTGAATACATGTTCAAGAATATCATCATAGACATTTTTATACATAATCAAGAATATGTTTATACATTCATGCTCTAACTTAAGTTCACTTAATTGAGCCTAAATTAATAATATTCTAGTCTACTTGGGCTCTAGATTATATATATTGTGCATATTGTGCACTTCTAACTTGCATATCTAGTTCTATTATACTATAAATTTAGTTTGTGTTAGATGTTGCATATTTTTTAGGATTAATTATTTCTGTAGAAGAAATTGATCTCTTCATTGTAATTCATATTGCATATTATGAATTTTTTAGCTATATTACTCCTTATTTGAATCTTGTTCCGTCTATTTTTTTCTAAAATTGTATGTACCAAGATCTTAAATTGTGCATACTTTGATCATTATAAGTATATGATGATTAACTGGTTTAGTATTTCATTAAATAGCATCAACCACATAAATTATTTATTTAATTGAACTCCTTTTTGAGTTTTTTATTCATATATTTGCAACATAGTCTTACCCAAAATGATATGGGCTTTTCTATGCATCATAAAATTATGGAGAAATAAATTGTAAATCTATTGTACAATATATAACAATAGAAAAAAAATACAGCTAGGAGAAGTAAGGATTTAGGTTTGTTGAAGATGGAGAAATAATTTTTCAAGAGAAAATAATTTGAATAGTCAATTGTTCTCTGCTAGTAGGATCAAATACAATTTTTCAAGGTGATAATATTGCATATGTAGATGCATCACTTTCATGTCATGCATGAAGTGCATTCCCCAACTTATAACAAATGGTTGGATATAAAGGCTCCATATGTTCACCCAATAATAGAGGCCAAGGATGTTGAAGAATAACTTCGGTGAAGAGTTTAGTGAAATTACCTCTAAACCTCTAAACATATTGAGAAACATTTTGTAATCAACATTAAGGCCCTTTGAAAATGATGACGAAATTGGGCCCTAAGACACAAATGTCTTGAACATTAATTTGAGAACCCAAGATCATGATCAAAGGAATTCAAAGTCATGAGGATGAACTAAGTGAGATCACCTCCCTAACATGGCCATAAAAGTGAATGTGATGGGGACAAATAATAATAGCCCAAACCATTATGAGTTAGCAAGGTAGATCTAATATCAACACCATGTTCTTGCTTTTTAGCTAATAGTTCTTCAGGTGCATTTTCTAGTAAAACATTAATTTTGTTGAGCAATTGCAAACTCTTAGAAAATGTGTTCTTGTTCTATATTACCATTGATGTGGTTTCTTTAAAAGAAAATAAAAAATCAATAGGCATATATATACTAAATTTTTCTTTCAAAACCATATGTGTAGATAAAAACATTAAGTACAACATGTCCAATATTTTTGTAGATACACACATTAATTAAACCAATTTTTATTTTCAAAACCATATTTGCAGATATAAACATTAAGTACACTGATGTGGGAGTTGTTGCAAGATTGTTGCAAGCATGAATGCTGGTGATATTTCTATGGAGGAGTATTTTGGATATGTTACTATGATGATATGTTACATTCATGACTGAATTTGTCATTGATGTCAATATAGTAGTTTTCTATTGTATCTGATATAAGAATAGCAGAAATATCAAGTTGGTATATACAGCTAGTTGAGTATTCTAAGTATCTAAGGTTATAAGAGATACTTCTAAGTATCTGGTATGTGCAATTAATGTCATAAGGAGAAATTATACGGATGGAAAAAGTTATGTAAGTTTTGGTGATGTCTATTCTAAGACAGAGTTTATAGAGGCATGTTGTGGTAAACTTGTTATATCTCTTAGTAGAATTGATATTTTGAGAATTGTGGTTGATGACATAAAGAAGACATGTTGGTGATGACATGGCTAAGGTTTCTTATCATAATATTGGATGTATGAAAGTTATTCAAGTTGAAAGGTGGAAGATTCATATTATCAATAAGTGCAAAATGTTTTTAATGTGGTCCTATAATAATTAATTAAGAAGGTCTAATAGTCGACTCAAGGAATTTTTCTACTAACTTGGTATAATGGAAGGGAATTTTCCTTTATCACAAGAGATAGTTTATGATTGATGAGAAGCAAGAGTAAGAGTGGAAAGAAAAGTTGAGCAGAGTAGAGCAAAAGTGAAGGAAACTTCATTGCCAACGTTTTGTAGAGTAATCCAAGGTTTGATATTTGGATTTGAGGTTTGTGACCTAATTTGCAAGATGTAAAAGTGATTGGTTTAGTTGACAGAAAAAGGGAAAGAAGAACATAATAGTAAATTACATGTTTGAGCAATGAGCTCCTCTTGTAGTTGAAATTGCATGTTTGGGTAGTGGGCTCATCTTGCATATATTATACTACAACTCCAAACAAGGTTGGCACAACTCCTACCATAGTTGGAATCTCCTAATAGGGATTCAAAGTCTCCTAATAGGGACTCCATGTACTAAATATTGTTATAGATTGCTAGCAGAGTCCATCCTCCAACAAGGAATATTTATATTAGTACATCATGTTGTGGGTGTCATTTCCACCACGGTTTTCCCTCTATTCAAGGGTTTCCCTATTCAATAGAACTGGTGTAATTCTCCATGTGCATTTTTATTATGGTTGATGTTTACTTTGGTTGAATGGTTAAGTTTGTTTGAACAAGATAAATGTTCTAATTCTCAAAAAATTGCTTCACGCCTCGTCCCCCCCCTCTCAGTTATCTTGGTGGACTATTGTTTCTAACAATTGGTATCAGAGCTTTAGGTCTGTGAAGATAAAGTTTAACAACTTTGGGAGATTCATGGCAATAATGTTAAGGAAAGATATTCCAATGTTTGATGGAACAAACTATGATAGCTGGAAGGAAAAGATGAAGGCACATCTATTGTGTATCGGTCCAGGATATTGGATCTTGACAAAATCATCAAAGATAATCATTGCTGAAAAGGATTTGAAAACTTTTACTGAGGAAAAAATAGATCTTTTTATGTACAACATGAGAGCTAGAGAAGCAATATTGATTCCTACAAATGAATACAATTAGGTAAAATCACTTGCTACTTCACATTTGATTTGGAAAGTTTTGGAAACTAGTTATGAAGGTGATGAACATTCTAAGAAGTTGAGATTACAAAGTTGGATTTGTGCATTTTAAGATGTTAAAACGATGGAAGATGAATTTAAAAGAACATATATAGGCAGGTTATCAAAAATTACTATTGGTATTAGATCTCAAGGAGGAACCAAAGAAAAAGATGAGGTTATATGGAAGATACTAAAGACTCTAACACCACCATTTGAGTCGGTAGTTCAACTGATACAATTGCTGATATCTTGTACCAAATATTTCATAGAGGAGACATTGCTTGGAAGAATTGAAGTAGTTGAGAATGAACTTAATTAGTCTAGAGAAAAGACCAAATAGAGATAGCGTTCAGTGCCTTTAATATTCAGTCTAATTTATCAAGGAGCAAAAGTGCTAGAGGAGATTTTTCTAGTAGTAGTAGATATGAGGAGGACCAAAACATTGAGGAACGATTACCTCTTCTAGTAAAGAGAGAAAAAAGGTATAAAGGAAATTACAAGCCTAGAAAAGATAGAGAGTGTTTGTATGCAAATGAAGATAATGATTCTAATGAACAAGCATTAAGTGCTAGTGATGATGAAATTGGATTTGTGGCAACTAAAGAAGAAAGTCTAGAAAAAGTACCTTTGGTGCCATAGGTTGAAAGAAATCTAATTGGATAATTGAAAATGGTTTTTCACATCATATGGCTAGTGATATGAACATTTTTTTTGACTTCAAAAGTAAGGATGTAGGAATTGTCAGAGTTGGTAACAATGCAGCATGTTGAGTTAAATGTATTATAACTATAACTTTAGATGGTAAAACTAACACTAAGGATGTATATTTTTTTGATGGTTTAAAGCACAATCTTTTGAGTGTTGGACATCTATTAGACAAAGGTTATCAGTTGTAGTTCACAAATAAGACATGTATGATCAACAATAAAGATGGAAAGGTAATTGGAAGATGAATTAGATCTAGAGGTAATGTATTTCAATTAAATCCTACTAAAATGGCATGCTTGGTTGCAAAGATAGATGAAAATTGGTTATGGAACAAGGAATTTTGTCATATAAACTTTGACAGTATTGTGAAGACTAGTAATATGTTTGTAGTTACAGATTTGCCTAAGATTGTAAAGCCTACTAACACAATTTGAAAAAATGTGTGTTGGGAAAGCATAAAAGAACTTCTTTTCCCTGCAAGAAGTTTACTACCATAGCGAAGTTGGAAATTGTACACACAAATCTCAGTAGTCCTACAAAGACTAAAGAATTCTATAGTGAAAGGAGCTTTATGATTCTAGTTGATGACTTTTGTAGAATGACGTGTATTGCATTTCTTAAAGAGAAATCTGAGGCATATGATAAGTTTAAGATATTCTAGAATAGAGTTGAGAATGAATTTGGTATGAAGAATAAATGTTTTAAGATCAAATAGAGGAGGATAATTTACTTCAAATGAGTTTGACATGTTTTCTGAAGAAAATGGAATCAAAAGATAGTTATCAGCTGGGGAACCCCTAGATAGAATGGTATTACAAAAAGAAGGAACGTGTCAGTTATAGAAGTTGCAAGAGATATGTTAGCTGAGAATGATGTTTCCAAGATATTTTAGATAGAATTTGTTAATAAACCAATCTACACTATGAACAATGTGCAAGTCAGGAAAGGAACAAACAAGACCCCTTATGAAATATAGTTTGTTCACTCACCTACAGTTAAGTATTTTAGAATTTTTGGGAGTAAGTGTTACATCAAAAGAGATGATGATATTGGTAAATTTGATGCTAGAAGTGATGAGGGTATTTTTCTTGGTTATTCATTGAAAAGCAAGGCTTATAGATGTTATAATCAGAGAACTAAGACTATTATGGAAACTGAACATGTGAGAATTGATGAGAAATTAATCATACAAGAGAGAATAGTTTATTACAATTTAGATGATGATGTCATTACTAAAACAAGGAATGTTGAGGTATTTCTTGAAACTAACAATGATTTTGAGAATGAAGGAGAGCCAAGGTAGGAATAAAGCTTGAAACTTTGGTAAAGCCAAAAGTTGAGATAGTAACTCCTACTTCAGGAAAGAATATCATAAAGAATCACCCATCGGAGAAGATTATCAAAAGTAGAGATAAAGGTGTTATGACAAGAAGCAATGTCAATGAAGAACTATGTTTGATATCTCAAGTTGAACCTAAGAATGAAGATGAAGCATGTAAAGATGATTATTGGAAACAAGCTATGAAAAAATAATTGGATCAAATATTAAATAATGAAACATGGGAATTGGTTCCTAGTATAGCAGACAAGAATGTGATAGGAACTAAATTGGTATTTAGAAACAATATGAATCAACAAGGTGAAGTTGTAAGGAAAAAAGTAAGATCAGCATGCAAAGGTTACTCACAACAAGAATGGAAAGATTATGAGGAGATCTATGCTCTAGTGGCTAGAATAGAAGCAATAAGATTATTCTTAGCCTATGTCACACAAAATAAATTCAAAGTATATTAGATGGATGTTAAGTCAATAGTTCTAAATGGAGAATTTGAAGAAGAGGTGTACATTGAGCAGCTTGAAGAATGTCCTTTGAAAAATGACAAGGACATAGCATGAAAACTAAAGAAAACATTATATGGCTTGAAGCAAGCATCAAGAATCTGGGATAAGAGGTTGGACAAGCATTTGAAAAAGCTTGGATATATCAAAGGTATGATAGATAGAAATCTATATTGGAATGAAATTGATGATGGTTTGATGATTTCGGTAATATTTTTTAATGATATCATATTTGGAAGAAATGATGAAGAAAGTGAGAAGTTTGCTAAGGAGATGAAGAAAGAATTTGAGATGAGTATGATAGGAGAAATGAAATATTTTTTAGAATTATAGATTATACACAATAAAGAAGGTATCTTTATTTCTCAGACTAAGTACTTGAAGGATTTACTAAAAAGGTTTGGTTTGGAAACATGCAAACATATTGGAACACCTATGGTACCTAGACACAAGTTATCTACAAAGGATCAAGACACCTACTCTTAAATAGAAAAATTATAGATTCCAGAGAAGCACAGTATGCAGCAGTAAAAAGGATATTTAGATATATGAAGGGAAAATTAGAATTCAAATTGTGGTAAGATAGATCTAATGATTTTACTTTAAGTGCTTATGTTGATGTTGATTTTGTAGGAAGTATGGATGATAGAAAGAGCACTAGTGGTGGAGCCTTCTTTTTTGGAGGAAGATTGGCTTCTTGGCTAAGCAAGAAGTGAGATTGTACATCTCAAAGTATAGTAGAAGTAGAATATGTTGTAGCAGTAAATAATTATAATCAAGTTGTTTGGATGAAGTAGATGATGAAGGATATAAGCATGGGAATCAATGAACCTATTTTCATACATTGTGACAACACAAGAGTAGTAAATATGTTTAAGAATCTAATGTTGCAGTGAAAGACTGATTAAATTTCAATTAAGTATTACATGTTGAGAGAGAAAGTTGTAGAAACAAAATTAGATTAGTGTATGTGGGCACTAAAGAGTAGTTTGCAAATATATTCACTAAGCCTCTTTCCAAAGAGACTTTTGAGTACTTACAAGGTATGCTTGGGGTTATGCCCCTTCCTACATCAATGTAGAACATGCAACTATGCATCAATTTAGTGTAATAGAGCACCATTGTTTTCTAGACTAAATGTTGATGTTTCCTGTATGGGGGAGTATCTGTAATCGACAGAGTCATCTAAGACTTTTGTTGGATGTTGTTTTGAACAATATCCCTTGACACTTGAGCTAGTAAGAATCAATTTTTTCAAAGTTTGATGTAGTAAGGTAGGTTACTAAAATATTTAACATTGATGTCAATGGGGGCAAAATATTGCATGAAAAATATTATGTTCAAGTTTTCCATGGATAATAGTATGCATGATAGTTGACGAAGTTTGGAATGAGCACAACATGGAATGACATTTTGACAAAAAGCACATTGAGGCATATAAATGGGGAGAATGATTGATGAAAAGGATTTGAAAAGAAGATGAACAATCTTTTGTTGCTATTCTTGGAACTAGATATTTTTCATCTATGTTGCCATCAATGCCAAAGGGAGATATTGTTGAAAGCATGAATGTTGATGATATTCCTATGGGAGAGCATTGTAGATATGTTACAATGATGGTATGTTGCATTTATTACTAAGCTTGTTATTGATGTCAACTTAGCAGTTTTCTGTGGTATCTAACAAACTAACAATGGAAAGATTAAGTTGGTACAAATAACTAGTTGATTATTCTATCTATCCAAGGTTACGAGAGATACTTCTAAGTATCTAGTATATGTAGTTAGCTTTAGAAGGAGAAAGGATAAGTCCACAAGAAGTTATGTAGGTTTTTGTGATGTTTATTTTGAGATAGAGTTTACAAAGGCGTGTTTTGCTAAACTTGTTATATCTCTTAGCAAAATTGATATTCTAAGAATTGAGGTTAATGATATGAAGAAGATATTTCAGTGTCCACATGGCTAAGGTCGCTCATCATAATATTTCTTGTACAAAAAATTATTCAATTGGCAAGGTGGAAGATTTATGTTATCACTAAATGTAACATATTTCTAATGTGGTCCTATAATAATTAAATGAGAAAGTCTAACATATGACTTAGGGAATTGCTCTATGAACTTGGTATAAAGGAAGAACATTTTCCTTTATCACATGACATGGTTGATGATTGAGGAGATGTAGCAGTAAGAGAAAAATGAAAAGTTGAGCAAAGAGGAACAGAAGTGAAGGAGACTTCATTGCCGAGGTTTTGTTGAGTGGTCTGATGTTTGATATTTGCATCTAAGGTTTGACAATGATCAATTTTGTGGAAAAATTAAAGGAAAGAAGAACATAACAAAAAATTATATGTTTGAGTAGCGAGTTCCTCTTGTAGTTGAAATTACATGTTTGGGTAGTGTGCTCATCTTGCATATATTATACTACAACTCCTAGTAGGGTTAGCACAACTCCTAATAGGGTTGAAAATTCCTATTAGGGATTCAAAGACTGCTAATAGGGACTCAATGTACTAAATTTTGTAATAGTCTCCTAATAGGGTTCATCCTCTAACAAGGAATATTTATATTAGTACATCATCTTGTGTGTGTTATTTCAACTGAGGTTTTCCCTCTGATCAAGGGTTTCCCTAGTTAACATATCTGATGTAACTATCTCTATGCATTTTATTATGATTTCTATTTACTTTGGTTGAATGGTTATTTTCTTTTGAAGATGATAAATGTTTTAATTCTCAGATAATTGATTCACCTCCCCCCTCACCTTCTCAATTATCTTGGTAGACTATTGTTTCTAACAAAAGGATTTCAAGGTATTTGGCTATCCTACATGATTAAAGGATTTTAGTAGGGTTGACTAGAAAAATTTGGGTCTTGGGTAATTAATTTTGATGTACTTAATAAGTATTGTAAGCTTTTAAAGGCATCTAGTATTTAATTTTTGTTGGAGGTTGACTTGTGGCTCTTCACGTATTTAATGTTAGGTTTATTTAGTTTTTAGCATTTTCTGTTGACATGTGTCTTAGATTGGTATAAGTAGGGGTTGTGGTGAATTCTTTAGTGATTATTCATCCATCTTGGAGAAGAGGAGGTGGTAGAGGAGAAATTTTTGAGAAAGGCTAGTAGTTGAGACTTGGAAAACAAGGAAATTGCTTGGTAGTCTTGTGAGTACTAGTTTGATCTTCCTTGATGTTTCTACCAGAGTATGGATCTAGAATAGCTAGGGTTTAGATTGGATCTTGAGGGATCTTATAGATCTATTACTTTCTTTGTATTTGGATGTAAGTGGGAAGGCCTTGTAGCTTGGCACATTGCATGTAATCAGTTATATCTATGAATAGATTATTGTGACTTGGCTTCAAAACTTGCACTATTGTTTATCTTTCATTGTGTGATTATTTACTTGAGGCTAGGACATCTTATTTAGGGATTCTCCTACCTTGCACTGCATCATACAACATGCCTAATATTTTTGGAGATATATACATTAATTACACTAAATTTTTATTTCAAAACCATATGTGCAGATATAAACATTAAGAAAATGATTCTACTATTTATCACGATGGCGATGAGGAGGAGGAATATGATGATGGTGATTATAATCTTTTATTATTTTTAAAATTCATATGTAATGCTAATATTCAATGTAATTTAGAGTATATGTATCATGAGTTTTTAAGCTAATATAAGATAATTGATTTACTGTTTCATAAATGTAAAGCCCTTTTCATGAGCATCCCACACAGTCTCATGGATCATCAAGTATAAGTCAGTACACCCCATAGAGATTAATTTATTTTACCATTTATACAATATCTCTCTCATTGCCACCTATCTCTCTTATTTCGTGGAGTCTAGGTACCAGCAAATAGGTATTTGTTAGATTTGTCTTCCTCGAGCAAGGAAAATGTAGGAATGTAAGAAGAAAGTGAGATATTTAGTATGTCTAAATTAAGGAGATTGACTCAAGGTCAAATTTTCAAAAAGAAATTCAAGAAGCACATGAAATTTTTCCTTGCTCAAGGGGGGTCATGTTGTTATAATGATGAGAGTGAATGCAACTTTGATGTGCCCTTTATGTACAAACATCTATACAAATAATAATAAACTCCCTCCAATAAACAATAATTTTTGTGTTAGAGAGAGAATATATCACATAGAACCATCCTCATTAAATGGTTTGGGCCTATTTTCCATGGATGGCATAAAGGTCTCTTACAACAAGGTTGTTGAATTAATGGAGTATGTTGGAACTTGCTATAATTACAAGAGTTGGATGCAAATTTTTATATATAAAAAGTATGTGTAGGTATGCACTCACGTAAAATTACATACAACAAAAAGTAATTGAACAAAGTAAAACAATAGCTATATACATTTGCAGAAGGCCAAAAGCAATAGGGAACATTATAGATTTCATAGCTAGTACATGACTTGTGTCAACTAAGAAGTGACCAAAATGCATATTTGAGGCATGCAAGGGAAATCACTTATTTGTATGTGCAATAAAATCAATACATGGAGGTGAAGAGTTTCTTATTTATTACAATTTGAATCACATAGATACAAACAAGGCCACTAGCATAGGCGAGGTGGTATATACTATGCACATTTAAAATCAAATCCAAGCAATGAAGATAAACACAACATTAAATTTGTATTTTTTTTCTAACTTATAATAATATCACATGTTTTTTTATCATGTTTCAATGATTTTTTTAAAACTGCAGGGCTATAGTATTGATCAATAGCCACAAGATACATATGGCAGTGATGGTTCTTCTCCCCGATAGGTAAAATTCATTGTTGTTGCACAAATAAGATACAAGAAATATGTTAATCTGTATTTTTTTATTATTTTTTATTATTCACTACTATTTTGGAATGATTTTAAATATAAAGCTAATGATATTGCTCTAGCAAATGAGTGTTGATCAGGAAAAGGGAAAGGAAAAAGTAGTCCACAAGGACAAGCAACCTCGCCATGATGAGCTAGTTGAATTTACTATTGGTTTTAGTTCAGCCCTTGATCATGTGGTTTTATAGAAAATTTTGATTAATGATGTAGGAAAGAAATTATCAGAAGTGCCATTAAATCAGCCTCAAAATCTTGCCACACAAGATAAGATTTATAGGTTGTTGACCCTAGCTTGCACATATATAGTAATTATTAATGTAGTTTTTAATTATAAAAAAAGTTTAACAATGGATTTTATAGTACTCTTTTATTTATGTCATTAAATAAAATGCATGCTTTATTTCTTTAGAGGATGGTAAGTATGTTAAGGGGTGATCCCCTAGAGGATGATACTTTAAGTGGTGCAAGTACATCACATGTTCTATCCTACACTTGTGGTTTTCTCAAACAATATTTTTAAAAATATCTCTAACAATCTTCTTTTATTGTTTTCTAAAAATCTCATTTTTCAGCTCTTACCATTGATCCTCTATTCTCTATGTCACCTAGTACAAGTAATAAGACTAAAGAGGCACTGCCGACTACAAATTCAGCAACACATAGCTCAATGATAAATGTGGTGGTACCACCTAGGTGTAAGACAATTTCTCTTTTTCTCTCTCATTTTTCATCTGTTTATTTTACTTGAACTATTATTTCTTAGGGGGCATTTTTTAATATTGGATTCATTTAATGCAAGAGGTGATGAGGACCTTTCTGGGTTTCCTTGTATTAGATGTATGAGAACATTTAAGAATTGTGATCAATTGCTTCTTAGCAATGAAGATGGTCTTTCCTTGAAAGTACCCCAACTTCCAAGTACTTTAAAGATTGATCCTTTCTTTTACTATAAAATCTTATACTCATAATAAAATATACTACCCTCTCATGTAGTCACTTGCAATAACTACTAATCACATTATTATTTTGCAAGAAATAATATATTTTATGAAAAACTTAATGATCAATGTTTGTGTATATTTGGGCTGACCATACACATAGGGTATGATATTTTGATTTCATTGATAGATAATGTTTCCTTAATTTTATCAAATTCTTCAAGTAAATTAAAAGGTAGCTTCAGTTCATTTATGAATCTAACAATATTTTTGTTTGCTTAGAAGGTAGAATTTGCAAGCAAAAGAGTTAAAGGAAGAACTCATTGATGTCATGGTGTCAATTTTTGGTCCCAACATCTTTCAAAGAATTAGGCTCCTTCAGAAAGTGGGCCAAGCTTTGAAGTATATTAGGCTCAACTATAGGACCCAAATGAAAAAAAACCCTTGTTATCAGTGGCCCCCTATTTTCCCATTATTGAGTGGGAGAATCTTATAAAGGATGCCACTGAGATAAATGAAAGAGAAGATGAAGAAATGGTACCGCCCAGGGAAAGAAGGTATGTCATAATATTAAGAATGAAATTATGTGATAATAACTCTTAATACTTATGTGATCTAACATATTTCAAACTTCACATAGGTTTCCTAACACATCCAAGGCAACCGAAGCAGGAAAATAGAAGCACGGGTAGCACAAGCTTAGCTTGGGTGGATAGTCAAAGGTTGTTGCACAAATTGTAAGTATAAGTGAAAAATTATATTAAAATATTTATCACTTGTAAAAATTTGGTCTGGATGAAATTGATTACAAAAAAAATCATGATACCAAGAAAAAAATGTATTCCATGGAGTTTTAAAAAATAGTATCTGAAGACAACAAGAAATTAGGCTACACAAAAGGCTATATAGTCATGGTTGAATGACTCTGTGCAATGAGTACTGATGGTTCTTCTACTAGATCGGTCGATGAGGTAAATAAGCCATTTTTTTAAAATTTCAAATTGACTATTTTAGGAATTACTATATTTGATTTTAAGTTCTAAAAATATACGTTGTTATATTTGTTTAAAGTAAGGAAACAATGATTATATATTTGTTTAAAAATTTTAAGTGAATATATTTATATGTTTAAAATGAATAATGAAGATTTCTCAGTATTTTTCCTATATTTAAATGTATATATTGCATAGCAGGTTGCATAAAAGCACAAACTTGTGCCATTCTTTTGTAAAGGAAAAGGCTAACAAAAGTATACATGTTCACCTTCAATGACATAAAATTGGTATTATTATTTTGAATGTGGAAATGAAGTAAACTAATGAAATGTGTAGAAATGAATGAATTTTAGGATTATAATTTTTAATAATTATTTGGAATAAGAATTGATATATTTTTCTAAATTTTATAGATAATTTTTTAGGTGCTGAAAAACACTGAAAATTAGTATAAAACATGCATTTAATAGACATTTCCAATTGGAAAAGTGTGAGACCATATATAACTTAGCTAGAATGAATTTATCTAGATCATATGTTTTAAAAAACTTGAATTTTAGATAGAAATACTCTTATTTAGTCATTCTAGTAAGTCATCCTGAAAGGAGACACAACTTTGTACTTTTACATTGCTAACAAATGCACTAATTATTTACATTGAATTGTAGCCTGCTAATCATGATAAGTTAGTCGAGCATCATGGAGGCAGCAATTTGAATGTGGATCCTAGTACTCAAGCTAGATATGTTCTATTTGATTTTTTATTTACAAATTCTTAATACAAGTAAACATTTTAAATTGAATTTGGTGTTGTAATACAAATTTAACTATAATAGTTTTTGGGATTAAAAAAAATCTTGTATTATAGTTCTAGGGGATGTAGAGATTGTTTCTAATGAGTGTGATGAGGTCCAAGCCGACAAGCAAGATGATATGGTTGTACAAGATAAATAGCACCACAATGTCCTTTAAAATCTTTAAAGTCTCAATTTTTTAAAATTTAAACCTTTTATTTGTTATTGCAAATGGCATTCCTTTGCGAACGACGAGTGCAGGTTCATGGGTGAGAAGAAATATCAATGATGACATGGATATGCCTCTACAACAATATAGGGAAGGCCAGGAAAAGAAAAAAGAAATGATTCATGTAACTTATATAACTTATTTATGTAACTTATTTGATAATGTTTGATGTTTATGTATAGATATTTTATTTATTTTCTATTGAATTTTATTTTGAATGTTGTAATGAATTTTATGTTTCAATGTTAATGTGAATGTTCTAATGAAACTAATGTGTTATTGAATTTTATCATGTGATAATTAAAGATTATTACATTTTATTAATAGAATGAATGAATTTTAGATGTTAATGGGAAATTTCGATGTTATGGGGGGAAGGAGGGAAATGAGCTTCCACCTTCATGTGGATGGTATTATTTAGTAGAGAATATTAAACTATCCACAAAACCAAGTGAAGCTCAATATTAACCTATGATTGCATGAAGACTAACTATGTGAATCTCTTGGTATCAGACAATGTAGAAGGATGCCATAGTCAACCACATTTATTTATGAAATTTAGTTACAGTGTATGAATTATTCAAAAGAAGGGCTTATTATGGGATTGCCTCAAATTATTTCTCTGTGGTATTCTATTGTTTCTATTTATCTACAATCATGATTAATTGCATTTGATAACTTTTGTTGTAAACTGGGAGACATGAAGAAGAAGAATAGTGGAAACAAATGATATTACATCATTCTAGAGTATCCATTAATTCATGAATTATTCTCATTATTTACTTTGTGTGTGGTGATATGTTGAATAATATAATAGGGAGGAAGTAGAGGATCCTAAAGTCTAGTCAAAGATTTGTCTTCAAAACATGGCCAAATTAGAAAATGAAGCCAACACAATATTTTGTGTACTTGAACCTATGTTTCATTTTTTTGATAGTCGGAAATACTAGTCCCTTCAAAATTGACTCACACTATGTGTTCTATATGACATGCAATCGTTAATGGAGAAAGAAGATAACATTTATAATTTCACAATTTATAATCATTACTAGAAATTACAATATGAAAAAGTCAAACTTCATTGGCTACATCTCTAGCTAGGTTTATATATTATATAGATATTGATTTCCATTTTGAATTTTACTTTCAAAATACTTTTCTTAAATTACACTTTAGACATGAATATTTCAACTTGCAATCCATTCTAGTCATATTCTATTGTCCATGCTCATTAAACATCTTGATCACAAGAATGTTGTAACACTAATGAACTTTTAGAAACTCTGGCCAATGTTGAAACTTTGAATTCTTAGATATTTGTAGGGATTTTGGTGAAGTCTTTATTGGATAGGTTCGTGGCCAAGAATAATATGATAATGCCAAATGACTATCATGCTTCACTGACTATTGTAAATACTTACTTGGTAGGGTTGATGTCAATGACTTCTTATTATTTAGTGTATTGGAAGATAAAAAGTATCATAATATACTTGATTCCTTTTATGTATCAACATTATTGTTTTTGATCCTTTCTTGATTGATTCTATGCATGAATATCAAATCATTACTCAATGTGTTACAAATATAGTATATTAATCAGTAATATTTTAATCCCCTCCCAAATTGCATTTATGGGACTTGTCTGAAAAGTAAATGTGGTTGAAGCTCTATTAGAACTGAAAATAATCTCTTTTATTCCTTGCTCAGCCAACAAAATTTTCTAGAATTTTCTAGGCACTTATTGGAGAAGACTAAGCAAAGAGTGGTGCTTTTCCTACTACTTTTTCATACAAAATATATGTATAATCTTGAAGAATCCATGCCCAATGTTGTACTTGTGCCCTTTCCATATGATAATTTAGACATTTTCAATCCTCGATGTTGGATTTTTTAGACTACTAGGTAGAAAAGGCCTGATACCAATATTCAAAGGACTTATCTCAATCCGAGGACTTAGCTACTTCCTATGTTTAATTAAGAAATCTTTAGATCTAGTTCAAACTTCAATAGAATCACCAAGATTCTCTTCTCTTCAAGCTCTTCAAAGCCTATGTGAGTGCACCTTAGGGATACAATGTTTATATAATTGATTATTTGGCAACTTTCTCACAATTGATTGAACTGATACTTCTATTTTCTAGATCTATCCCTTGAAAGAGGAAAATGGTCATATACCTTCTATATTCTACAATTAATCCTTGACAATAGTAGCTAGCAATGACACTCAAGAGATTACTACAAATAAGTGTTGACTAGTAGTTTAATTATTCATAAAGTAAAGTAAAATTGATTTGATTTTATGTTTATGCCTAATGCAACCCTATGACTTCTTCAACATGTAATTAAATGTATGAACAGTGCCCTATCCATTGGGATTTAGGGTCTACCTAGAAAAACATTTTGAACTAATTAATTGCATTGCAATTAATCTTAACAAAAATTGTCCCTAAACCCATTCTTATGAATATCCTTGCTATATAACTAGAAACCTTATCAATTTATTGGAGCATTTACCTAATTCCTTGAATTAAAAGCAACAAAAAATTGATATACAACCTATCTAGTTGTATTAAATTGCATAAAAATTGCTTACACAATCCCAAGATAACCAATACACAACAACAAAGCTATAATTCAAAGGTCAAAATATGGCAAAACTTCCTCCTTTGCATTAATTTTGATTGAAAATTGCAAAAATGCTGGTAAAACTACATAAACTTTCAAAATAAAATAGTAAATCCTGAACAATATTCACTTATATTCTCAAACTTATAGGATAATACATCATAGAATTTACAAAAGGCTCAATGGACTGACAACATCAGCATAATTCTCAAAATTACAAGAAAATTGAACCTCTACTCCATATGCTGGGAACTTTTTATAGAAAGGATTTCAACAAGCTTCAAATGGGAGCACACTTGTCAAAATCTTAATTAAAAAAAAAATACAAAGGCATTCCTATTCTATTACAAATAAAAAAAAAATTTACTTCCCACCAAAAACTAAGATGTAGTTACAAAATTTATTGATGGCGCTTTTCAAAAAATATCTTCTCAGCATATTGAATTTGTCTTTAGTTCTTGTCACCATCGATGCCTTTTCTTTTCCTTTTCTACTTTTTAACTTCATCTCAACTACATCTAATCACTCTCATGAGTTGGAAATGCCTTGATATGTGTGATTAACTCCAATACACGGTGATATCTGTATCAATATCAGGCTAGGTGACATCTTTTATTATATCCAACTCTTCTAGGCATTTGGTCCACTTGGCATCAGTTATGGTTCTGATCCTAGTAGCCACCTTAGACATCTTTGCCTCCAACCGATAGAGCATATCTACCATATCATAAATAGAATTGGCACTTACTTCATTGTTACAAAAAGATAAGAACTTGGGATGATAAAGAATATTTTCAAAAGATTATGACCATTCAACCCAGTCCTTTATTTTGCCCTCACTATCCAAAATTGTAGGACAAATTTTTTATTCATCTCTTCTTCATAACTCCTTGTCCTAATAAAATTTCCATATGTTTGTCAAATTTGGCTTGAAGAGTGTCCATCTTATGCTTACCCATTAATTCTACTAAACTATGCATCCCAAAAATCTAGTCACTAGAAGTAGACTGCCCATGCCAAAAAATAATATTTCTCCTAGGAGACTCTTTGATTTCTGTTGGTCATTATTTTCCCCCCATTCAGTCCATCATTGATAATCGATCTAAGAGATCTTTAATGAGCTGGATTTTTTGATGTGGGTTAACATGCTTTTTGGTTGGGTTGACATCTCATGTTAACTCGGTCTCTTCATGAGCCAAGTTGGCTCAGTTCCTTTATGTGTCAAGCTAGTTTAGTTTGTTCATTGACTAAGTTGGCTTATTTTCCTTCATGTGCCGAGTTGCAAGTTAACACATGTTTTCTACCAGGGTTAACAATTTTTATTAACAATTTTCTCTAGTTTAGGGAGTGACTTTTGTTGCTTCCATGAAATTGCAATATCCTTGCTGCGTCTTCAACTAAACATTTGAGAAATTGGTTAGCCAATAGTTTCATGCCACATGGCAGATCCTTCTTGTGTTGGGTTTCTTTTAATCATACAGTGGTCATATTTTTGCATCATTTTTGGGGCACCTTATGAAGATACAATGGCCATTAGGTTTTGAAACATCTTTGGATATTTATGGATGCATCTCAGTCATCTATGGTTATATGGAGTTCTTGGATCTATGGTTGCATTTTATTTACCTATTGGGAAGATTTTCAAGGCATTTGGCCCATTCATATTCAAATGAAGATCTACATTGATGGCTCATCCTTTTAAGGAAAATTAGATTTATTCTACATAGGTCAACTTTGAAATTTTCATGGCGGATTAACTTGTGTGTTATCCCATCCTGCATTTCCTTTTTGTTTTCTTGACAGTGGTGTGGATTTATTTGTTGTAGCCATGGTACATTACAAGAACTATTCTTTAATGTTGAACGACATTCTTTGTCCTTTCTTGTACAATATCTATGCATCTCCATGCCTCATTAATGATTGTAATGATCAAATTTCATGGGATTTGATTTCTTACAACTAGGTGCATTTATTTTTCCCTTCTTGTCACTTCATCACAAAAAATTGTATTTTTTGATCATATTTAGTTATGATATTCTTTTATTTCTACTCTCTGTAACTTGACTCCACCTTAGGTTGGGGTTTGAACTTCAAGTTAACATCTAATTTATGCTAATCTATAAAGGCAAGTTGTAAATACTTTTTCCAGGTTCTTCTCTATTTTTTGTTTGCAACAAAATTATGCTCTTCAACTTTTGACTTCCATTAATGAAATTTGTGCTCCTTTTCTTTTCTCACCATTCTATTTACTAGTGCATGTATTTGTCTTACAATTAATGTTTCTTTTCCATTTCCTGAGATCTAAGTGTTGTGTTAAGTCTGTTAGTAGTTGTTGTATAGTGAAATTCCTTTCCTTTCGGCACTTCAACTAGTTCCAAACCTACATGTTGTTTCTTAGAAGGCATAATAGAGTGCAATGTATTCATATATAGAGTTGTAACCACCATTCCATTTCAGTGCATCACACCCTCTTTCCCTTTCTGTAATTTATTTTAGTTTCCTTGTCTCTTTTCCTTATAGTAGTAGTTTAGGTGCATCCTGATAGTAAGGAAGCTAACCTTCTCTAGAGTTTCAGCCTCAAAGCACAAGTCCCACACTTGGAGGTTGTTTCCATATAACACAACATTTCCTAAGATGTAGTTCCTTGGGCAAAGGTATAGAATTTTGTTTCAACAATTCCCATGAGAGTGGGCTTATCATCCTCTAGAGCTAGACTCCAAATTTCCATTTTTTGGGCATCCACATTGAACCCTAATCCCATCATCTCCCCATACTGATTCTCATCTTTAAAAGAGACTAATTTTTCTTGTCTTATTATTTGATCTAACAGAAAAGAAGATCTCATATCTCATCCTTGAAAGATAATCATTCCACTTCTTGTTACTAGATCTCTAGCCTCTTTAGCACTAAGAGTTTCACTCTAAGGGTCGTACTCCTACAACTTTTGCACCAATCGAGAAATTACCTCATCTAAATCTCCAGGCTTCATCTAAAATTTTAATTCATTTCTTTTTATTTTAAAAAGAAAGTTTTTAAATTCATTTGACTTGATAAATTGTCATCATTCATAAACTCCTTATCTTCAATGAATCTATCATCAATCGTTTGAGTATCTAATTTTCGTCTTTTTATTCTATTCTCATCTTTAGATGCCTGGGATATTAAAAATCTTCATCTAACATCATCAAAATATTTTCTTCCCTTTGGCAAGATTAGGAGAGTCTTTGGCTGAGCCTTATTTGGTATTTCTATAATTTTCTACTTCTTACATCTTTGTTCTACCCATGCAAAACTCTCAAGAACATCTTGTTTGCGTTTGTCATCTTTTGATTGATCTTCTTGATCAAATACCTCGATTGTGTATTGATCTTCAGAATATCTGTTGTGAATCTTCTTTCTAATTGCCTTTGGGACTTGAGACACCAACTCATCAAAATTATCTACATACTTATCTAATCTGGCATAATATTCTTCATCAAGATAAAACACTTTCAAAGATGTGTCTTCCTTTCTCATTTCTTATTCATAGACAACAATATCTCTACACTTAATCATTCTTTCCCTACAGACATCCTCACTCAACACATCAAAAATAACATCCTCTTCCCACATAGTCTTTATAGGGGGTAGATTATACCCTCTGATATTCTTTAGGGCATGCCTTACTACATTATAGGGGTCATAAGTTCTAGCTGGCCCAATTGACATTTTATAACTTTGTAAAAATTAATTGGTCTACTCAATGACATCCTCACCAATTTCAAAGTCCCCTACCTTAGTACATCTTCATAGAAATTTTCCCTTCTTGACACCTTTCCCTAAGTATTCCCTATTCAAAGAAATCAACTGCGAAATTATTTTTACCAACCCTAACCTCTCAGGAACATATTTATGGAAAATGTGGGGTGGCTGAGGAAATCCAAAAATTATTATAATAGTATATTCTTCAAATAAGAAAATGCTACCCCAATCATCAGGTAATTAATTCCCAACATCAAGACACAATCTAGGTCTAACAACCTTCCTAACATTACTAGAAACTCTTTCAATTATACATCTTATCATTTTCAAAACTAGATGAAAAAAATCATTGTAGAAAGAGATAACATTTGAATATGGATAATACATTTTCTATACCCATTTCCATCTTTATACTGGCAAGCTCTCTCCTCACTCTTTTGCTGACTCAAAGAAGCTCTATTCAAATATGCCAACACTCTTTGACAAGATAAGGTGCATGATCAAGGAGTAGTGAGGGAACTTAAAATCATTCAACTCTCCTTATTGGGCAGTAATTATTTTCTTGTGAATACTCTCAATCATGTATTCTATAAAATCATATCTGGCAGTGATTTTGGTCTTGAATATTCAAAGTCATGACATAATATTCCCCTGAAGCATTCATTGTTCCATCTGAACCTAAGGCTTTGTAATTCCCAAACACAGTATTCTAAAAGCATCTCTAAAAGAAATCCAAGGGCATGATTTCCTCTATTTCTCTCCTCTTTCGAATCTCTCCTACATCCTTCTTCTTCTTAAGAATGTGTTTGGTCATGTTTTTACCGATATAAAAACTCTTATGGTTTTTGAAATTCTTGTTTAATTCTTTAATATCAATGGGAAATGACATAGGTCCACCCAAATCAAATGCCTCTATGAATGTATTCTTATCCAATGCTACTAAAACACTTTTATCCTTCCTATGGAATGACTTATTAATAGGATTATAACATTTGATTAATACCTTGACAAAATCTACATCCACATATACTTCTAGCACTATCAATTTTCGCAAAGTTCTTACACAAGGGTTGCAAATTGGAACTTCTTTCACTTTGTTCTTGTAGAAAAACTAGAACAATTCATACCCATTTCTATCAGGGACAATTACATCTCTACACATTACATATGGGTCTTTGAATGCAAGGTCATTAGCATTCTCAGCATTTGTGGAACCAGGCAAGATGTGTATCCATTCTTCTACAAATGTGTTGGGAGCCTTTGGTGGTGTACTTCATTCTTCAACTACTACCTGTACAATAAATTCTCCTTCTGTTCGGGTCATTTAAGCAAGTATCTTTGCTGATTATCTATGTTATTTTAATATAAATCACTCAAAGATCACTTTTGCACTTAAAATCACTCAGGAAACTTAGACAATTGATAAAATGATAATAACAACCTATTTCCTTCCAGGATTTATCAACTTCTATGATCAAAGCATAGCTTTTAATTGGCATTTAAGGGTGGAACACTTGAAAACATGTCAATCTTCAAAAAATAGGTCAAATCTATGCTTTTAAAAAAAAAAAATTACATCCAACTCGTCCCAGCTTTATCTAACTGAGACTTTTCCATTAAAAATTGGTTCTATGCATTAAAACTTATAGGTGTGATAGTTGTTAACAAGATCATTAACACCACTTCACACTAGAATCTCTTCCTTTCCCATTTACATTTGTGACTATGTGGTTAGGGCTTTACTTTCTAATGCTTTACATCCTCACACTTGATCTTTCTCCTTGCTAAAACATGACTTACAATGTTGCAAACCTTTTGGTTCTTATTTAATCATGGCTTCGAAGCTATATTTTAACACACTTTTGTGATCATTGTGTCCTTATGACAAGCCCTTCCTTCTAGCACTTCACAACCTCACCATAGTTTATCCCTTCGAACATTGTATGCTTGCAACCTTGTGATGGTTTAGATTCCACTTTAGCACTCCTTTCTAAACTCTAAAACTGGGCATTCAAATTAATTGTGAGACAATGCACTCAACTGGTGAACTTAACGTTTCTTTTACCTCACAACTTCCCAACTTATATTATCAATTGTTTATATGAAAGCTTGTGAACATGCACTTCACTATCAATTCCAACTACACATCTTAAAACATTAATATCATTTGAAACTATACGAGGCTATGACATCAACTTTAGCCACCACACATATCCTATTCACATGCTCATGATTGAACTTGTTCCCTTTTGATTCTAACATTAAAAGGCATGATTAATGTTTTGTTTTGACTTTCATCTTATTTTTATCACTTTGCATCTTAACTTAAGATGTTTCTTAAACTACATGTGAGCATGTAATACCCTTCAACTTAGCTACCCTCACCATTTCACAACCTAAAATCCTTAACTGCAATTAAACCCTATGACAACATGATTACAAGAACTCACAACTTCTCTTCTCCAACTCATGGTTCATTTATACTAATTGTGATGATGCACTAACATAAACCTTTAACTTAGCACTAACTTCTTACACCCTCGTGACTTATCCTTGACCATCTAACTGAACCTTTGTGATGCCATGCCAATAGTTTTTACTGATTGTCTTCCTTTATTCACACAATCATAGTTATTAGTACCTTAAGCCAAAGTAAGCATGCAAACATGCACTCTTCTTTGCTTCGCACAATTGCAACTTACCACATTTGTAGCTTTCATGAAATATAATAACAAAAATATTTCAAAACTTAGGATAAGAGAACATGCATGCAAGAACACAAACATCATTTTAAAGATTGAAATTATATTGCATGAGCTTCAAATGATCAAAAAAGAACTTGCATAGGGTTTTCCATAAGGCTAACAAATTTTCAAAAACCCTAGCTTATTTTGAACACATTTCTTCCTACTTTTTTTTAGAATCTTGCACAAATTGGGTGAACAAAAAATTAGGCCATTTGTGGTTCTATCTAGGGAGGATGGATAACTTCTATCCATGCAAGAATACATAATTTCTAGTAGAAGCAGACAACACACCTAACTTACAAAGTTGAGAACTTCTTTAGAGAACAAAAAAAACCAAACGACAAAGAAAAAACAAAGACAACAAAGGAAAACTTTGTGCTAGAACACACCAAGGAAGAACAAGGATGTACAAGATTTATACAAAGTTTTCCCATAATGCTAGAGGCAATTTGGAATCCCAAGCTTTCTTATTTTCTCCTAGAATTCTCTTAATGATTGTGAGAAAATAGTTGTTGCTAGACTCAACTTGGCCATTACCCTAGGAATGGTTACCATCAATAATGGAATACTTCTTGTAAAAAAAATTATATTCTTCTCATCTGAAACACATAGCATTATCAGTGACAATTTTTTGTGGGTATCCAAATTTGACAATAATATTATTTAGTATGAAGCTGGTCTCTACTTTAGCTATTGAATTTTTAGTAGGAATTGCTTCTACCCATTTTTTTAATAATTAGTAGAAACTAAACTCCATGAATGTTGACCACTAGATTTTTAAGTGATTTCTCCAATGAAGTCTATGCCCCACTATTGAAAAGGTGCTTGCACTTCTACTCGTTTCAAAGGAAAATTTCTAGAGAACTTCAACTTTCCACTAAATTGTGGGCATGCATCACATTTCCTCGCCAATTCTTGAGTATCTTTGAATAAGGTAGACCACCGAAAGCCAAATCTAAGAATCTTGTGGGTTGTTGTTTTAGCCATATAATGTCCCCCACATACCCCTTCATGCATATCAATTAGGATCTTCTTGGATTCTTCCTTATTTACACACTTCAAAAGGACACCCTCCATGTCTCTCCACCATAACTGACCTCTAACAATAATGTATCAAATAGTATGTAGCTTCAAGGCTCTTCTCTAGCTTTTCGTAAACTTTGGTGGAGTTTTAATTTGTTATAAGAAAAATAGTGTCTCAACTTCTTGTTAGAGGACCAGTCCTTGTTAGGAGTTGCTACAACCCTATTAGGAGTAGGTAGAATAATTACAATATATACAAGAAAAGGCTTCACAAGATAGGTATACACAAAATGTTAGGAGTTCCTTCACAAGATAAGTATACATACAAGAATTAAATTTCCTCTATAACTCGCACTTTCTCTGATCTTACATCAGATTTCACATCACATAAGGATAGTAGATAGTTCTCACAATAGTACGTATGTCACATCTAATCGCGCAACTTCCACAAGACACATGCATCACTCACATTATTTGCACAACCTAAGATCTTTACTTATATCTTGCACATTCATAAATTGTTGCTCAATCAGCTTCCATGTCTTTGCACGCTTGACATAATAAAAAATAACTTATGGATTACTATCCACATAGTCATATCAACCTAACTTAGTAATTATTTTGTAACCAAAATAATTCTAAAGGCACACATCTCTATTTATTGCTATGCTCTATTCTAAATTGTTGAATACCCACGCAGTTAATCTTACTATAACTTACATCGTACTAATCATACACACATGTGCACTAGTACACATCATCATGATTGTTTCACAAAGCTTTCCTTAGTTGTGCATAAGATACATCTTTGTGCATGGTTCATACTCTTAAGATATGTTCTCTATACTGCTATAAATTGTCTAATACTTAAACAATTTTCTGCCTCCAACTGCATAAATAAAATCCTACATATATACTTCCATAAATGGCAACTATCAGGACATTTAACTGACCATATTACCAACAAGTCCTATTTTTTTGATTGGTTAGTCTGCCTTTCTAGGGATTGATGTTCTTTAACAAAAGACATAGTTAGCTCCTTAACTATTTCTAAAATCCAAAATTATTGTGTAGAAGATAGCTAAAATGATTTACATAAGTGTTTTTGCCATTACCAACAAATATGCCTAAACTAGTTTACACATCAATTAAATTTCCTGATAATTGGTCATAACTAAAATTCATGTTGTTCCTTGGGTTCTATAGGTTTAGCATGTACTGATTCACTTGACATAAATGAAATTTACATCACTTAGTCTCTATATGTTTCATTGAACATGTATTGTGACTTGATCTATACTAGGGTGTTTGACAACCTTTGACTTGTTCGACATGTAGTGAAATATAAACAAGTCCATGAATCTCAACTTTCTTAGGATGGCTCATTGTAGTGATGACCGACCAATGCTACCTAGGAAATGATTAAGTGTTGGACACTAATAGGGAACAAGGCTTAGAAATGAACATGATTGTGTTTAGTGATGTAATGAAAGTGGGCGGTGTAGTTACTAAATTAAATTTATTAGTTGTTAATTGAAGTGGTGAACCCCCTGTAACAACATTCATAGTAGATTATTGGAGTTCATGAAAAAATACTTATTGAATTGTAATTCAATTTCCATTAAACCTTTTTAGAGATAGTTGATATATTCAAGAGGTATTTCATTCTTTTACCAATATACGTAACCACTCTATAAATTCCTTTAGGGGTTAGTGTTCTTCCTTCCACAAAGAGCCATTAAAACTTAGGAAGCTTTTTCTTATTTGTGATGCTAAATGTGGATTATAGATTGAAGTATGTTGCATCACTATGGGTTTTCCCTTGTTGGAACTTCAACATTAATTTGGGGTTATCATGTGTATTGGTGTCCATTCCTCTACCTATCTTTATTGCAGACCTATCTAATAATTTTTAAATTAATTTTTCTTAAGAAGATTGTGATCTAAAGGCAAGAGCCTACAACACAATGGTAAATTGAGAGCCTCTTTTGTGGGGAGGTCTTTGGCTAGAGTCTACAAAAGATTACCAAGTCATAATAATTAATCACAATAAATAATAATAATAATAATAAATTTTGGCTTTGAAATATTACTCATAAAAAAATATTATGCTCTAAGATGAATAGTGTTCAATAGATTAGATTTATATCACTTTTCATTACAAGATGGTTGAATTAAAACTATTTTCCATCGTTGAAAATTTATAGAAAGTAATGATTTTTTAGAAAATACTATAATATAAACATATAAACTATTATGGGAAAATTGAGGCCCAAATTTCACTACTACATAACTTATAATATTATTTTCATAATAGTCTCAAAATAACTCAATTAAAACATTCAATCATCATCATAATTCTCATTTACAATTACAACTAATCAATGTGCAAAATAAATCAACCAACAATTTAGTTTATAATTAATAACTATCTACTATTTCTTGCTATACAACTTCAAAAGTCAGGGCATATTACATTGATAACAAATTCTATACTTACAATATTTCAAGGACAACCTCTCTATATAAACTACAAGAATCATCATTACATAAGAAAAAAAATAGGAAATCACTTACAATTTCATTAATTATAGGTACAGCTACTACATCACACTAAAAAGATATAGAGGTACATAATATTGCATTCATAGTATAGCTATAACTACTACATAATAGATATAGACAAGTCTTAACAATGACATGCACTAGAAGTAGTGTAATAGTTAGAGCCATAACTATGACACAACATTATAATTACATAGATAAAGCCACAACTACAAGAGAATGAAGGTAAAAGATCATGTGCCTTACACTTTTGCAATAGCTAGGACCCACAACTAGAACATGTTACTATAGTTCCACTTTGTAGAAGTATCAAGACATATAGAACCATTGCATTACACTACAAAAGTAGGCAATAAACATGAGCTAGAGATTGTCGAACCATAACAACGAAGTGATGCCACAATTATATTAACGTTTCATTATAAAGATAGAGAGATATACGACCATTACATGACACTACAACGTTCGAGAAAAGATGGACTAGAAGTTCTGCAATCGGTAGAATTACAACGACAAGTATCAATGGAAGGACCACAAGTACATGAATTACGACACCTACCACAATTCGCGCAGTGCTCTACAGTCACAGACACGTTGCACTGTGGATTAATGTCATCGAGGCGCTTAGAGATCTTGTCAATGCTTGTAGAGATTTTGCCGATGCCCGTATTAATGTTGCCGATCCCGGATGTAATGCCACCGAGGCTCTTAGGAATGACCTCGAGCGTTTCGAAAAGGAGCTTGAAGGTCGATGAAATGATCTTTAATTTCCTCTCGATTAGGGCAAGAATGGCGAGCAGAACAATAGCTATGGAGGCCACTACAACAATCTGCACAATACTGACTCCACTCTTAGAGTGGGCGCCATCATCAATGTAGTATTTGTATGGATCAGAACCATCCGGAAAAGGAGGTGGGGGTCGTGCTACTTCAAAAATCGGGGGCTGTGGAGTTTGGCCATCACAACAGTCAATAGTAATGGGTGGAGGCGGTGCAAGATATTGAGGAAGAGGAAGAGGAAGAGAAAGAGGACTAACAGGATTGCTTAGTTGTCCATTACAACCATGGTAGCCTACAACACTGAAAATAGTTAATACCACTAACAATACAATGCCATGTTTCATCCTTGCTACTTCGACAGAGGATGATTTTAAATTCTTGTGGTTTCTCACATAATGGGTGATGCAAAACTTATAGACAATCTCATCTACTACTGCAAGGCCGAGGGGTTGTTGGGTTGGCAGGCTGTAGGTCTTTGATGAGCTCACGGCCTGTTTTTGTAATGATTAAATTGTGATGCCCCATTCATATTAAATAATTTCGAATCAATCAACTTGAGTCTTGGAGAATTCAGAAAGACTAAACCTTACATTTAAATCAAATTATTTAAATAGACAAAAGACTAAACCTAACATTTAAATCAAATCATTTAAATAAAGAAGTGTTGTTTTCAAAGTAAATGAATAATATTCTTAGGTTTGATATCTTATTACAAATATAAAAACAAGGACTATATTAAATATTTCTTATTTTATTTAAGATGTAAAGAAGTATTAAAAAGTTGTAATCATATTTTTTGTGAATTGTAATCTTAATCTATTATTTATTAATAGAAAAGGACTATTCCTCAAAAAAAAAAAATTTGTGGTGTTTAAATTTTCTCATTTGTGTTAGATATAAAAGTTAGAGTCTTAGAGAATCAAGAAAGGCTAAACCTAACACAAGAAAATTCAAAAGCATTTAAACAAGTTTTGTTTTCAAAGTGAAAGAATAATATTCTTATGTTTGATATCTTATTACAAATAAATAAGATGAGGACTATATTAAATACTTCATATTTTTAAAGATGTAGAGAATTATTAAAAAGTTGTACTATTTAAATTTTCTCATTTGTGTTAGATATAAAAGTTAGAGTCTTAGAGAATCTGAAAGACTAAACCTAACACTTGAAAAGCCAAATCATTACAAGATGAGGACTATATTTTTTAAGATGTAGATAATTATTAAAAAGTTTTAGTGTTTAAACTTTCTCATTTGTGTTGGATATAAAAGTTCAAGATAAGAATGATCTACAAAAATCAATAGAAATTTAGTAGATAATATTTTTTTGGGGTCAGATTCTAGAAGTTCTTTATATTAGGTTTTGGTTGGGTTTTTAAGATGTCACTTTAGGAATGCTACTTTGATGATTTTTCTTTTAAGTCTACGTCTTCAAAACTTTCTTCTTGATAATTATATTTTTATTTTACATTTCTTATAAAACGATATTATAATATACCATGTGATTCTTACATATTCACCAAGTTAGCCTACTTGATTACTTATTCATCTCACCCAATCTAAAAATCATATATATCTATATATATATATATATATATATATATATATATATATATATATATATATCAATTTTACATTGCAAGAAATATCAACTTAAAAAAAATGGAATCAATTTCAATTTTAAAAATTTAGTTGTTTCATTGCTCTAGTGAAACCATCTAAATTATTGATTTTTGTAATTAGCTTTTTAGATTTTGAGTATTGTGTTTTTTCTCAAATTTTTCACTTAGTTTGGGCTCCAATGAAAGGGGGGGCCTTGCTAAAAAATGGAGCTAGAATTGGATGCTACCTTTTAGGAATATTTCATAGGTATTGTTCCCATGAATTTTGTAAGGTAGCTCAATGTTAAATTTTGAGCAACTATATTTAAGGAAATATACCATTCTTCTCAACAGATAGTGCATAAATAAATATATTGATTCTATTTTTACTAATAAATATTAAATCTAATGTAAGTAGCATAAAAATTTCCTTGGTGTATCAATTTATAGCCCCATCTTTTTTTCACCCACTTGCTAAAAAGAAAAAGATTGTTTGTTGATCAAGAAGATTCTAAATAATCTCATATCAATATAAAATTTTGTTCATGGGACTACCATCTTCTATAAAAATTAATCTTAAGCCCTTCTAATGGAACCCACACCTCAGTATTTACTCCACTATCTATGATAATCCGAGGATAATTTATTTGCAAAATATAAAATATTAGATTTTTTTTTTATGAATAGTCCCTTCCTTATATTAAAAAAAATACGATAAAGTTACATATAACCAAAAAAAGGGCCTAGGGGAAATAGGATCACCTCATGAGTTCATATGGCCATAGGCCAGAAATCAAGTATTCATAAAAAAAAAAATTAGAAAATATCATAAAACAAAGAAATCCTCATGTCACTAGCACAGCTCTAGCTAAGGGAGGAGGATCCTTATCATCAGAGCTCCACCCGAGGGTGGGGTGAGTAGATGGCTTAGGGGAAGCCCATCTATCATCAGCAGTAGTAGCATTACCTTCATCTTTCTCTCCCTTAGGTTTGGGAGGAGAAATGGCTAAGTCTAGTTTTGGAAACACCCACTTGGGGTTTGAGTGAGCAGAGGGCCAACCAATAGCAAGAGCAACAGGAGGAGCCATTGGGGACCACCCTGAACCAAACCTCTAGGGAAGAAAGGTAGAGTAATGTCAAACACTAGAGCTATGAGAAGAGTGGTACCAATCAAAAGCACCATCACTAGGAGAGCATTGCGACTAAGAGTGAGGTGTGTGCAAGCAACGAGCAAAACTGCTATGACCTCGACAGTGACCATGAGGAGAAATATGATCACTGGAGGTCAAATTTGGTGGAACACATGCTATCGTACAAGTGGAACTTCCCCAATGAGCCAAAAGCTCATGTAAGTGAGCCACCTCTAGAGCCACATTATCTATTTGTACTTGAATCTGCAACATGACATTGTTATAAATGCATGCTTTAGCATACATAGCCACATTAATGTCAAGTGTGTTGTTAGCATAAATTATTGCATTGCAATCTTTCCAAATGGTAAATAAGATCTCCAATCTTAAAGCATGCCATATCTGGGTGTATTTGAAGGGTATTTGAGTATTATCACCTAGAATAACCATATGCCAAGAAAATGTTTCTAGGCAAAAGGGGTGAAAGATATCATGGATCCATCACTAATAACACTAAGCCTATCTACAAAACAAAAAAAATGTGCAAAAAAGACTCGAGTTGACCACAAAAAGAGCAACAGGGTCAGGAACTCCTAGGTGCCACAACCGAGGGCCCAAAAGAAAGCCCTGGAAAGGAATACACCAAACAAAATGCACAATTTTGGTTTCAATAATGGCATTCCACACAGTGGAGAACCTATGAC
Organism: Cupressus sempervirens; assembly: GCA_028749045.1. Lineage (NCBI taxonomy): Eukaryota > Viridiplantae > Streptophyta > Pinopsida > Cupressales > Cupressaceae > Cupressus > Cupressus sempervirens. Next base: position 129,315,317 of record CM053785.1, on the reverse strand, counting down.
TCCGAGTGCAGTACGAAGATTGCAAATGCCATCATTGGTTGAGAAAATCAACCATGGGCAAGTGAGGAACTAGTCATCGGTAGCCCAACCTAGGCTTATAGCTAGTTATCAGGATGTCTGGATACCACTTCTAGTCTTTCCACCAAGGGCATGAGGACTGAATGCCCACTTTATGTAACAAATGTGGTGGCACCATAGAAACTAGAAGATCAAAAGTGTGCCGATCTAGATGAGTGAGCTAGAATTGAACTTTCACGTCCTCCCACGACCATAGGCTCATAGTAACTCTGGAAAAAAGATCCTTAGGGATCCTTATGCCACAATTTATAAAATACAGAGCACTAGCCCTATGCACCTTAGCTAGGGGAACATCTTCAAGGATGGAAAATAATGGTGACCACTAGAGATTATGTTGGTTCATGGAGAGCCCATCTCTAAACCCATTTCCAACCCAAAAAAGCTAGGGCTTAACTACTTCCCAGGCTTTCGAAATACTCTTGGTAACAAAACTACCCTAAATATAGATAGGTTTAGTGGTAACAAGAAGGATCTAAAACCCAATCCCCTTCTAGGTTGGCCGGTGAACTGGAAAGCCTGAAGAAATACAATGTCTTAACAAAATCTTCCAGGCTTCATTTCATGAAAGAGCTTGAATCACCCATTTGGAAAATAAAGGAGTACCTTACTTTTGGGTGGACAACAAGCCTAGGCCACTAGACTCTTTGGGAAGACAATAGAAATGCTAGGCAACTCTAAGAAAGGCCTAGTGAGAAGTGTTGGATGCCTAGAGGAAGTCACATAATAGGCAATCGAGTTTGAGGTAGGAGGCCTTTGAAGGAGCCCAATAGGAAGAATAATAAACATGGGTGGTAGCCAACACTTTGGAGCAAATTTGGAATTTTTCCACAAGGGAGAGAGGTTTGGTGATTCAATACTCCAGCTTCTTCTCTATTCTGGCAAGAACCACATTCCAAAGCTCATCAACTAAGGATTGGAAGGAAAAGGGGATACCTAGAAAATGAAAGACTTCCCCATGTTGAACCCATTTCCATTGATATTTCTCAAGCCAAACAAGACAGGGAAGGGAAGACTACCTGTAGCTAAGGGTTTTGTGCCACTCAATTTTAGACCCTGAAGCAAGACAGAATATGTAAAGAGATTGCAAAGCGGAGGCAATATTATCTTCATCCTCTATGAGAGTGAGGAAGGAGTCATCTATGAAATGATCATTCACAAGATGATTAGGGAAATCTAGGAGGGAAATACCCTAGACCCTTCTTTGTGAGATGATAAAATATTATATTTGATTATTTATGCATTAGAATCTTGGCATGAGCACTGAGGGTTATAAAAAAATTCTTTCATCGCCCATTTAAAGAAAAAATAGATGATTTTGTTAAGTAATTCCATTTCCAATAAGGGCCTAACCTAGACTATTATGCATGCCAAAGTGTACCATGATTCATTTTGCATAGCCTATAAAAATTTTGCTATGTATTTTATGTCAGCAAACACATGTAAATAAAAAAATATAGGAATTTCTCATCTTGGCTTCTACTTTGAGAAGTGGAAGAGACTTATTTACACATCAATACAAGTTACAAAGCATAACTTAAGGGGACATGCTAATATCTAGACAAAATGCACTAGGGACAAAACAAAGTAAAACATTTTTTTCCAGATTCATTAAAACGTGGTGATTTTTGGCCTTTTTTTTTTAAACTACAGAATAGACAAATCATGAAGATTGGATGCTAAAATTTTCAGAAAGATTCATGATGTTTTCAATTTTTTGAAAATTCATCAACTGTACAATTTTTAGGGAGGATAGTCGCGTCCTAACTTAAGACACACACTATTAATTATTCACCTTGGGAAAGGTGAAGAGTTCTTTATTTACAACAAAGAACAAGTGAAGAATCACTTCCTTGGGTTCACTATAAATGGAAATTGGTCAGAGTGATTGATTGGCCTTCTTCAAACTTTAAATGTACCATGCCTTTCATCATCTGCAAGAGACCCAAAATTTTGAAGAGGAACTACAATTCTAAAAATAGTGTGGTATATTTTTTAGTATTAGAATGCATTAATTGGATCATTCAAAGTAAAATAATTTAGATTAAGCTAATATTGAAATTTCAAATATTCGTATTCATGAGAAATTTGAAAAAGTAAATCTTGTAGCTCAAGTTTATATAGACTTGTTTAATTAGGTAGCTCAAGTAATATTATTTATAGCTATTTCTTAATACTATAATCCATTTTATTAAATTATTATATTTAAATTATTTATTTTATACAATTTTATGTTGTCTGGTATAGAGGGATTTCTCTATTATATTTGAAATTGTGCATTCAAGGACCATTGGAGGTGTTAGAAAGTAAAGTCCACCAAGATAACTAAGAGGAGGGGGACAGGGTTAATCAGTTACCAAATCAATACAATTTTTATTTGCCTCATTGAATCTTAAACATGTGATCAATATCAATAGTAACCATAGGAAGATACACATACACAATAAGACAAGATATGTTAACTAGGGAAATGTTAAGATTAAACAAGGATAGAAATAACAATTACATTAAAATATAAACAATATGAGAAAATAATAAATTGCACAGAAGAGAACACAAGAAACCAAGATTTAACATGGTTCACCCAACCCTTAGGCTATGACCACCAAATAGTGAGGCCAATATTCTTACAATCCATTGATTACAACCTGATTCTAATCGATAATCCCTTACAGCTCAATACCACCACAAGAAACAATTTTTTGCATTACACCTTATGAAAATCCCTAACCCTAAGATCTTTTATACAAATATTTTAGTTGATTCAGGGTTAAATTTTGTTACAACATGTCAACCAAAAAATATCAATAAAATAGGCTGCAAAAAAAAATCTCAAGGGCTATGCCCTCCAACCCTTGATGGCCATGGCCTATAGGCCCAACTATTTTGGTAGTTGTTGCCCCTAAACCCTCGCTTGGGGCCCAACCCAACCTTGAACCCCACTAAAGAATTATGGAGTATATATAGTACTTCCTTGATCAACCACTAAAAACTAAGAATCTCCCACTTGTGAACTAATCAAGCTCCACACTAGAAAATAATCTCTCACTTGGAGACTGGTCATATAGCTATGTCACTACTCACTGAGGCTCATTTTTTATCAAACCATGCTTGACTCAGTTTTTCTTTTATTTTGTTCAGTCTAGAAGACCAACTAAAGCTAAAGAGGAATTTAACTTCTATCTTGTCACTACCTTTGTAAACATATCCACTAGATTGTCATCTATATGTATCTTCTCCAGCTTTAACTATTCATCATCCAAAAATGATCAAATGAAATAGTAACACAACTATATGTATTTATTCTTTGAATGTAGAGTAGAGTTCTTCACAAGAAGAATGGCCCATTGACTATCTGTAAAAAAAATAATTATTCGTTTATCGATGTCATAATTCTTTTAGGAAGAACTAAAGCCATATCATTTGCCTGGTTACCTCTGTAGAAACAACATACTCTTGCTCTGTAGTGGATAAACCATTGACCAACTATAACCAAGAAACCCAATAAATACATAACATGTAGTACTCCACCTTGTAGCAATATAACTTGCCAAATCTAAGTCAACATAGCCCTTTGAGTCAGTAGTAGAGCCCCCAAACAATAAACACTTACTGGATGTCCCTCTCAAATATTTGAGAATCTAATTGATTGCATTCCAATGCTCACTTCTTGGATGACTCATATATTTTTTAATGACTCCCACTACATGTGCAATATTTGGCCTTGTACATACCATAGCATACATCAAGGTTCCTACAGTTGCATCATAAGGTACCTTAGACATCTTATCCTCCCTTGCCTCCATCTTTGGACACATCTCCTTAGTCAACTTCAAATGACCAAGTAAAGGTGTGCTAGCAACTTTAGCACTCTCCATAGAGAAACATTACAACACCTTCACAATATAATCAACCTGAGATAAAGTCAATTTTATGTTCTTCCTAACTCTGTAAATTTTCACACCAAGGATTTTCTTTGTTTTCCCCATATCCTTTGTAGAAAATGAGTGTGCTAACTAGCATTTCAACCCCTTAATGTTATCCATTTTAGACCCAACTACAATCATATCATCAACATATGAACATAAAATAATGTAGTTTTCATGATCTAACCTCTTAAAATAAACACAATGATTTGAATGACACCTACTGTATCCATGCTCATGCATAAAACTATAAAAATTCAAATACCATTTCTGAGGTGCTTCCTTCAAGTCATATAGACATTTCTTCAATTTAAACACTAATTTATCCTTACCTTGACCTCAAACCCCTATTGCTATGCAATATATATCTCTTCTTCCAAATAATTATGAAGAAAGGTTGTTATAGCATCAGGCTTCTCCAAATGCAAATCTTCAGAAGCCACAATAATTAAAATAGTATGGAGAGAGGTCATTTTAACAACAAGATAAAATATCTCATCAAAATCAATTCCCTCTTTCTATGCAAATCCTTTTCAACTAACCTAACTTTAAATCTTTTCTTACCTGCATCCTCTTCTTTAAACCTGCAAACCCATTTATTCTATAAAATCCTCTTACCATAGGAAACTTGCATAAATCTCATGTCTTTTTTTTCAGCAAAGAGTCAATTTCTACTTTCATTGTAGATTCCCACTTAATCTTACTATCCACCTATAGAACTTCATCATAACATCTAGGTTCACCAGCACGTGTTAGTAAAATAGAGTACAAGGAGGGATAAAATCATTCTAGAGGTCCACTTTGCCTTTTTGCTTTCTAACATTTACCTGGATGTGTTTTTTGTTCATGTTGTTGCACATAATGAGAAATTTCTAGAACATAATATTTTGGAGTATCATGTAGCACTACATAATCATCTTCTATCTTCTCATTTTCTCTAACAGATGTTTGTACAAAACTTTCTCATTAAATATGGAATCCTTGTGATGTGAGAACCAATCTTGCTTCGTCCCCAAGCTCTCTCAAGGTCTCCTTAGGTCATACACTTGACCAAGTAGGGCTTCTAATTATCCTATGCTCCTTAGGACTCTATTCAATAGATCATAAACCAATAAATTGGTGTGCATCAACTCAATAGAAAAAACTTGCTTGCTAACTCACCATCAACACAAGTAACTCCAAAATATGCATGAAACTCCCAAATCGAATGACTAATCCTCTAGGAAGGTATTCAAACTTCCTTCAATGTCATTGATCACAATTAGGCTTGATACCCTAATTTCGTTCCACTAATCAAGCAAAAATGCTACCAAATTCTTGTAATAGGGCTATAAGCAATTATCCCTCCAACTGATGTAAATTCCAAATATCTTGCAAGAATAATAACAAGAGGTAAAAAAACTACCATTCCATACACCCTTTTTAGAGACCTTAAATATTTTGGGGTTCTAAGGTCTTCAATCTATGCATACAGGATGAGGACAAAAATAGCCATAAAACAAGGGTTATAAGGGTTTTTAGGGAATGTGGTGTAGAGGGAGGTTTTCCCTCCTCGATGCTTTTTGAAATTCTTTCCATTGGGCTTTGAGTTACTTCTTAATACCTTCTAGTATATTGCAATCTTAGGTTGAAGTATCAAACATGTTCAACCATTCCAATTCCACTTGTTCTTTTCTCTGATCCCTAACCAAGTTACGAAGACTTTCCTAGGGCATCACCTCAAATATTTATCCTCAGCATTCTAATGCCCCATATTAACTATAAAAAATGTATATGGATTCATGTTCCAAATCCTAAAAGGCCATACAAATTCTAAAGTGGGAAGTGTCCCTATGACTCCATTTGTGCAAACAACCTGAGTCAGGGTAACGAACTAGTAGGAAACAAAGTAATTTAAATAAGCACTCAAAAACTTAACAAATAAAAGACCAAGGATGTATATAATATTAAATAAAACTATCCTAACAATTCTAATCCAATAATGTCCAAATCTAATCTAGACACTCGCCAAAAGAACTCAAATCACAAAACCGTTACACAGAACTGGTTGCACAGTCTATACAATATAAAAACTAACTTCTCCAACACCTTGAATGGGTTGAGAGTGGCCTCATATAGGATTACCATGAGAACTCCTAACTATTTTAGATAGTGATCTACCCCTCTTAATAAAGTTACAGAAAATGCAAGAAAAGTTGCCAATGATGTCATTGACAACATTGACAACAATTGAGCAACTTTTGCATCTTGTTGAGTTAGACCCTCAAACTTGCTCCAACCGATATGAATATTTTCATAATGTCCAAATGGGACTCAAAACACCTAAATATGACCTCAAAAACTCTATTTTACCATTATACCCTTCTAGGCTTGAAAACACCTAGTTTTTCCTAATGAGCAACTAGAAGCAACTTTGACCTAGTTTTCATTGTCAAACCTAACACCTTACCTTCTTAGGACTGCATGAGTCCCTTTATTGATCGAGTGGTGTGGCTAGAACCACAACAAGAAAAAAATACCAAAGGGATCCCTAGGTCTTCCTTGACTCACCTAGATACCCCTTCATCATACTGCCCGACAAAGAAAAACCTATGTCACTTCTGCGGACAAGAGATTTGTGCTAATGCCTATCTTTTTGAAGTCTTCTATAGAAATCACTGTGGCTTCTAATTCTAGTTTTTTTCTCTACATGATAAGGTGCTCCATGTACACCTTGTTCTTACTAACTTTCTTGACTCTTGAGTCTAAGAACTTTTCAGCTTCCAACTTGTTGGTGGAAGGGACTATTGCAGGTTCCAACTCATCCTGAAGTCCTTGACTACTATGATCATTAGTAGGCATTGTATTTTAAACTAAACCAAGTCTTTCTCATAAAAAATGGAGTTATGCCCAAACCTGATGTTAAATCAATCTTATATGCATTTTCCCCATATTTTCTATGATCTTGCAAGGTCCTACTCTTTTCATCTGCAATTGTATATAATCTTTCATTGTTTAAGTGCACCATGTCATAATTTCCAATGGAGAATTGAATGTCCTTTCTTCTTTCACCTACTTTGGCTTTCATCTTTTGTGTAATAGTTTGGATGGTTTTCCTCATGTGCTCTTGTATTTCCTTCATTGTGTGGGAAAAATCATCAACATACCCTCTCTTATATTCCATGCCTCCAAGATCCGTCAACTCACACACACCTCTAGGATGCATTCCATATACAATTTACATGGACTTCTTCCTATGGTCCTACTTCCTCTATCATCATATGCATACTCTACTTCAGAGATAACCATATCGCATGTTTGCACATAATCCTTAGTTAGGCACCTTAAGAGGTTACCCAACACCCTACTAACCACTTCAGTCTGACCAAGTGTTTGGGGATGGTAGGCTGATCTAGATGACAAGTTTGTGCCAAGTCTATTCCATCAAGTCTTCCAAAAGTGACTCCTAAAATTTAAATCTCTATCTAAAACTATGTTCAATGGTAGGTCATGAATCCTCATAGCTTCTTGTAAGAAAAAATGTAAAATGTTGCTTGCATCATTGGTAGTTTTGCATGGGATGAAGTGCCCCATCTTGCTAGACTTGTCAATAAGTACATAGATACTTTAATAACCTTGTTTTGTCTTGTGCAGTCCTACTATGAAGTCCATGCTCACATAGTCCTATGGCCTATTTGGAATTGGTATGGGCTAATAAAGACTTACATTACTCATCTCTTCTTTAGCTTTCGTACACACCATGCATTTTTCCGCATACTTAGTCACATCTCTACCTAGTTTTGGCTAATAATGGAATCTTTGGACCAATTCTAAGGTTTTTCTCGCACCAAAGTGTCCACTTAGACTCCCATTGTGTTTCTCTCATATTAGGTTATCTCTTATTGATCCCCTTGGCACACACAACTAATTACACTTAAAGAGAAACCCATTTTTCAAGGTAAATTTAGAATAATTGCTATGAAAGTGGTTCCCAAAATCAAAACATAATTTGTATGCCTCTACAAAGTTTTCATCATCCTTGTAGAGAATCTTAAATCTTTCTATCCCAATGCTATGCATCTTTATCTCTTGAATTATCAACATCTGCCTTTCTAATGCACCTGCCACTTTGTTCATTTGTACTTTCTTGTGCTTGACTATAAAGGTGAATGTCTGCAAGTACTACATCCACTTCAAGTGCCTATTTCTCAACTTTTCTTGAGTTTTGATGTAGCTCAAATTCTGATTATCAATAAATATAAAAAATTCCTTGGGCAATATATAATGCCCCCATTTCCTTAGGGACTGAAGTAAGGCATAGAGTTTAAGGTCATAGGATGAATATTTCTTTTTGGCTTCATTAAGTTTTTCACTAAAGAAGGCTACTAGCATACTTTCTTGACTCGACATTCACCCTACTACTAGGCCACATGCATCAAACTGTAGGGTGAAGAGTTTTTCAAAATTGGGTAGTTACAAAATAGGTTGGGTAGCTACTTGATTCTTGAGCACTTTTTAGCTTCTAAGGTCCATCTGAATTTGGAATTCACCCCACTCTTTATGGTATCTAGCAAAGGTGCACATATGCCACTAAATTTTCTAATGAAAATCCTACAGAACTGTTGTAGACCATGAAAATTCATTACCTCAACTGATGTGGTAGGTGGTGGCAATTTGAGGATAGTAGCAACCTTATCTTGATCCATCTTCAAGGATCCTTCAAACACCACAAAACCTATATACAATAGTTTTTTCTCGAAGAAGTCACACTTCTCAAGATTGATGGAAAGCTTCTCTTCATGAAACCTCTACATTATCGCTTCCACATGCTTAATGTGCTCCTCATTAGTCTTGATGAAGATTAGTATATCGTCTAGATATACCACAACAAATATGCTTGTGAAGTCTTTAAGAACTTCATTCATGAGCCTCATGAATGTGCTAGGAGAATTTGAGAGAGCAAATGGCATCACTAGCCATTCATATAGCCAATCAATGGTTTTTAATGTTATTTTCTACTCATCTCTCTCCTTAATCCTAATTTGGTGATATCCACCATTCAAATCCAATTTGGTGAAGAACATAGCTCCTCCAAGACAATCCATGAGATCCTCAATCCTAGGTATGGGAAACCTATACCCGATGGTGATCCTATTTATGGCCCTTGAGTCTGCAGAGAATCTCCATTTCCCTCCTTTCTTACATACTAATACCCCAAGGACTACACATGGGCTTATGCTCTTTTTAATTAGACCTTGGTCCATTAATACATTCACCTAGCTTGTCAATTCGAAATTGTGGTCCTAAGTGAGCTTATACATTGCCTTGTTAGGTAGGGATGCACCAGGAACAAAGTCTAATTGATGGCTTATAACTTTTCTAGGAGGTAGGGTAGTAGGAGTTCCATCACTTACTATGTCCTTGTATTTATCAAGCAATTCTTGTACCTCTTTTGGTAATGGATCTATGATTATATTCTCCTCTCCTTTGGGCTTCAATACTACTACATAACCCTGGACCTCCTCATCCTTGGAGTCCTTGAAAAATTCCTTTCCACTACACAACAAGACAGTTGGCACTTTGGACTATGATGCATCTTCTTCCAAAAGGAACTAGATCTTAAAGGTTTTGCCACCCTTCTTAAATGAGATGGAATTTTCCTTTCCATCATATACTACTTCTCTATAAAACTACCAAGTTCTACTTAATAGAAGACAACAAGCATCCATGGGTAGGATGTTACAAAAAAATCTATCCTTATACCCTACTATAGAAAAATCTGCTCATGTATGTTCATTTACCAGTACACTTTGACCCTTATTGAGCTAAGTCACTTTATTGGGATTCACATGAGGTATCTTAGTCAACTTGATCATATTGTATGCCTCCTCTAACATTATATTATTATTAGGTCCAGAGGCTACTACTAGTTTACATACCTTCCCTAGGATCATATATCTGATCCTAAATAGAGCTATCCTATGCTTAGGCTCATCAGGAGAAGGTTGTTTAATCAAAACCCTTTTAAACATAAGATTCACTCGCTTTTTTGATTCTATAAGGTCCACTTCAAAATGCTTGCTATATTTTTTCTCTTGAAAATATGATATCCTCTTGATAGTGGTAGGTGTAAACAAAATACGCTCCTCTTGAATATTCCACATCAAACCTTCTAATTATACAGCCACCTTTATTGGCTCCTCTTCTTTCTTTTTAGATCTAAGACATAATCTCTAAAACTCCTCTTTATAAAAGGTCACATTTAAATCTTTTTGTTTTAGTACTTGTCTTCTTTTGTGGAGCTAGATTTCAAAGTCTTCTCATAGGAAGTTCTCCTTTAACTTGGTAACCATGGCATTCTAGCTAGCTATAGACTTCTTTCCCATGTTTAACCTCTCATCTTGGACATATTTTTGACAAGTTAAGGTTGAAAAATTCAGTCTTGACTTGGCCACCTTGGTCTTCTATGCCTCTAACACCCCTTCACACTTAAAATGGTTATCCATGACATCCAACCAATCCATCACTACATCTATATCCATCTTTCCACTGAATAGTGGCATACCTTCCAAAGCTTTCCCTCCTAGGACTTTTATGGCTTTCAAGAAGAGCTCCTTATTCAAGGTAGGGTCAAGTTCAGGTATAACATCTTCTTCTTTTACCTTCTTACCCTTCTCATCTTCCTTTCTTCCTTTCTCTTGGTTGCATTAGCAATTGCATCAAACTTATTTTTCACCTCTTCAAATGTTTCTTCAAGGACTCTATTCTTAAATCCCTTTTCTCATCAACTTCCTTTGCTAACTCTACATTAGTGACCATACAAGACTCACCTTACACTACTTAAGAAAGCATTCAATATATCCTAAACTAATCAATTGGTGTACATCAACTAAGTAGAACTAACTTTTTTGCTAACTCACCATCAATACAAGTAACCCCAAATATGCATGATATTCCCAAATGGAATGATTGGTCCTCTAGGAATAAATTTGGACTTCCTTCAATGTCTATGATAACAATTAGGCTTGAAACCATAATCAAGTTCCAGTAACAAAGAAAAATTGCTACCAAATTCTTATAACAAGGTTACAAACAATTAGCCCTCCAACTCTGGCAAAATCCAAATACCTTGCAAAAACCCTTAACAAGAGGTATAAAAGACTACCATTCTAGACACCATTTTTAGAGAATTTAAATATTTTGGAGGTCTAATTCTTTAATCTATCCGTATAGTAGGGGCATAGCCTTAAAACAAGGGTTATAATGGTTTTGGGAGCAATCTAATTTAGAGGCAGTTTTTCCCTCAACAATACTTCTTATAATTCTTCCCACTAGGTTTTTAGTTACTTCTTAGCACCTTTTATCATATTCTAATCTTAGGTTGAAGTATCAAACATGTTCAACCTTTCCAATTCCACTTGTGCTGCTATGTGATCCCTAACCAAGTTACCAAGACTTTCCTCGGGCATCACCTCAAATATTTATTCTCATCATTCTATTGCCCCATCTTCATGATACAAAATGTAAATGGAGCCATTTTCAAAATCCCAAAAGGTTGTATAGATTCTATAGTGGGAAATGGCTCTATGACTCCATTTGTGCAAACAGACTAATTCAGGACAACAAACTAGTAGGAAACAAAATAATATAACTAAGAGCTCAAGACCTTAAGAAATGAAGGACTAATCCTATATAGAATATTAAATAAACCTAATCTAACACTTCCAATGCAAAAATATCCAATTGTAATCGATACACTCTCCAAAAGAACTCTAAAGCACAAAATTGTTACTCAAAACTAGTTGCATAGTTCGTACAATAAAAAAAAAAACTTCTCCAACCCCTTGAATAGGTTGAGAATGGACTCATATAGGCTTACTATGAGTACTCCTAACTATTTTAGATAGTTATCTCCTCCTCTTGAAAAAGCTGCACAAAATGCAAGAAACATTGTCAATGTTGTCATTGAAAACATTCACAACAATTGAGTAAATTTTGGATCCTTTTGAGTTAGACCCTCAAACTTGCTTCAAAGGCCATAAAACTTTCCATAATTTCCAAATAGAATTAAAAATACATAAATATGGCCTAAATAATGATCTATTTGACCATTCTACCATTCTAGGCCCCAAAATACCTTGTTTTGTATAGTTAGCAACTAGAAACAACTTTGACCTATTTGGGATTGTTAAACTTTACACCTTATCTTCATAGGACTGCATGATTCCCTTTATTCAAAAAGTGGTGTGGCTATGACCAATACTATAGACACCCAAATTTGATTACACCGCTTTGGTAATCCTATTTAGTTATCTCTAAAGGCATCATTAATTAAATTCCTATTTAATTAATCCTTTGCCATCCCCTAGCTGATTAATTTAATTAATCATCTATAGTCCTAATTGATAAATCAAATAACCTATTATTTATCAATTAAATCCTATTCTTCTATCAAATTCCAAAAATCCCCATTTATTAAATAAATCTATTTGATAAAATAAAATCCTCAAATCTAAAAACTCCTAACTTATCCCTAATCCTCCATTTAGCCTAATCCACCCCATCCACCCATACTAACCAAGTTTAGCCACTAACTCACCCACCCTCATTTATGCCATCCACTTGCACATTTCTAACATCCCTAATCTAATCCTAAACCCAAGCTTAATCCACCCCCAAATGTTGTCACATTCCCTAAGCAAGTTTAAGACTTTCCTAAACCAAACCAAAGTCTCCCCTCAAAAATTCCAACCACCAAGTCATGAGTGCTCTTACAAAACATAAAAGACTCTTACAAGCCCACTCATGAATCTTACATCCATCTTCCACACTCTTCCATCTTCCACACTCATTCCTCTTACATCTCTCTTACATACTCAACCCCACTCATCATGCCTTTAACCAACCCTTTAGCATACCCTCTCACACTCATCCTCCTTGTGACAAGTGTCACCTTCCCATTGGTGCTAAACAAGCACAATCCATGTGCTCTCTTTTGAGTGCATCCTAGCCCTCCTTAAGCCTTCATCTCTCCTTGCATTTTAGCCCTCCATCCCTTAAGACCTTAGCCTATAAATTGAATCCCCTCCCAAGCCATTTCAATCACAACCATTTGAGTAAAGTTATCATACCCTTTTGAGAGCCAAAATTCATACCCATACCCTTATAATGCCAAATTGAGAGCTCACAAAGCTACCAATTTTCCATTACCCATCTCCATTGAAGCAACTTTGAGCATCTTGAGCATACATCCACATCAAAAATTGCATCTACCAAATCAAGAAAGCATGGAGTGTTTTCTCTTTTGAGGTTTTGCACTTCTTGTTTGCTTTTCTTTGTCTAAACATATATGTGAATTTAGTTTTAGTTTGTGAATGTTTACTTTATTGTTAATGTTCTTTGCATACTAAGATCTTGTTCTACAATTTGGCATGCCCGGTGGGACTCCGCTATGGGTCCTTTTTTCATCCATTTCAATCTACTTGTTGCTTTTAAAAATTAACAATCTAATGGTTTGTTGTTGTTTAAGTTGTTGCAAGGTGTGTTTTCTTGTTTTTGTAGGTTGAAGGATGCACTAAAGAGAAGGACATATCCTTTAAAATCTGAAAATAACCAAGAAAACAAAAAAAATTGGAAAAAACCTGCACCCGTCGGTTCATTACACACAGTGTCGTCTCCGCAAACTGGCGTCTCTGCCTGTTGTTTGCGCAGAACGTCGTCTTTGAAAGCTCAACTGTTGTCTTTGCACACTCAAAATGTCGTCTGTGAGTTTTGGCATCTCTACCTATTTTCTGGTAGTCTGTGCCGAAACCTGAACTGTCAAATTTTGGCATCTACACAAATCAGCGTCTACGAGTTTTAGCGTCTCCGCCTTGCTTCTATCGTCTGCGCTGCCTCCAGAGCTAGAACTGTCATCTCTGTCACCACCAGCAAACAAACTATTGTCTCCGCTGCCGCAATCCATCAACTATCATCTTCGACGCTGCCAGCTGCCTTCTTCATCCGACTATCGTCTGCGAGTTTTGACGTCTCCGCAATTGGCATCTTCGCAGATCAGCGTCTCTGAATTTTGGTATCTCTGCCTGATGAAATGTTGTCTCCGTCTATTTATGTTACATTTCTATTTTAGCATATCAGTTCTTGCACTTTTTATTTTTATTTTTAAAAAGAAAAAGAATATAAATCAAAACTTGACTTTTAGTGGTTCCGTAGGATTTAGACCATTCTAAGCATATTTACGCATAGAAAAAATAGAAAAAAAAAGTTAAAATTTTTTTTTTCCATAGTTAAGCTTTCATTTTTGAAGATTTTGGGTGACTTACCAAATTGTTTTTTTATTGTCTCATTGCAGGTTGGAGCACATATGAAACCACTAACCATGTTTCTTACAGGTTCTCATGTTGCTAAAAAAATGAACTTGAATGTTTAATCATTTATCTTTGAATGCATGTTGATAAAATGAACTTGAATGGTTAAACACATTTTTCATTGAATATATGTTGTTCAAAACACACTCTTGAATGTCGTGGATTAAAATCAATTTTCCTTGGAATGCATGCTTAAAAAAAACAACTCAATCTTGAATGCAAAGATCAATTAACCATTGCAATATCTCACACTTCAATTTTTGGTGCATTAAAAAGAACAAACAAATCTCTCTTTTGCATGCAATTTAGACAAAGTTTGATTTTTGGACAATTAAAAAACTTCGTTAAGTTAAATACAAATTTGTAAAAATCAATTTGAGTAGTTCCTTGGACTGACCTCTTTTCTAATCACCCATCAATTCAACCATTGGTTGCAATCTCAACGCCATTTATGGGGATGGGTCTACTTGAAAAAGGTGTTAAATGTTCTACAATCTAACTAACTCACTTGGTCTTTGAATGTTTACTTTAACTTTATCAAAATTCTTAAATGACCAAAACTCTAGATTAAATCAATCACACTTCAAGTTTGGGCACTAAAATTGAACAACAATTGACATGGAGAGCCTCCGGGCGCACGCTTGAAATTGAATCTCACACACTTTTTTTTTGGGCTTAAAACAAACACACACTCAATCTTGAATGCCTTAAAGAAAATTAATCGATACTTGACATGGAGGGCCTTCGGGCGCGTGAGTTTTCTTTTGTTGACCCTAACTCTTCTTATTGTTTGCATTCTTCGATCGATTTACTTTTGTTGGCACTTCAAGTTGGAATTGAACATTGTCTCTTAAACATGAGTGCTTGCAAAGTCTAGATTAGCACACATAAGAGTCTGCTGGTAAAAGAACAAGCGTGTTTTTTAGCCCAAGGTCATCCAAGTCTTCTCTCCCCTTGTCGTCTTTCGAAGCCATCTTGGGTGCATAAGATTAGGATCCAAAACCTTGTTTCTTTTTAGGAAGCCTGCTTGGGGATTTCATCACCCCTTGGATGACCTCAACTCTAGTGTTATGGCAGAGTATAAGAATCGAGAGGTGAATCGAAAGACACCTCTCTTGGGATCAAGATTTTGTCACTCGGGCTAAGCCTCAAGGAACTTTATACCCTTGAGAAGTGAAACAGGAGAAGTGGGTTACCACTCCTCTCGGCTGTGTGACATCTTTTTGGTCTCATCTATGGATTTGGGCCTCACGTACCTTGGTTATATCGAGGACTCCCTAGCTAAACCAACTGTCAGCCTTGCAGACAACCATCTAGGATGTTAATGTGTTTGAAGTGACTGATGAAAACCTTTGTAGAACATACACACTCCTCGGCGCAAGTATCACATTCTGAGAACCACAAACTTCTATCTGGGTGTTCCTATCTATTGCTTGATTTTATTTTATTTGTTGAATGAATTTTTGCCAAACTTGGTCAATCCTAGCTTAGGGCACACTTAGCATAGTCACTGCCTATTTTAGAAGTTGAATGAGTCAAAGCAAAACAACTGAGATCTCTCAAAGCCTAGCAAATTTAGGAATTTATGTCGAAACAACCCAAACCCAAACAGAAGTTTCACAAAGTCTAAATCAAGCCATCTCTGGCATACCAAGAACTTTCAGCCAAGAGAAAAGAAATAACACCAAGCCCACGAATTGCCAAACTCCACAAAGCAGAGGACAAAGCTGCCGACGAAGCACTTCAAGAGGTCTGGTTAGAGTGCACCATCAAATTTAGCCAACATCCAGGAGTTAATCCTGCTTTTGCCTTACCAACTAGGCATGATTTCTATGATTAGACACCCTTGTTTCTCCACATCTTCTTGGATAAGCTTCACTTTAGAGTCATCTTTGTAGAAAAGCCAACCATCTTAGGTTATCCCCTTAAGCATTATTAGCTCATCCATCTCATTTAGGACCAAACCATCTAGCCAGCAATCCAAAATCTTCACATCAAAGCCTTCAAAATTTGTTGTCACCTTGCCAAAAGTTTTTCATTCCTAAAATCTTCCAAATCCACCAATCTCACCAAGGTTATCCCTTTGACAAAGCTTTGTCTAGGGTAATCTAGCTTTGTCACTTGTTATTCCTCATCACCTTGACCTAAAGGTTGGGATCCACAAGTGGTCAATCTCATGTTCTTCCTAAAGGATCATCAGTCTATCCTTAGGTTGACATAATCACCACCAAGCTTGCACATAGGAAAGAAAACCTTTCATGCTTTGGCAACATATCTTTGAAGTTAGAATCCCCAACCCAATCCTCCTTAGGTTTTGTCATATAGCTTTGCCTCAACCTAGGAAATCATTTGCATAGAAAATCCTTCCTCCCTTTGGCATCCACCAGCATTTGTTGCATCTCATCCCTAGGAGCATTGTTCATGCCACCCGTCATTCGCTTAGCCAAGAAGAAAGAAACAATGGAGCCCTATCATTTGGATCAAACAACCTCACCCCCCTTGAGCACTCAGCCATCCTTCAGCCCAGAGAAAGCTATGCCATCACCTACTGACATTGAAGCTTTCATGAACCAACCAGGAAATGCAGTATTGGTAAACACCATTATAGACAAGAACAAAGAGACAATCATGGCTAATTTTTGAAGGGACAATGTAGGAACCTTTGACTTTGGAAGACCCCCTCCATTATCAGATCCATCTCACCCGTTGTTTGGGCAGCTGCCACCACCCATAGGCTCTTATGATCTAGATTATCCTCAATATATGCCAAAAGAAGAGCCTCCAGCCAATCCATATGATCCAACAAACCCAAACATACCATCATCCACCCAAGTAGAAATCTCCATGCCGCAAGCCAACCCAGCCACCACCACTCCATCCTTGGTTCATACCTCTCCGCTCCAAACCCCCTTTACCCAAAACACCTAACTATTCACCCCCTTCACTATTGTTGATGTTGCTCCCCAACCCAGCCTTCCAAATCCACCCATCTCCCAAATTAGTGCTAGCATCTTTGGCCAACATCAACAATATACAATAGGGATTCCACCCGTGGGGCCAAGTAATCAACCTTTCATCACCCCTAGCTTGTTCACCACATCCCAAAGCACAATCCCATCATTTCCATTAGGTCTTGGGAGCTCAATACCATCAGCCACAAATCCACAAGCTACTACCTTCACTCCACAAAGCTATCAAATCCCACAAGCTACTGCCAATTTTCTGCCAAGCTCCCAAGTGACCCCAGCTCTCGCCACCACTCTACCAAGCTTCCAAATCTAGCCACCAAGCTATCAAACCCCATCAGTTTCATTCCCAAGCTTTCAATTCCCACCACCTCCACCACCAACTAATCCATTACCTCCTATTACCAACTACTTTTCAATGCCACTTCTAGGAGGTAATCCACCACCCCATCCAACCACCAATTATTTGTAGATGCCATCCCAAATGGGGGTGCAACCCACATATAATGGTCAAACCCCACAAGCCCCCCGATCCTTTCCCCAAGCTTCACAACCATCTTATACCTTACCTCCACAAAGAAATCCATTTATCCCACAACTAGCTTATGTTCCTCAATCCCAACCTCAAATCCCATATCAACAGCAAGCCTCATAGCACATGCAGCAATATGTGCCACCTCCACCTCAACAACCTGTCATCCACCATGCAGCTGCCCAAACAATGTACAATCCCTATCAGAAAATCCCTCATAGCCATCCCTATTCAGTGGCCCCATCTAGCCCATACCTACTCAAGGAACTCCTACATTGGGGGCACCCTAGCCATCACCTATCAATTCAAAATGGGAGCAAATGAAGACAACTCTGAAAGCCATCCAAGAAGGGAATGATCCAAAGACATTCAAGTTTGAGAATGTGTGTCCTTACCCATTTGATAGAGCCATTACCATGACACCATTTCCAAAACACTTTGAGGTACCCAAATTTGACAAATTTAGAGGAAAAGGAGACCCTATCACACATATCAAAGAATTTTACATGCATTGCCAGGACGCGGCATACAATGATATTTTCCTCTTGCGTGTTTTTCCCAAAAGCTTGGCTGGACCAGCTCTTGAATGGTTCTACAGAATCCCCTATGGCACAATTAAAAACTTTGCTGAATTATCTGAGGCATTCATAGCCCAATATGCCCATCTTGTTGAAACAGAGTTATCAATAGTTGACCTTGTCCACACTAAGCAAAAAGGTGGAGAAAGCCTTGCTGAATACCTGCAAAGATGGCAAACCCTTACCACCCACATATCTTGCACTTTGCCAGAGCACCATGTGGTGAAAATGTTTATTGATAATGCCCATCCCAGCTTGGCTCACCACATGACCATGAACTGTTTGCAGGCCTATAAAGATATCAAAGAGAAAGGAATGATCCTTGAACAAGGACTCATTAAAGATGGTGTGGTCAAGATTTACAAAGAGGCCAACCGAAATCAATCACATTCCAATGAAAAGTCTAGGTATTGGAACAAAAACAAGCATGTGGCAATAGATGGGGTTACTGACACCAGACACGCGAATATTGTTAGTCCTTCTCAAAACTAGTCTAACCCACCATATCAACCAAACAACTAACAAGCTATCAATTACCAACAGTATAATAACCAAAGCTATCAAAACCACAATACAAGACCCAACTTTCAAGGGTCTAACAATCAACCTAATGCCATCAATGTAGCTGCAGAGCAAAAACTCAGATTCCAACCCGCACCTAGAAACTATACACCCCTTGGTGAGCCATTGGATGTCATTTTTGAGAAATTGGCTAAGGCAAACCTCATCAAATTTCCTCCTACCCAGCAAATTGATCCAAGCCAATCCAAAGCTGCATGGTACAAGGAAAATGAGTATTGCAAGTTCCATAGGGTAAACGGTCACACCACCCTCAGATGCATGAAACTGAAAGATTATGTGCAGGACCTCATTGATCGAAAAGAAATCACTGTTGGTGCCCAAACCTATCCCAATGCAGGCTTACAGATTTATCAAAATGCTTTTCCTCCACACAACAACCAAAATCCTAGAAAAGCACCTATCGAAAAAAACAACAACACCAACAACCGCCAACCAAACCAACAGCATGGGAAGAACAATGACCACACTTCATCCTATATAGACTATGGTAGCCTTATAGGTTGTATATCCGAGAAAGAGCCTTCTGTCAATGTTATCAATATCTGAGGACGAGACAATGAGTGTGCAGTTACCACTCGAAGAGTGTGATTTAATATCGCAGACCCACCAGTTTCATCAGCACCATCAGCTCCATCAAAAAGCCGATACAATATCTTGGAACACCTTGGGAACATGCTAGCCCAAATCTCCATTTTAGACCTTCTTCGCACTAGTCCTGTGTACAAAGACACCCTTGACAGTGCTCTCATAGAATCCCATGTCGCTTCTGATATCAATGCTACTGATTTTCGTAATCTTGTTGGACACCTATCCTCCTCATGTGCCCTATCATTCAAACCCACTGACATACCCGTGATCGAGCCAGATCACACCCTTCCACTTCGCATAGCCATCATGGTATCCAATTCTGCCATGAAAAGAGTAATGATAGATAATGGATCAGCCTTGAATATTTGCACCCTAAAATTCATAAAACAAGCTGGGTATACTGAGGCAGATATGATTATTGAGGTTATCACCATCAAAGCTTATGACAACTTGGAAAGAACCACAAAAGGAACTATTTTTCTCCCAATCAAGGTTGGGCCGATCATCCAAGAAATAGTTTGCCATGTTATTGATCTAAACCTACCATTTAACATCCTCCTCGGCCGCCCATGGATTCATGCCATGAAATTCGTTCCATCCACATACCATCAGTGCATCAAATTTCCACATCAAGGCACTGAGGTAACCATCCATGTCGATCCAGAACCCTTTGCTTACTGCAATGCGGTTGAAGCCTCATATACAAATCATTGCCCTGGAATTGATATTGGCACAGCCATCGCCAGCTCATCCCACACTTGTAATGACCCAAAAACCATCCTTGCCTCCACCCTATCTACTGTGAAGATCAATAACAGAGGCTGTGGAGAGTATAGTCTGTCAGATGCATTTGTTGTCGGGGCACAACCACTTGATCCACATGCCCATGGATGATCGACATATCACAAAGCTAAGGAGATCCCACCTCCTTAATACAAACAGTTTGGCCCAACAACCTTTATATCCTCAAAAACCCCTCTTCATGAAGAGCTCACTCCAGATATCAACAATTGCTTACATAAGGATGCACCTACAAGAAATCAAGTATGCCTTGACCACTTCTGCCAGAATTATCCCCAAGAACATAAGCTCATCACTGAAAAATGGAACTATCAACGATGTGGTCTAGGACCAGAAGAAAGGGAAATGCAATGTCCCATTGAAGCACATAAGTGGGAAATGAAGTCAGGTCTTGGCTTTGGCATACCCACAACTAAGGGCACCAACGAGAATGGTCACGCTTTTTCGAACATCCACCGCGACTTTGTCAAAATTGAAGACATTCCTAAGGAAGTTGAAAAGAGAGCCTATGACGATATCCCAAACCAAATCTTCCTAGGAGACTCTGTTCTTCGAGAACTATCCATTTATCTCATTGACCTACCACTCGCTCATCCACAACTCATAGATTGGGACCAAGCAAGCATCATACACATTGATGAGTTCACATCAGAGGAAGTGCTTCTAAGATTCATGGGAGTTGAAACACCTCACAAGCAGACAAAGCCAGATTTTGCCTATATCTATAAGCTAGATCCTAAGGGGTATTTTAGAGAAAATCCCCAACCTAGTTCTGATACACCCAAAACTAGAACTAAGATGAATTCGGGACTACCTAAGGTAGCAAAGAGAACCCCTTAGCAAGAAAATCTAGAGCCACAAGCAGAACATGAGGATTTAGCATTGCCTCCTCAAGATAATCGACCAGAGGTGTCTTCTATTCTAATTGAGGATACTAGGGAAGTCAACATCGGTTCTTTAGAGATCCCTAGACTTGTTCACATTGCTGCATCCCTATCACAAGACCAAGTTGACCTCCTCTTTGAGGTCTTAAGAGAGAATATTGGCCGATTTGCATGGTCATATCAGGACATGCCAAGACTTGATCCAAAGCTTGTAGTTCATCATCTTGCAGTCGATCCAAAGATCAAGCCCATCAGACAAAAACTTAGACAAATGCACCCCAAGGTGGCATTACTGGTCAAAGCTGAATTAGAAAGAATGTTAGCTACTAAGGTTATCCGACCTATCGACTACTCAGAGTGGATCTCCAACATGGTCCCTGTCACTAAGCCTTCTGGTGACATCAGAATCTGCACTGATTTTAGAGATCTAAACAAAGCTTGCCCAAAAGATGATTTTCCCTTACCCAACATAGATATGATTGTAGATCTTATAGCTGGACATGAAATTCTATCCCTTATGGATGGATTTTCTGGGTATAATTAGATCAAGATTGCAGAAGAGGATCAGCATAAGACAACATTCACTACCCCTTGGGGAACCTTTTGCTACACCATGATGCCTTTTGGCCTAAAGAATGCTAGGGCTACCTATCAAAGAGCTATGACAGCCATTTTCCATGATCTTATCCATAGCATTTTAGAGGATTATGTGGATGATATCTTGGTCAAATCTCACACCTTCATGGATCATCTTGCTGACCTAGAGAAAGTCTTTGATAGGTTAGCCCAATATCATCTCATGCTGAATCCCAAGAAGTGTGTCTTTGGGGTCACATCTGGCAAGCTTCTAGGCTTCATAGTTTCGAAACGAGGTATAGAGATTGACCCCAAGAAGGTCAAGGCTATCTTAGATGTATGCCTCCTCCACAGACACTACAACAGCTTCGCTCTCTTCAGGGAAAGCTCCAATCCGTTCGGCGCTTCATCTCCCAGCTTGCAGATAAGTGCAACCCCTTTTCACATTTGCTAAAGAAGAATGAGAATTTCAAGTGGGATCTTTGATGTCAACGCAGCTTTGATCAACTCAAGCAGTATCTAGCCAATCCCCCCATCTTGGGTCCACCAGTTCTTGGTCGTCCCTTGATTTTGTACATATCAGCAATGCCTACAGCTCTAGGGGCACTTCTAGCATAGCTTGATGACTATGGTAGAGAAAGAGCCATCTACTATATCAGTAGAACCCTAGTTGGTCATGAACTCAATTACACTCCTATGGAAAAAGCTTGTTTGGCAGTTGTTTTCTCAACTCAAAAGCTTCGCCACTACATGATAAGTCATACCATCCAACTAGTATCCAAAATTGATCCTCTCAAGTATATGCTCTCTAGAACAACACTCATAGGTTGGCTAGCAAAATGGGTTATGCTACTAAGTGAGTTTGACATCCAGTATGTGGACAGAAAGGAAATCAAAGGGCAAGCTATAGCAGATCACCTAGCTAATGCACCTCTAGTAGATGCATATCCTTTGCTCACCAAATTTCCAGACAAGCATATCTGCCTAATTGAAGAACAACCCCCATGGAAGCTTTATTTTGATGGCTCATACACATCTCATGGATCAGGGGCAGGAATATTGTTGGTTACACCTCAAGGAGATTACATTCCAAAAGCCTTCAAGCTACAATTCCCTAGCACCAACAATATAGCAGAATATGAAGCTCTTGTAGTAGGATTAAAGATAGCTGTAGAATGGAATATCACCGAGTTACAAATCTTTGGCAATTCTTAGCTCATCATCAAGCAAGTCCTAAATGAATATCAAACCAAAGACGAAAAGCTATTATCCTACAAAGAGCTAGTTGATCAGCTAACCCAGCATTTTACAAAGCTTCAGTTTACACAAGTACCTCGAATGCAGAACAAAGCAGCAGATGCTATGGCTACTATCGGCTCACTCTTGGAAATTCCCCAAGTAGCTACATAGTATGAGTTTTTAGTCGAGTAGCTCCTCACACCCGCCTATGCGAATGAGGATTCAAACTGTGTTTGTATCTTGGTTGGTCCCCAATCGCCTTGGTACCATGAAATTCAGACTTACCTTAATGATGGTATCATATCCCCTCACCTCACATGTACCCAATGCCAGAACCTCATCTGAAAATCATCCTGCTATGTTATCATAGCCAATACCCTATATCATCGAGGTTATCACGATACTCTCTCTCAATGTTTAGATAAAAATGAGGCTGCGATGGCATTAAAAGAAGTACACTCTGAACTTTGCGGTGCACACACGAGTGGTATTGTCCTAGCATCACAAATCCTTAGAGCAGGTTACTATTGGCCTATCATTGAAGAAGACTCCTGTGACTTTATCAGAAAGTGTCTCCCTTGTCAGCAGCACGCAAATCTTGTGCACGCTCTAGCACAGGATCTACAGCCTATTGCACCACCTTGGCCTTTCGCTTGTTGGGGCCTTGATCTAGTTGGAACTATTACACCTCTCTCATCTGATGGACATAAATGGATAATAACAGCTACAGACTATTTCACTAAATAGGTGGAAGCAGTCCCCCTAGTTTCAGCTACAGGAGTTCAGGTCTCCAAGTTCATCTTATACCACATTGTTTGCCGCTTCGGCATCCCATCCACCATCTTCACCGACTACAGAGGTAACTTTGAAAATCTCAACATGGAATAATTATGCACTTCCCTCTGCATCCATCACCACTTTTCTAGCCCATATTTCCCACAAGGTAATGGCCAGGCAGAGGCAACTAACAAAACCCTCCTCAAAATCCTAAAGAAAGTTTTCAATGATTTTGATCGCGATTGGCACCTACAAATAAATTTGGCTCTATGGGCCTATCGAACCTCCTTCCATACATCCATAGGAACAACTCCGTACTCCTTAGTCTATGGTGCCAAAGCGATACTACCCATAGAGATTGAACTTCCCTCATTGCGCATATCTTTGCGAGAGAAAATATCAGATGAAGAATACAGAGTAGCTCGGCTCACCCAGATAGATCTCTTAGATGAGAAGCGACAACAAGCTTATGATCATCTCACAGTCTATCAAACTCATTTCAAAAGGAATTTCAACAAGAAGGCACTCCCATGACACTTTCAGCCATGTGACATGGTCCTAAAAGAAAATATGAAAGTCCAAGCAGATTGAGAAAAGAAAGGCAAGTTTGAACCTACATGGCTTGGTCCCTATGTGGTTACCGCCTCCTTTGGCTCTGGAGCCTATCAGCTATCTACACCAGAAGGAGAACTCTTGAATGATCCTACTAACATCATTCATCTCAAGAAGTTCTATGCTTGAAGATCCTTGGTATACGCAGCTTTTGAAAAAAAAAAAAAAAAAAACAATAGTAAAGAGAAATAAGCGTCCAATGGTGAAAACTTGGCAATTCAAGCGCCTTGGATAGGTATTTTGGTGAAAACCTGGTAATTTAGGCAGCTTGTGTACTAGGACTAACCCATTATCTATCACTATCCTATCCCTCATCCATCCATTCATCATCCCATAACACACCTGCTTGTTCCCCTGGTGTTCCAACAAAATATCCAAAATCTAATGGAGCTTGTAAATACCTCCTGTACAGCTTGTAAATCTTGTACCTCAACTTGTAAATCTTGAGCCTCAGCTTGTAAATCTTGTACCAAAGCTTGTATTATACCTTGTAAATCCCTTGTATCATCACTTGTATATCTGAATCTTGTCCAAAGCTTGTACCATATTCCAGCTTATAAATAATTTTGTATCCTAGCTTGTATTCTATCGCATGAATACAAAGAACCCCATTTTCACTTAAGCTTTTTGCAAACCATCTACCTATCCACCTATCAACTATTATAGACATCCCATCCTTCACAAACATTTCCATCTCACAAAACCAAAACATGAACAAACTTGTACATTTGTAACATATCTTGGTCTGTCAGCTTGTACATCCTCTTTAGCTTAGTACCATTGTATCTATCCAGCATTCGTGTCATTTCATCCTTGATCAGCATCTTGCACATATCGCACATCTTGGTTAGCTATTCCAATGCATCCTTTAGCTAGATCTTCTGTCACCAAAGTGTTATCCTTCTTAGTTCAGCTTGCCAGACACATAACTCATCCAGATCCATTAGCATAGGTGCTCTCCGATAGATCCTTGCAGGATATAGCTTTCCTCATGTCTGATCTTGGTCCGTTAGTACCTCGTCCTACCCATCTCGTTGGCAAATGGCTCTCTTTTGGATTTTCACTTTCTTTTGATTTGGAATCTTCCCTTTTAGGTCTTAAAATATCTTTTCCAAGCAATCTTTTTGTTCCCTCCTCAAGGTTGCCACGATCTTTCATATCATGGTATGCTGCAAATGGGGCAATCAGAGCGTAAGGTCTTGATCACGTCTTTCACTTGTTTTCCTTTTCTACTTGTGGGTTACCTAGTGTCGTTTCCACGTTGCTTCCTCTAGGATTCATGTGTGACACTGGGGCAATCCTTGCGTGTTTTTTTTGAGTCAGTTTGTTAGTCCTTTGGACGGTTGGTGAAAAGGCCTTGATGTTCTTGGTAACCTTGGAAATTAACCAATAGTCCTATAGCAAACCTAGTGCTCAACTACATGGTGGTACTTCTCTTTGAAGTATCCCCCCGCTCAAAAAGCTTCAATGGATTCCCTTCATCTCTTTGCTTCAATGCATCATCTCTCTTTGGATCACTCCTCATGCTTAGCTTTGGGGATACACAATCCTAGTCTTAGGGATCCACCAATCAAATCAATCCACGAAGCCTCATCTTTCGAGATCCACAATCCTAGTCTTAGGGATCTCCGAAACCCATATTCTGCCAATCTGACTCTTTGAAATCCTGTTGCATCAGCTTTATCATCCCCGTCATCCATCCCCTTATCCTAGATTCCTTTTTTTATAGCGCTCTGCTCCTTCATCCCCCCCCCAATCCTGGAAAGTCTTAAGCTTGCTTTACTATTATGCCTCTAATTTCTCTTTATCATTCTCCCGTAGTGAGAGTTTGAGCTAATTCAGCCCCTTCTCTTTGCCAACCTGTGTCTTAGCTCATCTCAATTTCTTGTACTTTTCAAGAATTCGTTGAGCCTCATTTCTCTTCCCGCCGCCTTCTTGAGGGGGCATCATCTAAGTCTAGTCTCTCTTCTTCTTATCCGAGACTGGGGCAACCTTGTTGCCAAAACATCTTCCTCATGTCGTCTTCATTTGAACTTCTTTGAAATAGTGTTGTCTCAACACTATGTCAAAGAGGGGCAAAATGTAGACACCCAAATTTGATTACACCACTTTGGTAATCCTATTTAGTTATCTCTAAAGGCATCATTAATTAAATTCCTATTTAATTAATCCTTTGCCATCCCCTAGCTGATTAATTTAATTAATCATCTATAGTCCTAATTGATAAATCAAATAAACTATTATTTATAAATTAAATCCTATTCTTCTATCAAATTCCAAAAATCTCCATTTATTAAATAAATCTATTTGATAAAATAAAATCCTCAAATCTAAAAACCCCTAACGAATCCCTAATTCTCCATTTAGCCTAATCCATCCCATCCATCCATACTAACCAAGCTTAGCCACTAACTCACCCACCCTCATTAATGCCATCCACTTGCACATCTCTAACATGCCTAATCTAATCCTAAACCCAAGCTTAATCCACCCCCTAATGTTGTCACATTCCCTAAGCAAGTTTAAGACTTTCCTAAACCAAACCAAAGTCTCCCCTCAAAAATCCCAACCACCAAGTCATAAGTGCTCTTACAAAACATAAAAGACTCTTACAAGCCCACTCATGACTCTTACATCCATCTTCCACACTCTTCCCTCTTCCACACTCATTCCTCTTACATCTCTCTTACATACTCAACCCCAATCATCATGCCTTTAACCAACCCTTTACCCTACCCTCTCACACTCATCCTCCTTGTGACAAGTGTCACCTTCCCATTGGTGCTAAACAAGCACAATCTATGTGCTCTCCTTTGAGTGCATCCTATCCATCCTTAAGCCTTGATCTCTCCTTGCATCTTAGCCCTCCATCCCTCAAGCCCTTAGCCTATAAATTGAATCCCCTCCCAAGCCATTTCAATCACAACCATTTGAGTAAAGTTATCATGCCCTTTTGAGAGCCAAAAGCCATACCCATACCCTTATAATGCCAAATTGAGAGCTCACAAAGCTACCAATTTTCCATTACCCATCTCCATTGAAGCAAATTTGAGCATCTTGAGCATACATCCACATCAAAGGATGAATCTACAAAATTAAGAAAGCATGAAGTGTTTTCTCTTTTGAGGTTTTGCACTTCTTGTTTGATTTTCTTTGTCTAAACATATATGTGAATTTAGTTTTAGTTTGTAAATGTTTACTTTATTGTTAATGTTCTTTGCATACTAAGATCTTGTTCTACAAATACAAGCCTAAATTGCAAAGGGAGCCCAAGGTTTTGCTTAGCCCACCTAGGTGCCCTTGCACCACCCTGCTTCTTACAATTTTATGATTTCCAAAATCCCAAAGCCTATAAATAAATTCATTAATTCTATTTCCAAAATTTATATATTTCTTTGACCTAGCTTCTAGCTTGGTGCTATTTTCAAAATCTATATGTGTAAATTTTTCACAGCTAAAGGTTTTGACAAAAGAATAACTCACCTTCTTACCTGTTCATGCTTCCTCTTGAATACCACAACCCAAAAGAGTAGAGGGACCTCTATTAATAAAATATATAGTATTATTGACAACATCTACTCACATATTTAACTACAACCCAACATGTAACGTCATAATCCCTGCACACTCCATTACTGTCTTGTTCATGCACTCAACCACTCCATTTTCATGTACAGTCCTTGGAATATTTTTCTATCTACAAAAACCATTAGTGGAGCAATAATATTTAGATTCATGATTGCATTAATGACCACCATTATTAAATTTGAGACTTTTTATCATTTTACCAATCTCATTCTCAACCAAGCATTTCCATTTCTTAAAGTAAAAGGAATAATATGACCTCTACAAAGATATAAGGTGCCTACTTTCACACCTCTTGCTACTACAAGGGAACCTTTTGAAACCTTCCATTTTTATCATTAAAAGTAACTACACAACCCTCATCACCGAGTTGCTTAGCTGAGATTAAATTCCTACTTAGTTTTAGAATATGCCTTACCTCATGTAGTAGCCAATGATTCCCATTCTGAAACTTAATCTTAAAATTTTTCCATTTCCAACAATCTAATAGGAATAATTATCCCCCAAATAAACAAGCCCAAAATCTCCTTGGACATAATTAATAAAATAACCTCTATGGGGTGTAGCATGAATCAAAGCTCCAAAATCTAAGACCCAAGAATTATCAATGCTTTCTAAACAAAGAAGAAAAGCATCTTCTTCAGATTTATTACTTACCACATTTTCCACCTTGTTCCCTTCAATTTTATTTCCTTCACTATTCTTTTGAGTGCAACAATCTTTTTTCTTATGCCTTGGTTTCCCACAGTACTAGAAATCCCTTGGTCTACTATACTAAGACCTCTTCCCCTTCGAGTTTCCTTTTGATTTCCCACAATTTCTAGAATTACTTCCTCTCTAAGTCATTTTGTCTCTTCTTTGTGATTAAAAATACTTCCTAATGAGGATCCACTTGAGCTTTTCCTATAAGTTTCATCACTTACAATAACATCAATCACATCATCATATTTTATGGTATTAGATCCAAAAACATAATTACTCACAACCATTACCAAGCCATTCCATCTTTTAGGAAAAGAACAAAAAATAAAGAGAGACCTAAATTCTTCATCAAAATTGAAATTCACAGAAGATAAATGACTAGTAATAGTATTAAACTCATTTAAATTATCTGCGACAGATCCACCTTCTTTCATCTTCATATTAAATAAATGCTTCAATTGAAATATCTTATTTGAAGCTGAGGGCTTTTCATACAATCTCTCTAGGGTTTCCATCAACTCTTCTACCATCTTCTCTTTTGTAATCTTAAATTTTACCAATGGTGCCAAGCATAATCAAATGCTTCCAAGTTCACTTTTTTCTAAAATCTCCCAGTACTCATTTGTCATTGTTCCCTATTTCTTGGCTTTTCCTTCCAATGGCTTCTATAAATCCTTCGAATAGAGATAGTCTTGATTTTTCATTTTCTATAACTAAAAATTTTGACCATTATACTTGTCAACATTCACCTTACCCTCATCTTTTGTTACTCCCACTCAACCACGAGACTCCCACTCAACTTTGAGACTTTCCTCCAGAGGATATGCAAAAAAATAACCTAGCTCTAATACCACTTTTTAGGATTAAACACAAAAAAAAGTAACAATTACATGCAAATATAACCAATATCATAAATTAAAAAAATTCATTGAAGAGAACACAAGACACCAAGATTTAACGTGGTTCACCCAAGCCTTGGGCTATACCCACCAAACAATGAGTCCAATATTATTATGATTCATGGAGTCTTAGCATTTGATAAAATAGTCATTTATCATTTCTTTTAGAGTCCTAGAATTAGAAGAAATAGGGCTAAAATCATCTTCTCTAATGGAATTCTAATTAATATTTTGAGTTTTAAAGAGTTAAAGAATAGATTCCCAGTTATACCTACCTAAATTCTACAAAGGTCAAAGTGGAGAAGAAATCATAGTCTTGTTGCCTCATCCTTTCAATTTGGATTTCAAACTACCCATTCTCATTTCTAGAAAACTCCTAGGTGTTATGATCTATTAAGATGTTAAAATTCTTGCAAATCACAAGCCAACACCTCAATTAAAGGAATTCAACTTATAATGAGGTAAGTATTCAATCAGGAGGTTTAGTTAGGTCTATTAAAACCACTCTATTGAGATACTTTCCCCGATACACTGGTAATAATGTCTTAGTACTTGATCCTTCAAATTTTCCTCATGAAGTTGGTTATGGATTTTCTCTCTACAATGTCTAAATCTCATCTCCTTATTTTATTTTTTGTATTCTTCTCTTCACTGCTAGCTTTCTTTGTCTAATGTCTCTATCAAACTTAGCCTTTTCATTCATTCAATATCTTCCTATGGATGAATGATAATTTTGAGTTTTATCCCTTCTAAAATAGACATTCATGGAAGGTTATATGTGATGTCCCTGTTCTGACATGTAATATAAATAATAAATAAACCATTACATATAAAGTGTTATTAATAAAAATATTAAAGTAATAATATTTTATGTGTAAAATTATATATAATATCCTCCCATTATAATAGCAATGTGGAATTATGAAATTAATTAAATGAAAATCTAATATAATTATAAATAAATAATAATACGATTAAGATATGATACTATTAATATTATAATATAGTAATATAATTTATAGTTGATATTTTATTAGAATAATATATATTGTAATACAATTATTATTAATATAATATATCAAGCTTATTAATATAAGTATATAATTAATATAAAAATATAATTAATATAAGTATATTATTATTACTAATATAATTAATGAAAAGACATGACTCCTAGAAATGAAAAACTATATATATAGAGAAATTTTAACATTGAGGGATATATCAGAAGTAAGGAAAAATATAAAGAGAAAGAAAGAGGAATGATCGGCAATCCGAGAGAAAAAAGGAGAAATTATATTAACAGTAAGGATATAAACCCTAATGTACCAAAAAAGGACATTACAAATGGTATCAAAGCAAAGATTTTTCCATCCTGCAAAATAAAGATAGAAAGAATAAATAAAACATCCTCTTTAATAATCACAATTTCAATTTCATCTAGCTCTACATTTCACATTGAAAGAAGTTCATTGAATCAACCTAATTCAGCCAATCAACGAAATGTACTACAACAAATGCTTGATCATTGATAGATCACTGACTTGGCTTCTTGATCATACCTCATCTGACTTGTAGTAAATTGATGACATTGGAGGCCACAGTTAAAGGAATCTCATGGGCTAAGTTTCTAATCACATGATGGAGGACTCCATGCAAATCTTAATATGCCTTCACAAATTTTGCTATCTAAAACTTATTACTTTTTGTGCTTCTGATTACGTAGCTTGACTTGAATCTCATTTTCACTACCCAACCACGAGTTATGGATGTTTGTGAATGTTTGTGAATAATAAGCTATGGAGTTTTTGCCAATAAGAGAAGGTAGTGATTTGACTCATTACACATATACATATCATTAATGGAGGATTAAGGATAAGAAAAAAATAACAAAAGATATAATATTCAAGAATGACTAGAAGGATAAGCGAAGGAAGAAAGGATAGGATTTTGAATAGTCACATGGCACATGCATCGAATCACATAACCATAAGGAATAGGATAGTGTGGAGGGAAATAATTCACTACTATTAAGAAGGCATAAGAGAATAGTGAAAGAAGCTACCATCGAGAAAAGAGGAAGTATCATCACAGAATGCCAAATCACCTCAAAAATGTCCACACTATGTCAGTCTACATTCGGGAGAAGAGGAAGCATCATCGAAGAATGCCACATCACCTCTACACTGTCCACACCATGTGAGTCTGCATTCCATTCAGAAGTACCACGGGAGAAAATGGAAGAAGTAATAAGGCATTTTAACTCAATTCAAATATCCTTGTACATGTTCCAGAAAAGGAGATTACTATACAGATAAAGAACGTGGAAAAATACAGTCAACAGGTTTCCATGGGCACATCATCTTACATGGTATCTAAAGACATTGTAATTACTACTTGTAAAACTCAACAACTAGGGCCGTTGAACCAAGTATGAGGGAGTCAACTGTGAAGGACCAGCCACGTTGGATAGTACGTGGGTACAGAGCGGCATTTGGAAAGGACGTGGAACACCATTTAAGGGATCATATCAAACATTACAAACATTTTGGAAGGCATCGAATATTCCAGTAACCATGGGATGTGTCCTACATACTTGAGGCCATAACATCGTGGTGGATAGACAAATATAGTGTTATATTGTCGGGTAACATTACCTCCTCAAAGGATGAGGAAGATCGTCATAACCAATCATGCTCTTGGTCGAGAAATAGTGATAATAAATTTTTGTAAAGGGGTATTTTGGAAGAGCGAAAGAAATTCGGAATCACTAGAAAATTCTGAGATCATTGCCCTTATAAAGTCATGATCCTTCTTTAAGAGAAGCAAGTGCAAATGTGGCAAATATTCCCCTTAGCTAAAGAGAAAAATTTACAAAATGGTCGTTAGTTGAGAATAACCCTAAACCTAAATACATTTTGCTAAGTCAAGGAGACACATAAAGATAGCATTTGATGATGCGAAACATCGTCTCATTGATGAGAAAGCTATTAATGAATGAAAGAAAAAGCACAAAGAACATCAATAACATTCAGTCAATGAACAA
Source organism: Cupressus sempervirens (assembly GCA_028749045.1). Taxonomy (NCBI): domain Eukaryota; kingdom Viridiplantae; phylum Streptophyta; class Pinopsida; order Cupressales; family Cupressaceae; genus Cupressus; species Cupressus sempervirens. The sequence continues at coordinate 129,282,603 of CM053785.1, read as the reverse complement.
AGAGGGAAGCCAATGGAGCTTCGAGGAAGTTCAACCATAGGTAAAATATGAAATTGTAAGTTTTCTTAATTAATGTAATCATAAAAGTGTAAAATTGATTATTTGAGAAATGATTTAGGGATTTCAAGTAGCTTTCCTATGGAGTCTACAATCAAGGAAGGTCTATAAGATGCCTTATTGCAGTACTAGTTAAGGGAAAGACTATATAGAAACCCTACTATATATAACTTTCCTATGGAGTCTGCAATTAAGGGAGGTCTATTAAGACACCTTATTGTAGTACTAGTTAAGGTAAAGGCCATATTCAACTTTCCTATGGAGTCTACAATTAAGGGAGGTCTGTTAAGACACCTTATTGTAGTACTAGTTAAGGGAAAGGCCATATTTAACGTTCCTATGGAGTTTGCAATTAAGGGAAGTCTGTTAAGACACCTTATTGTAGTACTAGTTAGGGGAAAGACTATAAGGGCATCTATCCTTCCTATGGAGTCTACAATCGAGAAAGAGTTGCTATGATACCCTATTGTAGTACTAGTTAAGCGGAAGATAGTAAGGGAACCCTACCACTTTCCTATGGAGTCTACAATCAGGGAGAACACCCTATTGTAGTACTAGTTAAGGGGAACATAGTAAGGGTACCCTACCAACTTTCATATGGAGTCTGCAATCAAGGGAGAGTGGTTAACACACCCTATTGTTGTGCTAGTTAAGGGAAAGATAGTAATGGCTCCTTTTCACAAGAACCTTCCTAGCCAAACAAGCAATCCACTAAGTAGACCACCTCGTGCGGATGCCTAACACTTGCCACTAGGGCCAAGGGGGCCAAAGATCCACTCTTGGGCTTAGTATGGAACTGGCTTGGATTAACTTATTATCATTTGAATTTCTTTGAAGTTTATATATATTTACATGCATGTACTGATGCTTATTTTGTGGTTGCAGGGTTCATAAGCCTAATGAAGAAGTATAGTCATTACGCATTGTTAGTTTTAGGATCTAATCAAGGTTATGTATGATGTGTCTTCGTCATGTTTTCTTTGTGCCTTCATCTGTCTACATTGTGTCTACTTTGTGTTTTCATGATCTGTCTACATCGTGTATGCTTCGTGTTTTCATTCAATGTATATTTCATTAAAAGAAATTTCGTCTTTTGAATGCAAGTATGTTTTGTGTTTATGACAAAACTTTTGTATGAAAGATTTTCTTGAGGGCAAGCAAATTTGAGAGGGGAGGACTATGATGTCCTGTTTTGACATGTAATATAAATAATAAATAAACCATTATATATAAAGTGTTATTAATAAAAATATTAAAGTAATAATATTTTATGTGTAAAATTATATATAATATCCTCCCATTATGATAGCAATGTGGAATTATGAAATTAATTAAATGATAATCTAATATAATTATAAATAAATAATAATATGATTAAGATATGATACTATTAATATTATAATATAGTAATATAATTTATAGTTGATATTTTATTAGAATAATATATATTGTAATACAAGTATTATTAATATAATATATCAAGCTTATTAGTATAAGTATATAATTAATATAAATATATAATTAATATAAGTATATTATTATTACTAATATAATTAGTGAAAAGATGTGACTCCTAGGAATGAAAAACTATATACATAGAGAAATTTTAACATTGAGGGATATATCAGAAGTAAGGAAAAATATAAAGAGAAAAAAACAGGAATGATTGGCAATCGGAGAGAAAAAAGGAGAAAATATATTTATAGTAAGGATATAAACCCTAATGTCCCAAAAGGGGACATTACATTATATATCAAAATTAATGATAAAAATTTTATTCTTTTTCCTCTTAGTCCTTCTATTTTTCTGATTGGTTAGTCTGCCTTTCTAGAATTTGATGTCCTTTGACAAAATACATAATTAGTTCCTTAACTATTTCTACAATCCAACAATATTGTGTAGAAGACAACTAAAATGATTTACATAAGTGCTTTTTCCATTACCAACACATATGCCAAAATTGGTTTACACGATAATTGAATTTCATGACGATCGGTCATAACTAACATTCATGTTGTCCCTCGGGTTCTATAGGCTCGACATAAATTAAGTTTAAATCACTAAGTTTCTATATGTTTCATTCACCATGTATTATGACTCGATTTATATTGGGCTTCTCGACAACCATTGACTTGTTTGGCATGTAGTGAAATATAAACAAGTACACAGAGCTCAACCTTCTTAGGATGGCCAGTTCATAGTGATCACCAACCAATGCTACACTAGAAATGACTAAGTTTTGGACACTACTAGGGAATAAGGCTTAGAGATGAACATGATTGTGTTTGTGCTTTAGTGATATAATGAAAGTGGGTGGTGTAGTTTTTAAATTAAATTTCTTAGCTTTTAATTGAAGTGGTGAACCACTTATAACAACATTCATAGTTATTTTTTGAAGCTTGTGAAAAAATGTTTATTGAATTTTAATTCAATATTTCTTTAACCTTCTTTGAGATACTTGATTTGTTCAAGAGGTCTTTGATTTCTTTACCAATGTAGCTAAGCACTCCATTAATTGTTTTAGGGAGTAATGTTCTTTCTTCCATAGAGAGCAATTAAAACTTAGGAATATTTCCCTTATTTGTGATGCTAAATGTTGATTATAGATTGAAGTATCTTGCATCACTATGGGTAAAGGCAAGAGCCTACAACACAATGGTAAACTATAAACCTCTTTTGTGGGAGGTCTTCTCTTAGAGTCTATACAAGATTAAAAAGTCATAACAATTAATCATAATAAATAATAATAATTAATTTTGGCTTTTACCTATTACCCATAGAAAAAATATTATGATCTGTGACGAATTGTGTTTAATAGATTGGATTTATTTCACTTTTTGTTACAAGATGGTTAAATTTAAACTATTTTTCATCTTTGAAAATCTATAGATAGTACTATTTTTTTAGAAAATACTATAATTTAAACATATAAAATATTATGCAAAAATTGAGGCCCAAATTTCATTGCTATATAACTTATAATATCATTTTCATAATAGTCTCAAAATAACTCAATTTTGTAATCAATTAAAGAATTCAATCATCGTTATAATTCTCATTTACAGTTGCAACTAATCAACTTGCAAAATAAATCAACTAACAATTTAATTTATAATTAATAAATATCTACTATTTCTTAATATACAACTTCAAAAGATAGTGCATATTATATTGAGAACAAATTCTATACTTACAATATTTCAAAGAGAACTTCTCTATATAAACTATAAGAATCATCATTACATAAGAGAAAATAATATGGAATCACTTACAATTTTATGAAATATTGGTACAACTACTACATCATACTAAAAAGATATATAAGTACATAACATTTATCTCTTTTTTTAAGCGAAAGCATACTAGCCACTGGATATATTTTATAAATAATTCTGATTCAAATGCTCAACTGAGAAAGAACCAATAAGAAAACCCAGTGTCATCCCAATATATAAGAAATAGATAATATTGCACTCATAGTATAGCTATAACTACTACATAATAGATATAGACAAGTTTTAACAATGACATGCACTAGAACTTGTGTAATAGGTAGAGCCACAACTATGACACAACATTATGATTACATAGGTAAAGTGACAATTACAAGGTAAAAGAGCATTGGCCTTACACTTTGCAATAGATAGACCCACAACTTCACTTTGAGGAAGTATCAAGACATATAGAACCTAAGAAACATGAGCTAGAGATTGTCCAATTAGTCGAACGTACACAACAACATGATGCTACAATTATATGAACGTTTCAATCTAAAGATAGAGACATATATGACCACTTCATGACACTACAAAGTTGGAGAACACATGGACTAGAAGTTGTGCAATTGGTAGAACCACAACTAGAACATAACACTACAATTACACGCACGTTTCACTTTGAAGAAGCATCTGCAAGGGTGGCAATAACAACTTACTCCATGGAAGACATAGAAAAGTACTAGCAATGACCACAAGTACATGAATTACGACACCTATCACAATTAGGGCAGTGCTGTACAGTCACACACACGTTGCACTCTGGATTAATGTCATCGAGGCGCTTAGAGATCTTGTCAATGCTTGTAGAGATTTTACCGACGCCCGTATTAATGTTACCGATGCCCGTATTAATGCTACCGAGGCTCTTAGGAATGCCCTCGAGTGTTTTGAAAAGGAGCTTGAAGGTCGATGAAATGATCTTTAATTTCCTCTCGATCAGGGCAAGAATAGCGAGCAGAACAATAGCTATGGACGCCACTACAACAATCTGCACAATACTGACTCCACTCTTAGAGTGGGCGCCATCATCAATATAGTATTTGTATGGATCAGAGCCATCCGGAAAAGGAGGTGGGTGTCGTGCTACTTCAAAAATCGGGGGCTCTGCAGTTTGGTCATCACAACAGTTTATAGTAATGGGTGGAGGCGGTGCAAGATATTGAGGATGAGGAAGAGGCGGAGAAAGAGGACTAATAGGATTGCTCAGTTGTCCATTACAACCATGATAGCCTACAACACTGAAAATAGTTAATACCACTAACAACACAATGCCATGTTTCATCCTTGCTACTTAGACAGAGGATGTGTTTAAACTCTTCTGGTTTTCTCACATAGTGGGTGATGCAAAACTTATAGACAATCTCATCTACTGCTGCAAGGTCGAGGAATCGTTGGGTTGGTAGGCTACGTCGTTGATGAGCTCTTTTAGACATGATTAAATTGTGACGCCCCAATCAGATTAAATAATTTAGAACCAATCAACTTGAGTCTTGGAGAATCCAGCAAGACCAAACCTCAAACAAAAAGATTCCAAAATCATTTGAACAAGTTTTCTTTTCAAAGTGGATCAATAATTTTCTTATGTTTGATATTAATAATTTCTTCTTATTATAAATATAAAAGATAAGGACTATAAATACTTTGTATTTTTGTAATGTGTAGAGAATTATTAAAGAGTTGTAGTGTTTAAATTTTGTTAATTGTATGGATATAAAAGTTAGAGATAAGAATGATCTATAGAAGTCAATAAAAATTTAGTAGATAATATTTTTTTGGTTTAGATTCTAAGAGTTCTTTATATTAAGTTTTGCTTGGGTTTTTAAAATGTCACTTTTATGAAACTTTATTTTTTTGATGAGTCTACATTTTTAAACCTTTCTTCTTGTTAATTATATTTTTAGTTTACATTTCTTATAAATTTGTCTTATAATACACCACATACATGTTGACCAAGTTACTCTACTTAATTGCTTATTTGTCTCACCCAATAATCAAATTTTATTCAAAAAAATATCAATCAATTTTACATTTCAAAAAATTGTTGAATTAAAAAAAAAAAGGAATCAATTTCAATATGTGATATTTAGTCAAGAATATCTCATGACTCTAGTAAAAGCATCCAAATTGTCCTTTTTTTTAATATTGTGATTATTGTATTTATTCTCAAATTTGTCACATAGTTTGGGGTTCCATGAAGGGGGCCTTGCTAAAACACAAAGCTAGAGTTGGATGCTATGTTTTAGGAATATTCCATGGGTATTGATTCCATGAATTTTGTAAGTTAATTTAATTTCAAAATTTGAACACTTATATTTAAGGAAACATGTCAATTTCCTCCATAGATACTGTATAAATAAATATATTACTTTTATTTTTCACAAAAAATATTAAATAAAATCTCTAACAAGTGGCATAAAAAATTCCTTAGTTGGTGTGGCAATTTATAGCCCCATCTCTTTTTCAACCACTTGCTGAAAAGTAAAAGGTCATGTTTCGAACACTTAGTCTTTAATAATCTCATATCAATGTAAAAAATAAATTTATGGAACCACCCTCTTCCATAATAATATACTCAAGCCCCTCTCATGGGACCCATACCTCAATCTTTACTACATGATGTATAATAATCCCTAGGAAAAGTTATTTGCAAAATATTAAAAATCTCATTGGAGTATAAATGCAATAGAATCTTGGCATGAACATTCAACATTATAAAAAAAATTCTAACGTAGACTATTATGCATGCCTTAGTGTACCATGAAAATTTTTCTATATCAAATTTTCTATGTATTTTATATTATGAAACACATGTCAATGAAAACAAATACAAGAATTTCTCATCTTGGCATCTACTTTGAGAACTGGAAGATACTTATTTACACATCCATAAAAGTTACAAAGAATAACTTAAGAGCCACTCTCTTGATTGTTCACCTTGGGGAAGATGAAGAGTTCTCTATTTACAACAAAGCATAAATGAAGAATCACTCCCTTGGGTTCTCTATGAATGCAAATTGGTGAGACTGATTTATTGGCATTCTTTGAACTTTCTCTGTACATATCTTCAATCTTCTAAAAGAGACATGAGATTTTGAAGAGGAACTACAATTCTTTAAAATGGTGTGCTATAGGTTTTAGTATAAGAATGCATTAATTGGATCATTCAAATTCAAATCATTTAGATTAGGTTAATATTAAGATTTTAGATGTTCTCCTTCATGACAAATTTGTAAAAGAAAATCTTGTATCTCAAGTTTATATAGATTTGTTTGATGAGATGGCTCAAGTAATATTGTTAATACCTCTTTCTTAATACTATAATCTATTTTATTAAATTAGTAGATTTAAATTATTTATTATACAATTTATGTTATCTCGTGTAGAGGGATTTCTCTCTTATATTTGAAATTGAACATTTGAAAAGCATTAGAGGTGTTTATAAGTAAAGTCCATCAAGATGACTTAGAGGAGGAAGGGGGCAAGGTGTATCAGTTATCAAATCAATACAATTTTTATTAACCTTATTAAACTTTAAACATGAGATCATATAAACAATGACCAAAAGATCTACACATACACAATAACACCAAAAATGTTAACTAGGGAAACACATGATCAGAGGGGAAACCTTGATGGATATGGTTCCCACAAAATGATATACTAATATATTAGATCCTTGTAAAAGGATGGACTCGATTAGGATCCAATGAAATATATTCAATACTTGTTGGACCCTATTAGGAGAATTTGAATCCCTATAAGGATATTTTGACCCTGTTAGGAGTTGTACAACTAGATTAGGAGTTGTAGAGGGCATAAGGAACCACTATCCAAATTTCTTTAAGGGAAAGACCATCGAACTCATTATCCATTTGGCCTTTATATTATTCCTTTTAGAATAATAGAGCTACAAACGATCTCAACAACTCCACCTCTTGCTTTGTCCTCTTACTATACCACTACTATAAAAAAATACTTCTTAGATCTTAGGACCAGATCTACAAACTTGCATCACAGTGATCCCTTTCACCGCTTACGTGTATTTACCAATCTTCTTCACTTATCACATATACTCGCTCAAATCCATAGTTAACAACAGTGACAATAACTTTCCTTTATACAATGTCCTCAAAATAATTCATTGAGTCATCTTGAGGCTTTCCTATTAATGATTATAATAAGATCCAATTAAAGATAATGTAATAGATTACATATTTTAATAAATACAAAACATTGTTGGCTCATAGTCTTAAAAACTTCTCACACATGTGACCCCAAACCTTTTTCACTCATTGACATCATCATCAAACTATCTTATGTCTCTATGTATGTTTTCACATACAAATTCTATCCCTATTTGGAGATATAATCCAATTTCGAAAAAGCACTTATCAGGAACTATGTCTACAAAAATTCTTTCATAAATCTCAAATAACTGCTACCAGTCTTTAACCTTCTACATGTGCACATGATCATTGAATCAGGACATACTATAGAACATCTCTTCAATTGTGCTTGACTTCATCTTCAACACTTGATCTATACGACCTCAATCTCTTTCTACTACTCTACCAATTTTCACACTATGCTGACATCAATGAGGAACATAGTCATGAATACAATGTAGAGTCATGTTGTCAATCTCTAGCTCCAATACTCTACCAATGCTAGAATACTCCACCAAAATGAATATTATTTTGTATTCATGCTAGTAATCTCCCACTTTTTTATTGATGGCAATATAGATGAAAAATATCTAAGTTGCAAGAATACCAAATCCAACTTTACTACCACTTTTGCTACTCTTATCTTTTCAAATCTTCTCCTTCAATCAATTCTAAAACTCTCAGGAAAAACACTTCATTAGTGTTACTTCTCCCTCATTTAAATATCTCTCACTCACTTATTGACATGAGTCTTTTCTTAATAACTCTCTCCCAATCTAATCCAAGAGCATCCTAGGTTGCCTTGTAATCCTACCTATTCTTGTTCATTCTTCCAGTTCATGTCAAATGTAAGTTACTACAAATTGTCAGATGCTATTGAGTGTTAGTTAATCCTAAGTGCTAGTTATTGTCGAGTTCCAATTACTATTGAGTTCTAGTCATTATCAAGTTATCCATTGTTGGTCGAGTGTTTTCTTATCTATTGAGTGAACTGATCCTTAGTTCCTTCTTTGACCAAGTTCTTTTGTGATTGGTTCTTAGTTTGAGAAAGCTTATGTAATTAATTTAGATCATGAATTGTTTACAAGCTAGAGCTATTGTTGCACCAAAAGATCAACCTATCAATGCCCAATACAACCTCTATAGTTATAGAACATAGGAGGTAGTTAAGCCATGTCATGAATCCCAAAGGGGAACATTGGTGATTAGTCCAAAAATATCCCCCTCAGTGTTACCCGAGGAGATTCAAACCCATGACCAAGCTCTAATAACACTTGTTACAAGCTAGAGTTGTCATTGCACCAAAAGAACAACCTGTCAATGCTTGATACAACCACTAGACTTATAGAACATAGAAGGCAGTTAAGCCATGCCAAATATCCCAAATGGGAATGTTCGTGGTTAGTCCTTGGTGTTTTTCTTCATGTTATTTTATTTCGTTGTGTTTACTTACAAATCTTGGTAGATAGTTAGGTGTACCTCTATCCCCCTATTTCTAAAACCTTCCTTGTGTCACAATCATAGAATATTTTACCATATCCACTCACTACTCCTTCATTCCTTAGAGATACTTTTTAAGTGTTCATTCTTCACCATTAACATTAATGAAAAATGTATCATTATGTCACTACAATATTTGGGGTCAAATTATGGCAACAATTTATGACTGTGGTGTAATTCGAGCTGGAAATTTTTTTTTTTGCAGTTCTCCCTAATGTCGCCATAATACTAACATTGGTGTCACAATTGTAATGCCCCCATGAGCATAAACAAAAAATAAAGAAACACATGAAATAAATCATTTTCCATTTATTTTTTAATTGTGGTGAGTTGTGTATGAAAGAGGTGGACATCACCAAATGTGGGTGGAGAGTTGTGAATGTTGTTGTGCGCTTGTGATTGGTGCATTTGGTTGTTGTTCAGTCATTATCTCTACATTTTGTTTCCATTTCCTTGATCTGTGGTTTGATTTTTTGCATTGTGGTCTTGCTCTACAATTTTATTTTCATGTCGTGTCCTTACTCTTCTACTTCATTGACATGTCTTGCCTTCCCTTTGTGATATCATTGTTGTTTCATCTCATTTTGATCGACATGACCTTGCTCTATGATTTTCTTCAAGGGGCAAGAAGAGGTACATATGCAAAAAAAAAAATATTTTCCTTGTAAACATGTATGTCTTTATATTCCCTTCTAAACATGTATCTATTTATATATTTAGAGAGATCTCTTCTAAGGTGCCTATTGCATATTATCTGATAACAAAAAAAATAATCCAGCTACATACATATTCAAAAAACCAAATAATAAAACAATAAAACTCACTCAACTCGTGCTAAGTGACTTACCTCAAGATATTGCACAAAAATAATGTAGACAACAAGAAATGGGAAGAGTTCGCAAGAAATTTTACAAAAACATATCAAAGAAAATATTTTTAAAAAGAAACAAGCCATAACCCTGATGAATGTATCTAGTTGGTGATTAGCTGGGTTGATTACAAATTCCTCTAGAACTATCATTATATTAGGTACATATTCCAAAATATAAATAATAAAACAATAAAGCTCACTCAACCCATGCTAAGTGAATTACCTCAAGATCCTACACAAAAATAATGTAGGAAACAAAAAATGGGTAGAGTTCACTAGAAATTTTACAAAGATAGATCAAATATTTTAAGAAAGAAACAAGCCATAACACAGTTGAATTGGTCTAGTTGGTGATTAGTTCAGTTGATTACAAATTATTTAAGAACTATCATCAAATTAGGTACATATTCCAAAATACAAATAAGAAAACAATAAAACTCACTCAACCTATGCTAAGTGACTTACCTCAAGATCCTATATAAAAATATGGTAGACCACAAAAAATGGGCATAGTTTGCTAGAAAGTTTACTAAAACATATTATAACAAGTATTTTTAGAAATAAACAAGCCATAACCGAGTTAAATTGGTCTAGTTTTTGAATAGCTAGGTTGATTAAAAATTCTTGTAGAATTGTCATCAGATTAGGTACAATAAAATGAATAATCAACTTTACCAAAAATGATCTAGCTACATAAATATTCCATAACATTGGTCTCAACATCATTTTACTTATTGTACAATAACATCATAGGGATTCCAAGCCTATTGTCACACTCTTTCAACTCGGCATTGTTTTGAATACTAATAGCACTTCTTTATTAGTTGATATTTCATTTTGCAATCTTTTATACCTAACACATACTTATCCTAATATGTCTTTTGTGGTTGAACATTACGTGCTCACTTTTCTCATGACCCACATGAGTTAGTGATGGGCTATCAAATGCATTTTGAGGTACATACTATTCAAGTGACTCTTGCATCATTGGCTTCAAAGATTTAGATTGGGTCTATGATTTTGATGATTCGAATTCTAGTTCTAGCTTTATTTTTATTTATTTATCTTGGTTTAGGCCTTATTGCAATTCATTTGCAAGAACTAATCTCTAATTAAATTATCATCTACAAAGGATAAGTACAAAGCAACAATTCTTAATAGTCAAAAGGTTTTATGGCTTAAATAGTTAATGATAGAGTTTCTCTTTCCTCCTAATGGTCACATTATTTTTTTTGTGATATTTAGAGTGCTATTCACTTTTTTGCAATCTAGTGGAGCATCAAAGGATTAAGTGTATTGACATCCACATGTTCACTATATTTAACAATTGATCAAGTTGATATTCTCTACTTGGATTCCACATTGATAGAGGAACAAGTTGTAAGCATCTTTGTAAAGCCTTTGGCATCTCCATGATATCTTTATTTGTCCTTAATTATTTCAATGACAGAATTTTTCTTTGAGGGGTCCTCTTGAGGCCTGCCTTTATTTAACATTTCATATAGTTACATCTCTCACATTTGGAGAGGGTTTTTTGACCATGTGGCTTTTCTCCTTTTTCTTCACTTTGAGTGGCTTTCATTGTTCAAGGGTACATAAGAAGGTATTTTGTTGTTAGGACCTATTCATGCAATTCATGCTTAGAGAGTTCACAATATTTTATTAACTAATTGAATACATGTTCAAGAATATCATCATAGACATTTTTATACATAATCAAGAATGTGTTTGTACATTCATGCTATAACTTAAGTTCACTTAATTGAGCCTAAATTTATAATATTCTAGTCTACTTGGGCTCTAGTTTATATGTATTGTGCATATTGTGCACTTCTAATTTGCATATCTAGTTCTATTATACTATAAATTTAGTTTGAGTTAGATCTTGCATATTTTTTAGGATTAATTATTTCTATAAAAGAAATTGATCTCTTCATTGTAATTCATATTGCATATTATGAATTTTTTAGGAATATTACTCCTTATTTGAATCTTGTTCCATCTATTTTTTTCTAAAATTTTATGTACCAAGATCTTACATTGTGCATACTTTGATCATTATAAGTATATGATGATTATTTGGTTTAGTATTTCATTAAATAGCATCAAACACATAAATTATTTATTTAATTGACCTCCTTTTTGAGTTTTTTATTCATATATTTGCAACATAGTCTTACCCAAAATGATATGGGCTTTTCTATGCATCATAAAATTATGGAGAAATAAATTGTAAATCTATTCTACAATATACAACAATAGAGAAACAATACAGCTAGAAGAAGTAAGGATTTAGGTTTGTTGAAGATGGAGAAATAATTTTTCAAGAGAAAATAATTTGAATAGTCAATTGTTCCTTGCTAGTAGGATCAAATACATGTTTTCAAGGTGATAATATTGCATGTGTAGATGCATCACTTTCATGTCATGCATGAAGTGCATTCCCGAACTTATAAAAAATGGTTGGATATAAAGGCTCCATGTGTTCACCCAATAATAGAGGCCAAGGATGTTGAAGAGTAACTTTGGTGAAGAGTTTAGTGACATTACCTCTAAACCTCTAAACATATTGAGAAACATTTTGTAATCAACATTAAGGCCCTTTGAAAATGATGACGAAATTGGGCCCTAAGACACAAATGTCTTGGACATTAATTTGAGAACCCAAGATCATGATAAAAGGAATTCAAAATCATGAGGATGAACTAAGTGAGATCAGCTCCCAAACATGGCCATAAAAGTGAATGTGATGGGGACAAATAATAATAGCCCAAACCATTATGAGTTAGCAAGGTAGATCTAATATCAACACCATGTTCTTGCTTCTGAGCTAATAGTTCTTCAGGTGCATTTTCTAGTAAAACATTAATTTTGTTGAACAATTGCAAACTCTTAGAAAATGTGTTCTTGTTCTATATTAACATTGATGTGGTTTCTTTAAAAAAAATAAAAAATGAAGAGGCATATATATACTAAATTTCTCTTTGAAAACCATATGTGAAGATAAAAACATTAAGTACAACATGTCCAATATTTTTGTAGATACACACATTAATTAAACCAATTTTAATTTTCAAAACCATATGTGCAGATATAAACATTAAGTACATTGATGTGGGAGTTGTTGCAAGATTGTTGCAAGCATGAATGCTGATGATATTCCTATGCGGGAGTATTGTGGATATGTTACTATGATGATATGTTACATTCATGACTGAATTTGTCATTGATGTCAATATAGCAGTTTTCTATAGTATCTGATAGAAGAATAGCAGAAATATCAAGTTGGTATATATAGCTAGTTGAGTATTCTAAGTACCTAAGGTTATAAGAGATACTTCTAAGTATCTGGTATATGCAGTTAATGTCAGAAGGAGAAATGATAAGTATGGAAAAAGTTATGTATGTTTTGGCGATGTCTATTCTGAGATAGAGTTTATAGAGGCATGTTGTGGTAAACTTGTTATATCTCTTAGTAGAATTGATATTTTGAGAATTGTGGTTGATGACATAAAGAAGACATGTTGGTGATGACATGGCTAAGGTTTCTTGTCATAATATTTGATGTATGAAAGTTATTCAAGTTGAAAGGCGAAAGATTTATGTTATCAATAAGTGCAAAATGTTTTTAATGTGGTCCTATAATAATTAATTGAGAAGGTCTAATAGTTGACTCAAGGAATTTTTCTATGAACTTGGTATAATGGAAGGGCATTTTCCTTTATCACAAGAGATAGTTTATAATTGATGAGAAGCAAGAGTAAGAGTGGAATGCAAAGTTGAGCAGAGTAGAGAAAAAGTGAAGGAAACTTCATTGCCAAGATTTTGTTGAGTAATCCAAGGTTTGATATTTGGATTTGAGGTTTGTGACCTAATTTACAAGGTCTAAAAGTGATTGGTTTAGTTGATAGAAAAAAGGAAAGAAGAACATAACAGTAAATTACATGTTTGAGCAATGAACTCCTCTTGTAGTTAAAATTGCATGTTTGGGTAGTTGGCTCATCTTGCATATATTACACTACAACTCCAAACAAGGTTGGCACAACTCCCACCAAGGTTGGAATCTCCTAATAGGGATTCAAAGTCTCCTAATAGGGACTCCATGTACTAAATATTGTTACAGATTGCTTGCAGAGTCCATCCTCCAACAAGGAATATTTATATTAGTACATCATGTTGTGGGTGTCATTTCCACCAGGGTTTTCCCTCTATTCAAGGGTTTCCCTATTCAACAGAACTAGTGTAATTGTCCATGGGCATTTTTATTATGGTTGATGTTTACTTTGGTTGAATGGTTAAGTTTGTTTGAAGAAGATAAATGTTCTAATTCTCAAATAAATGATTCACCCCCACCCCAACTCCCCCCCCCCACCTCTCAGTTATCTTGGTGGACTATGTTTCTAACAATTGGTATCAGAGCTTTAGGTCCTTAAAGATAAAGTTTAACAGCTTTGGGAGATTCATGGCAATAATGTTAAGGAAAGATATTCCAATGTTTGATGGAACAAACTATGATAGCTGGAAGGAAAAGATGAAGGCACATCTATTGTGTATGGGTCCAGGATATTGGATCTTGACAAAATCATAAAAGATAATCATTGCTGAAAAAGATTTGAAAACTTCTACTGAGGAAAAAAATAGATCTTTTTATATACAATATGAGAGCTAGAGAAGCAATATTGATTCCTACAAATAAATACAATTAGGTAAAATCACTTGCTACTTCACATTTGATTTGGAATGCTTTGGAAACTAGTTATGAAGGTGATGAACATTCTAAGAAGTTGAGATTACAAAGTTGGATTTGTGCATTTTAAGATGTTAAAATGATGGAAGATGAATTTAAAAGAACATATATAGGAAGGATATCACAAATTACTGTTGGTATTAGATCTCAAGGAGGAACCAAAGAAGAAGATGAGGTTATATGGAAGATACTAAAGACTCTAACACCACCATTTGAGTCAATAGTTCAGATGATACAGTTGTTGATATCTTGTACCAAAGATTTCACAGAGGAGACATTGCTTGGAAGAATTGAAGTAGTTGAGAATGAACTTAATTAGTCTAGAGAAAAGACCAAAATAGAGATAGCGTTCAGTGCCTTTAATATTCAATCTAATTTATCAAGGAGCACTTTTTTAGTAGCAGCAGATATGAGGAGGACCAAAACATTGAGGAAGGATTACCTCTTCTCGTAAAGAGAGAAAAAAAGTATAAAGGAAATTACAAGCCTAGAAAAGATAGAGAGTGCTTGTATGCAAATGAAGATAATGATTCTAATGAACAAGCATTAAGTGCTAGTGATGATGAAATTGGATTTGTGGCAATTAAAGAAGAAAGTCTATAAAAAGTACCTTTGGTATCATAGGTTGCAAAGAAATCTAATTGGATAATTGGCAATGGTTGTTCACATCATATGGCTATTGATATGAACAATTTTTTTGACTTCAAAAGTAAGGATGTAGGAATTGTCAGAGTTGGAAACAATGCAGCATGTCGAGTTAAATGTATTATAACTATAACTTTAGATGGTAAAACTAACACAAAGGATGTATATTTTTTTGATGATTTAAAGCACAATGTTTTGAGTGTTGGACATCTATTAGACAAAGGTTATAAGTTTCAGATCACAAATAAGATGATCAAAGATAAAGATGGAAAGGTAATTGGAACATGAATTAGATCTAGAGGTAATGTATCTCAATTAAATCCCATTGAAATGGCATGCTTGGTTGCAAAGATAGATGAAAGTTGGTAATGGCACAAGAAATTTTGTCATATAAACTTTGACAGTATTGTGAAGAATAGTAATATGTTTGTAGTTATAGATTTTCCTAAGATTGTAAAGCCTACTAACACAATTTGCAATAATGTGTGTTGGGAAAGCATAAAAGAACTTCTTTTCCCTGCAAGAAGTTTACTACCGTAGCGAAGTTGGAAGTTGTACACACAAATCTCAATAGTCCTACAAAGACTAAAGGATTCTATAGTGAAAGGAGCTTTATGATTCTAGTTGATGACTTTTGTAGAATGATGTGTATTGCATTTCTTAAAGAGAAATCTGAGGCATATGATAAGTTTAAGATATTCTAGAATACAGTTTAGAATGAATCTAGTATGAAGATTAAATGTTTTAAGATCAGATAGAGGAGGACAACTTACTTCAAATGAGTTTAACATTTTTTCTAAAGAAAATGGAATCAAAAGATAGTTATCAGCTCCGAAACCCCTAGATAGAATGGTATTACAAAAAGAAGGAACATGTCAGTTATAGAAGTTGCAAGAGCTATGTTAGCTGAGAATGATGTATCCAAGATATTTCAGATAGAAGTTGTTAATACAACAATCTACACTATGAACAATGTGCAAGTCAGGAAAGGCACAAACAAGACCCCTTATGAAATATAGTTTGGTCACTCGCTTACAGTTAAGTATTTTAGAATTTTTGGGAGTAAGTGTTATATCAAAAGAGATGATGATATTAGTAAATTTGATGCTAGAAGTGATGAGGGTATTTTTCTTGGTTATTCATTGAAAAGAAAGGCTTATAGATGTTAAAATTAGAGAACTAAGACTATTATGAAAAGTGAACATGTGAGAATTGATGAGAAATTCATGATACAAAAGAGAATAGTTGATTACAATTTAGATGATGATGTCATTACTAAACCAAGGAATGGTGAAATATTTCTTGAAACTAACAATGATTTTGAGAATGAAGGAGAGCCAAGGTAGGAATAAAGCTCAGAAACTTCGGTAAAGCCAAAAGTTGAGATAGTAACTCCTACTTCAGGAAAGAATATGATAAAGAATCACCCATCAGAGAAGATTATCAAAAGTAGAGATAAAGGTGTTATGACAAGAAGCAATGTCAATGAAGAACTATGTTTGATATCTCAAGTTGAACCTAAGAATGAAGACAAAGCATGTAAAGATGATTATTGGAAACAATCTATGAAACAAGAATTGGATCAAATATTAAATAATGAAACATGGGAATTGGTTCCTAGTATAGCAGACACGAATGTGATATGAACTAAATTGGTATTTAGAAACAATATGAATCAACAAGGTGAAGTTGTAAGGAAAAAAGCAAGATCAGGATGCAAAGGTTACTTACAACAAGAATGGAAAGATTATGAGGAGATCTATGCTCAAGTGGCTAGAATAGAAGCAATAAGATTATTCTTAGCCTATGTAACACAAAATAAATTCAAAGTATATTAGATGGATGTTAACTCAATAGTTCTAAATGGAGAACTTGAAGAAGAGGTTTACATTGAGTAGCCTGAAGGATGTCCTTTGAAAAATGACAAGGACATAGTATGAAAACTAAAGAAAACATTATATGGCTTGAAGCAAGCATCAAGAACCTGGTATATGAGGTCGGACAAGCATTTGACAAAGCTTGGATATATCGAAGGTATGATAGATAGTAATCTATATTGGAAAGAAATTGATGATGGTTTGATGATTTCGGTAATATTTTTTAATGATATTATATTTGGAGGAAATGATGAAGAAAGTGAGAAGTTTGCCAAGGAGATGAAGAAAGAATTTGAGATGAGTGCGATAGGAGAAATGAAATGTTTTTTAGAATTATAGATTATAAACAATAAAGAAGGAATCTTTATTTCTCAGACTAAGTACTTGAAGGATTTACTGAAAAGGTTTGGTTTGAAAACATGCAAACATATTGGAACACCTATGGTACCTAGACACAAGTTATCTACAAACAACCAAGACACCTACTGTGGAATAGAAAAATTATAGATTCCAGAGGAGCACATTATGTAGCAGTAAAAAGGATATTTAGATATATGAAGGGAAAATTAGAATTCAAATTGTGGTAAGATAGATCTAATGATTTTACTTTAAGTGCTTATATTGATGTTGATTTGGTAGGAAGTATGGATGATAGAAAGAGCACTAGTGATGGAGCCTTCTTTTTTGGAGGAAGATTGGCTTCTTGGCTAAGCAAGAAGCGAGATTGTACATCTCAAAGTATAGTAAAAGTAGAATATGTTGTAGCAGTAAATAATTATAATCAAGTTGTTTGGATGAAGTAGATGATGAAGGATATAAGCATGAGAATCAATGAACCTATTTTCATACATTGTGACAACACAAGATTAGTAAATATGTTTAAGAATCTAATGTTGCATTGAAAGACTAAGCAAATTTCAATTAAGTATTACATTTTGAGAGAGAAAGTTGTAGAAACAAAATTAGATTAGTGTATGTGGGCACTAAAGAGAAGTTTGCAGATATATTCACCAAGCCTCTTTCCAAAGAGACTTTTAAGTACTTACAAGGTATGCTTTGGGTTATGCCCCTTCCTACATCAATGTAGAACATGAAACAGTGCATCAATTTAGTGTAATAAAGCACCATTGTATTCTAGACTAAATGTTGATGTTTCCTGTATGGGGGAGTATCTGTGATGGACAGAGTCATCTAAGACTTTTGTTGGATGTTGTTTTGAACAATATCCTTTGACACTTGAGCTAGTAAGAATCAATTTTTGCAAAGTTTGATGTAGTAAGGTAGGTTACTAAAATATTTAACATTGATGTCAATGGGGGCGAAATATTGCATGAAAAGCATTATATTGAAGTTTTCCATGGATAATAGTATGCATGATAGTTGACGAAGTTTGGAATGAGCACAACATGGAATGACATTTTGACAAAAAGCACATTGAGGCATATCAATGGGGAGAATGATTGATGAAGAGGATTTGAAAAGAAGATGAACAGTCTTTTGTTGCTATTCTTGGAACTAGATATTTTTCATCTATGTTGCCATCAATGCCAAAGGGAGATATTGTTGAAAGCATGAATGTTGATGATATTCCTATGGGAGAGCATTGTAGATATGTTACTATGATGGTATGTTGCATTTATGACTGAGCTTGTTATTAATGTCAACATAGCAGTTTTATGTGGTATCTAACAAACTAACAATGGAAAGATTAAGTTGGTACAAATAACTAGTTGAGTATTCTGTCTATCCAAGGTTATGAGAGATACTTCTAAGTATCTAGTATATGTAGTTAACTTTAGAAGGAGAAAGGATAACTCTACAAGAAGTTATGTAGGTTTTTGTGATGTCTATTTTGAGGTAGAGTTTACAAAGGCGTGTTTTGCTAAACTTGTTATATCTCTTAACAAAATTGATATTCTAAGAATTGAGGTTGATGATATGAAGAAGATATTTTGGTGTTGACATGGCTAAGGTCCCTCATCATAATATTTCTTGTACAAAAAAGTATTCAATTGGCAAGGTGGAAGATTTATGTTATCACTAAATGTAACATGTTTCTAATGTGGTCCTATAATAATTAATTGAGAAAGTCTAACATATGACTCAGGGAATTGCTGTATGAACTTGGTATAAAGGAATAACATTTTCCTTTATCACATGACATGGTTGATGATTAAGGAGAAGTAGCAATAAGAGAAAAATGAAATGTTGAGAAAAGAAGAACATAAGTGAGGGAAACTTCATTGCCGAGGTTTTGTTGAGTGGTCTGATGTTTGATATTTGGATCTAAGGTTTGACAATGATCAATTTGGTCAAAAAAATAAAAGAAAGAAGAACATAATAAAAAATTATATGTTTGAGTAGTGAGTTCCTCTTGTAGTTGAAATTACATGTTTGGACAGTGTGCTCATCTTGCATATATTATACTACAACTCCTAGTAGGGTTTGCACAACTTCTAATAGGGTTGAAAATTCCTATTAGGGATTCAAAGACTGCTAACAAGGACTCCATGTACTAAATTTTGTAATAGACTCCTAATAGGGTTCATCCTCTAACAAGGAATATTTATATTAGTACATCATCTTGTGTGTGTTATTCCAACTGGGGTTTTCCCTCTGATCAAGGGTTTCCCTAGTTAACATATCTGATGTAACTATCTCTATGCATTTTATTATGATTTCTATTTACTTTGGTTGAATTGTTATTTTCTTTTGAAGATGATAAATGTTTTAATTCTCAGATAATTGATTCACCTCCCCCCTCACCTTCTCAATTATCTTGGTAGACTATTGTTTCTAACAAAAGGATTTCAAGGTATTTGGCTATCCTACATGATTAAAGGATTTTAGTAGGGTTGAGTTGAAAAATTTGGGTCTTGTGTGATTAATTTTGATGTATTTAATAAGTATTGTAAGCTTTTAAAGGCATCTGATATTTAATTTTTGTTGGAGGTTGACTTGTGGCTCTTCACGTATTTAATGTTAGGTTTATTTAGTTTTTAGCATTTTGTGTTGACATGTGCCTTAGATTGGTATAAGTAGGGGTTGTGGTGAATTCTTTAGTGATTATTCATCCATCTTGGAGAAAAGGAGGTGGTAGAGGAGAAATTTTTGAGAAAGGCTAGTAGTTGAGCCTTGGAAAACAATGAAATTGCTTGGTAGTCTTGTGAGTACTAGTTTGATCTTCCTTGATGTTTCTACCAAAGTATGGATCTAGAATAGCTAGGGTTTAGATTGGGTCTTGAGGGATCTTATAGATCTATTACTTTCTTTGTATTTGGATGGAAGTGGGAAGGCCTTGTAGCTTGGCACATTGCATGTAATCAGTTATATCTATGAATAGATTATTGTGACTTGGCTTCGAAACTTGCACTATTTTTTATCTTTCATTGAGTGATTATTTACTTGAGGCTAGGACATCTTCTTTAGGGATTCTCCTACCTTGCACTAAATCATACAACATGCCCAATATTTTTGGAGATATATACATTAATTACACTAAATTTTTATTTCAAAACCATATGTGCAGATATAGAAATTAAGAAAATGATTCTACTATTTATCATGATGGTGATGAGGAGGGGGAATATGATGATGGTGATTATAATCTTTTATTATTTGTAAAATTCATATGTAATGCTAATATTCAACGTAAATTAGAGTATATGTATCATGAGTTTTTAAGCTAACATAAGATAATTGATTTACTATTTCATAAACCTAAAGCCCTTTTCACGAGCATCCCACACAGTCTCATGGATCATCAAGTATAAGTCAGTACACCCCATAGAGATTAATTTATTTTACCATTTATACAATATCTCTCTCATTGCCACCTATCTCTCTTATTTCGTGGAATCTAGGTACCAGCAAATAGGTATTTTTAGATTTGTCTTCCTCGAGCAAGGAAAATGTAGGAATGTAAGAAGAAAGTGAGATATTTAGTATGTCTAAATTAAGGAGATTGACTCAAGGTCAAATTTTCAAAAAGAAATTCAAGAAGCACATGAAATTTTTCCTTGCTCAAGGGGGGTCATGTTCTTATAATGATGAGAGTAAATGCAACTTTGATGTGCCCTTTAGGTACAAACATCTATAGAAATAATGGGTCCCTAATAAACTCCCTCCAATAAACAATAATTTTTGTGTTAGAGAGAGAATATATCACATAACACCATCCTCATTAAATGGTTTGGGCCTATTTTCCATGGATGGCATAAAGGTCTCTTACAACAAGGTTGTTGAATTAATGGAGTATGTTGGACCTTGCTATAATTACAAGAGTTGGATGCAAATTTTTATATATAAAAAGTATGTGTAGGTATGCACTCACGTAAAATTACATACAACAAAAAGTAATTGAACAAAGTAAAACAATAGCTATATACATTTACAGAAGGCCAAAAGCAATAGGGAACATTATAGATTTTATAACTAGTACATGACTTGTGTCAACTAAGAAGTGACCCAAATGCATATTTGAGGCACGCAAGGGAAATCACATATTTGTATGTGCAATAAAATCAATACATGGAGGTGAAGAGTTTCTTATTTATTACAATTTGAATCACATAGATACCAACAAAGCCACTAGCATAGGTGAGGTGGTATATACTATGCACATTTAAAATCAAATCCAAGCAGTGAAGATAAACACAACATTAAATTTGTATTTTTTTTCTAACTTATAATAATATCACATGTTTTTTTAACATGTTTCAATAAATTTTTTTTAAATGCAGGGCTACAATATTGATCAATAGCCACAAGATACATATGGCAATGATGGTTCTTCTCCCCTATAGGTAAAATTCATTGCTGTTACACAAATTAGATACAAGAAATATGTTAATCTATATTTTTTATTATGTTTTATTATTCACCACTATTTTGGAATGATTTTAAATATAAAGCAAATGATATTGCTCTAGCAAATGAGTGTTGATCAGGAAAAGGGAAAGGAAAAAGTAGTCCACAAGGACAAGCAACCTTGCCACGATGAGCTAGTTGAATTTACTGTTGGTTTTAGGTTAGCCGTTGATCATGTGGTTTTATAGAAAATTTTGATTAATGATGTAGGAAAGAAATTATCAGAAGTGCCATTAAATCAGCCTCAAAATCTTGCAACACAAGATAAGATTTATAGGTTGTTGACCCTAGCTTGCAGATATATAGTAATTATTAATGTAGTTTTTAATTATAAAAAAAGTTTAACAATGGATTTTATAGTATACTCTTTTATTTATGTCATTAAATAAAATGCATGCTTTATTTTTTTAGAGGATGGTAAGTATGTTAAGGGGTGATCCCCTAGAGGATGATACTTTAAGTGGTTCAAGTACATCACATGTTCTATCCTACACTTGTGTTTTTCTCAAACAATATTTTTTTAAATATCTCTAACAATCTTGTTTTATTGTTTTCTAAAAATCTCATTTTTCAGCTCTTACCATTGATCCTCTATTCTCTATGTCACCTAGTACAAGTAATAAGACTAAAAAGGCACTACCAACTACAAATTTAGCAACACATAGCTCAATGATAAATGCGGTGGTACCACCTATGTGTAAGACAATTTCTCTTTTTCTCTCTCATTTTTCATCTGTTTATTTTACTTGAACTATTATTTCTTAGGGGGCATTTTGTAATATTGGATTCATTTAATGCGAGAGGTGATGAGGACCTTTTCGGGTTTCCTTGTATTAGATGTACGAGAACATTCAAGAATTGTGATCAATTGCTTCTTAGCAATGAAGATGGTCTTTCCTTGAAAGTATCCCAACTTCCAAGTACTTTAAAGATTGATCCTTTCTTTTACTATACAATCTTGTACTCATAATAAAATATACTACCCTCCCATGTAGTCCCTTGCAATAACTACTAATCACACTATTATTTTGCAAGAAATAATATATTTTATGAAAAACTTAATGATCAATGTTTGTGTATATTTGGGTTGACCATACACATAGGGTATGATATTTTGATTGAATTGATAGATAATGTTTCCTTAATTTGATCAAATTCTTCAAGTAAATTAAAAGGTAGCTTCAGTTCATTTATGAATCTAACAATATTTTTCTTTTCTTAGAAGGTAGAATTTGCAAGCAAAAGAGTTAAAGGAAGAACTCATTGATGTCATGGCGTCACTTTTTGGTCCCAACATCTTTCAAAGAATTAGGCTCCTTGAGAAAGTGGGCCAAGCTTTGAAGTATATTAGGCTCAACTATAGGACCCAAATGAAAAAAAACCCTTGTTACTAGTGGCCCCCTATATTCCCATTATTGAGTGGGAGAATCTTATAAAGGATGCCACTGAGATAAATGAAAGAGAAGATGAAGAAATGGTACCGCCCAAGGAAAGAAGGTATTAAATAATATTAAGAATGAAATTATGTGATCTAACATATTTCAAACTTCACATAGGTTTCCTAACACATCCAAGGCAACTAAAGCAAGAAAATAGAAGCACGGGTAGCACAAGCTTAGTTTGGGTGGACACTCAAAGCTTGTTGCACAAATTGTAAGTATAAGTGAAAAATTATATGAAAATATTTATTAGTTGTAAAAATTTGGTCTACATGAAATTGATTACAAAAAAAATCATGATACCAAGCAAAAAATGTAGTCCATGGAGTTTTAAAAAATAGTATTTGAAGAAAACAAGAAATTAGGCTACACAAAAGGCTATATAGTCATGGTTGAATGACTCTATGCAATGAGTACTAAAGGTTCTTCTACTAGATCAATTGATGAGGTAAATAATTCATTTATTCTTTTATTTCAAATTGACTACTTTAGGAATTACTATATTTGATATTAAGTTCCAAAAATATACGTTGTTATATTTGTTTAAAGTAAGGAAACAATGATTATATATTTGTTTAAAAAATTTAAGTGAATATATTTATATGTTTAAAATGAATAATGAAGATTTCTCAATATTTTTCCTATATTTATATGTATATATTGCATAGCAGGTTGCGTAAAAGCACAAACCTGTGCCATTCTTTTGTAAAGGAAAAGGCTAACAAAAGTATACATGTTCGCCTTCAATGACATAAAATTGGTATTATTATTTTGAATGTGGAAATGAAGTAAACTAATGAAATGTGTAGAAATGAATGAATTTTAGGATTATAATTTTTAATAATTATTTGGAATAAGAATTGATATATTTTCTTAAATTTTATAGATAATTTTTTAGGTGCTAAAAAATACTGAAAATTAGGGATGTAGTTCCCACCACAAAACTATATGGAAATAAACTATATTATGGATAACATATATATATCTAAAACAATAAAAAATAAAAATAAACTTTAGACTATATTTTCTCTTTTATAAGGATTCAAACTTCAACTCACCTAAAATTGATAGTTTTCATCTCCCATGACATTTTCAAAACAAATCTATTCTAACCAAGAGAAAAATTACACATTCTAGAAGAGGACTCTCTCCTTTAGAATGTCATATAATTTTTAGAATTTTTTGGTATTATTTAATATTTTTTCTTTCTCAAAGCCAACATCTTTTCAAGTATTAAAATACATGGTTGTGGAATTTTTTAATTTTAATATATTATATCTAATTAAGACACTATAGACTATACATGAAAAAATTCTTGACTTTGAGCTCTATAAAATGGTTTCTATATGTTCTTATAAAATATCATAAAAAATAGTAAGAGTTATTGAAACACCACTTTTCTTAGATAATTTTATTTCTTTAGTAATTGGATTCAAACTAGTATAAAGCATGCATTTAATAGACATTTCCAATTGGAAAAGTGTGAGACCATATATAACTTAGCTAGAACGAATTTATCTAGATCATATGTTTTTAAAAACTTGAATTTTAGATAGAAATGCTCTTATTCAGTCATTCTAGTAAGTCATCCTGAAAGGAGACACAACTTTGTACTTTTACATTGCTGACAAATACACTAATTATTTACATTGAATTGTAGCCTGCTAATCATGATAAGTTAGTTGAGCATCATGGAGGCAGCAATTTGAATGTGGATCCTAGTACTCAAGCTAGATATGTTCTATTTGATTTTTTATTTACGAATTCTTAATACAAGTAAACATTTTAAATTGAATTTGGTGTTGGAATACAAATTTAACTATAATAGTTGTCGAGATTAAAAAAATCTTGTATTATAGTTCTAGGGGATGTAGAGGTTGTTTCTAATGAGTGTGATGAGGTCCAAGCTGACAAGCAAGATGATATGGTTGTACAAGATAAAGAGCACCACAATGTTCTTTAAAATCTTTAAAGTCTCAATTTTTTAAAATTTAACCCTTTTATTTGTTATTGCAAATGACATTGGTTTGCGAACGATAATGAGTGCAGGTTCATGGGTGAGAAGAAATATCAATGATGACATGGATATGCCTCTACAACAATATAGGGAAGGCTAGGAAAAGAAAAAATAAATGATTCATGGAACTTATGTAACATGATTCATGGAACTTATGTAACTTATTTATGTAACTTATTTGATAATGTTTGATGTTTATGTATAGATATTTTATTTATTTTCTATTGAATGTTCTTTTGAATGTTGTAATGAATTTTACTTTTCAATGTTAATGTGAATGTTCTAATGAAACTAATGTGTTATTGAATTTTATCATGTGATAATTTAAGAATGTTACATTTTATTAATAGAATCAATGAATTTTAGATGTTAATGGGGACTTTAGATGTTATGGGGGGAGGGAGGGAAATGAGCTTCCACCTTCATGTGGATGGTATTGTTTAGTAGAGAATATTAAACTATTCACAAAACCAAGTGAAGCTCAATATTAACCTATGATTGCCTGACAACTAACTGTGTGAACCTGTGTGAATCTCTTGGTATCAGATAATGTAGAAGGATGCCATAGTCAAACACATTTATTTATGAAATTTAGTTATTGTGTATGAATTATTCAAAAGAAGGGCTTATTATGGGATTGCCTCAAATTATTTCTCTCTGTGGTATTCTATTGTTTCTATTTATCTACAATCATGATTAATTGCATTTGATAACTTTTGTTGTAAATTGGGAGACATGAAGAAGAAGAATAGTGGAAACAAATGATATTACATCATTCTAGAGTATCCATTAATTCATGAATTATTCTCATTATTTACTTTGAGTGTGGTGATATGTTGAATAATATAATAGGGAGGAAGTAGAGGATCCTAAAGTCTAGTCAAAGATTTGTCTTCAAAACATGGCCAAATTAGCAGATGAGGCCAACATAATATGTTGTGTACTTGAACCTATGTTTCATTTTTTTGATAGTGGGAAATACTAGTCCCTTCAAAATTGACTCACACTATGTGTTCTATATGACATGCAATGCTTAATGGAGAAAGCAGGTAACATTTATAATTTCACAATTTATAATCATTACTACAAATTACAGTATGAAAAGGTCAAACTTCATTGGCTACATCTCTAGCTAGGTTTATATATTATATAGATATTGATTTCCATTTTGAATTTTACTTTCAAAATACTTTTCTTAAATTATACTTTAGACATGAATATTTCAACTTGCAATCCATTCTAGTCATATTCTACTGTCCATGCTCATTAAACATCTTGATCACAAGAATGTTGTAACACTAATGAACTTTTAGAAACTCTGGCCAATGTTGAAACTTTGAATTCTTAGATATTTGTAGGGATTTTGGTGAAGTCTTTATTGAATAGGTTTGTGCCCAAGAATAATATGATAATGCCAAATGACTATCATGCTTCACTGACTATTGTAAATATTTACTTGGTAGGGTTGATGTCAATGACCTGTTATTATTTAGTGTATTGGAAGATAAAAAGTATCATAATATACTCGATTCCTTTTATGTATCAACATTATTGTCTTTGATCCTTTCTTGACCGATTCTATGCATGAATATCAAATCATTACTCGATGTGTTACAAATGTAGTATATTAATCTATAATATTTTAATCCCCTCCCAAACTGCATTTATGGGACTTATCTAAAAAATAAATGTGGTTGAAGCTCTATTAGAACTGAAAATAATCTCTTTTATTCCTTGCTCAGCCAACAAAATTTTCTAGAATTTTCTAGGCACATATTGGAGAAGACTATGCAAAGAGTGGTGTTTTTCCTACTAATTTTTCATACAACATATATGTATAATCTTGAATAATCCATGCCCAATGTTGTACTTGTGCCCTTTCCATATGATAATTTAGACATTTTCAATCCTCGATGTTGGTTTTTTTTAGACTACTAGGTAGAAAAGGCCTGATACCAATATTCAAAGGACTTATTTCAATCCAAGGACTTAGCTACTTCCTATGTTTAATTAAGAAATCTATAGATCTAGTTCCAACTTCAATAGAATCACCAAGATTATCTACTCTTCAAGCTCTTCAAAGCTTATGTGAGTGCACCTTAGGGATACAATGTTTATATAATTGATTATTTGGCAAATTTCTCACAATTGATTGAATTGATACTTCTATTTTCTAGATCTATCCCTTTAAAGATGAAAATGGTCATATACCTTCTATACTCTACAATTAATCCTTGGCAATAGTAGCTAACAATGACACTCAAGAGATTACTACAAATAAGTGTTGACTAGTAGTTCAATTATTCATACAGTAAAGTAAAATTGATTTGATTTTATGTTTATGCCTAATGCAACCCTGTGACTTCTTCAACATGTAATTAAATGTATGATTAGTGTCCTATCCATTGGGATTTAGGGTCTACCTCGCAAAACATTTTGAACTAATTAATTGCATTACAATTAATCTTAACAAAAATTGTCCCTAAACCCATTCTTATGAATATCCTTGCTATATAACTAGAAACCTTATCAATTTATTGGAGCATTTACCTAATTCCTTGAATTAAAAGCAACAAAAAATTGATATACAACCTATCCAGTTGTATTAAATTGTAGAAAAATTTCTTACACAATCCCAATATAACCAATACACAACAATAGAGATATAATTCAAAGGCCAAAATATGGCAAAACTTCCTCCTTTGTATTAATTTCCATTTAAAATTGCAAAAATGCTGGTAAAACTACATAAACTTTCAAAATAAAATAGTGAATCTTGAACAATATTCACTTATATTCTTAGACTTAAAGGATAATACATCATAGAGTTTACAAAAGGCTCAATGGATCGACAACATCAGCATAATTCTCAAAATTACAAGAAAATTGAACCTCTACTCCATATCTTGGGAATCTTTTTATAGAAAGGATTTCAACAAGCTTCAAATGGGAGCACACTTGTCAAAATCTTAATAAAAAAAAAATACAAAGGCATTCCTATTCTATTACAAATAAATTTTTTTTTTACTTGCCACCAAAGATAAGAACTTGGGATGATAAAGAATATTTTCAAAAGATTATGACCATTCAACCCAGTCCTTTATTTTTCCCTCACTATCCAAAATTGTAGGACAATGATTTTATTCATCTCTTCTTCATAACTCCTTGTCCTAATAAATTTTCCATATGTTTTTCAAGTTTGGCCTGAAGAGTGTCCATCTTATGCTTACCCATTAATTCTACTAAAGTATGCATCCCAAAAATCTAGTCACTACAAGTAGATTGCCCATGCCAAAAAAAAAAATTTCTCCTAGGAGACTCTTTAATTTCTATTGGTCATTATTTTCCCCCCATTCAGTCCATGATTGATAATCGATCTAAGAGATCTTTAATGAGCTGGATTTTTTGATGTGGGCTAACATGCTTTTTGGTTGGGTTGACATCTCATGTTAACTCAGTCTCTTCATGAGCCAAGTTGTCTCGTTTCCTTCATGTGTCGAGCTAGTTTAGTTTGTTCATTGACTAAGTTGGCTTATTTTCCTTCATGTGTTGCGTTGCAAGTTAACACTTGTTTTCTACCAGGGTTAACATTTTTCATTGACAATTTTCTCTACTTTAGGGAGTGACTTCTGGTGCTTCCATGAAATTGCAAAATCGTTGCTGTGTCTTCAACTAAACATTTGAGAAATTGGTCAGCCAATAGTTTCATGCCACATGGCAGATCCTTCTTGTGTTGGGTTTCTTTTAATCATACGGTGGTCATATTTTTGCATGATTTTTGGGGCACCTTATGAAGATACAACGGGCATTAGGTTTTGAAACATCTTTGGATATTTATGGATGCATCTCAGTCATCTATGGTTATATGGAGTTCTTGGATCTATGGTTGTGTTTTATTTAGCTATTGGAAAGATTTTCAAGGCATTTGGCCCGTTCATATTCAAATGAAGATCTACATTGATGGCTCATCCTTTTAAGGAAAATTAGATTTATTCTACATAGGTCAACTTTGAAATTTTCATGGTGGTTTAACTTGCGTGTTATCCCATCCGATGTTTGCTTTTTGTTTTCTTGACAGTGATGTGGATTTATTTGTTGTAGCCATGGTACATTACAAGGACTATTCTTTAATGTTGAACGACATTCTTTGTCCTTTCTTGTACAATATCTATTCATCTCCATGCCTCATTAATGATTGTAATGATCAAATCTCATAAGATTTGATTTCTTATAGCTAGGTGCATTTATTTTGCCCTTCTTGTCACTTCATCACAAAAAATTGTATTTTCTAATCATATTTAGTTATGATATTCTTTTATTGCTGCTCTCTGTAAGTTGACTCCACCTTAGGTTGGGGTTTGAACTTCAAGTTAACATCTAATTTATGCTAATCTATAAAGGCAAGTTGTAAATACTTTTTCCAGGTTCTTCTCTATTTTTTGTTTGCAACACCATTATGCTCTTCAACTTTTGCCTTCCATTAATGAAATCTTTGCTCCTTTTCTTTTCTCACCATTCTATTTACTAGTGCATGTATTTTTCTTACAATTAATGTTTCTTTTCCATTTCCTTAGATCTAAGTGTTGTGTTAAGTCTGCTAGTAGTTGTTGTATATAGTGAAATTCCTTTCCTTTCAGCACTTCAACTAGTTCCAAACCTACATTTTGTTTCTTAGAAGGCATAATAGAGTGTAGTGTATTCATAGATAGAGTTGTAACCACCATTCTATGTCAGTGCATCACACCCTCTTTCCCTTTCTATAATTTATTTTAGTTTCCTTCTAGTAGTAGTTTAGGTGCATCCTGATAGTAAGGAAGCTGACCTTCTCTAGAGTTTCAGCCTCAAAGCACAAGTCCCACACTTGGAGGTTGTTCCCATATTACACAAGGTTTCCTAAGATGTAGTTCCTTGGGCAAAGGTGTAGAATTTTGTTTCAACAATTCCCATGAGAGTGGGCTTATCATCCTCTAGAGCTAGACTCCAAATTTCCATTGTTTGGGCATCCACATTGAACCCTAATCCCATCATCTCCCCATACTGATTCTCATCTTGAAAAGAGACTAATTTTTCTTGTCTTATTATTTGATCTAATAGAAAAGAAGATCTCAGATCTCATCCTTGAAAGATAATCATTCCACTTCTTGTTACTAGATCTCTAGCCTCTTTAGCACCAAGGGTTTCACTTTAAGGGTCATACTCCTACAACTTTTGCACCAACTAAGCAATTACCTCATCTAAATCTCCAGGCTTCATCTAAAATTTTAATTCATTTCTTTTTATTTTAAAAAGAAAGTTTTTAAATTCATTTGACTTGATAAATTGCCATCATTCATAAACTCCTTAGCTTCAATGAATCTATCATCAATCGTTTGAGTATCTACTTGTAGTCCTTTTATTCTATTCTCATCTTTAGATGCCTGGGATATTAATAATCTTCATCTAACATCATCAAAATATTTTCTTCCCTTTGGCAAGATCAGGAGAGCCTTTGGCTGAGCCTAATTTGGTATTTCTATAATTTTCTACTTCTTACATCTTTGTTCTACCCATGCAGAACTCTCAAGAACATCTTGTTTGGGTTTGTCATCTTTAGATTGATCTTCTTGATCAAATACCTCCATTGTGTATTAATCATTAGAATATTTGCTGTCAATCTTCTTTCTAATTGCCTTTGGGACTTGAGACACCAATTCATCAAAATTATCTACATACTTATCTAATCTTGCGTAATATTCTTCATCAAGATAAAACACTTTCAAAGATGTGTCTTCCTTTCTCATTTCTCATTCATAGGCAACAATATCTCTACACTTAATCATTCTTTCCTTGCAGACATCCTCACTCAACACATCAGAAATAACATCCTCTTCCCACATAGTCTTTATAAGGGGTAGATTATACCCTCTAATATTCTTTAAGGCATGCCTTACTAGATTATAGGGGTCATAAGTTCTAGCTGGCCCAATTGAGATTTTATAACTTTGTAAAAATGAGTTGGTCTACTCAGTGGTATTCTAACCAATTTCAAAGTCCCCTATGTAGTACATCTTCATAGAAATTTTCCTTTCTTGACACCTTTCCCTAAATATTCCCTATTCAAAGAAATCAACTGCCAAATTATTTCTACCAACCCTAACCTCTCAGGAACATATTTATGGAAAATGTGGGGTGGCTGAGGACATCCAAAAATTATTATAATAGTATATTCTTCAAATAAGAAAATGCTACCCCGATCATGAGGTAATTAATTCCCAACATCGAAACATAATCTAGGTCTAACAACCTTCCTAACATTACTAGAAACTCTTTCAATTATACATCCTATCATTTTCAAAACTAGATGAAAAAAATCATTGTAGAAAGAGATAACATTTGAATATGGATAATGCATTTTCCATACCCATGTCCATCTTTGTACTGGCAAGCTCTCTGCTCACTCTTTTTTTGACTCAAAGAAGCTCTGTTCAAATATGCCAACACTCTTTGCCAAGATAAGGTGCATGATCAAGGAGTAGTGAGGGAACTTAAAATCATTCAACTCTCTTTATTGGCAAGTAATTATTTTCTTGTGAATACTCTCAATGATGTATTCTATAAAATCATATCTAACAGTGATTTTGGTCTTGAATATTCAAAGTCATGACATAATATTCCCTTGAAGTATTCATTGTTCCATTTTTACCAAGGGCTTTGTCAATCCCAAACATAGTATTCTAAAAGCATCTCTAAAAGAAATCGAAGGGCATGATTTCCTCTATTTCTCTCCTCTTTGGAATCTCTCCTACATCCTTCTTCTTCTTAAGAATGTGTTTGGTCATGTTTTTACCGATATAAAAACTCTTATGGTTTTTGAAATTCTTGTTCAATTCTTTAATATCAATGGGAAATAACATAGGTCCACCAAAATCAAATGCCTCTATGAATGTATTCTTATCCAATGCTACTAAAACACTTTTATCCTTCCTATGGAATGACTTATTAATAGGATTATAACATTTGATTAATACCTTGACAAAATCTACATCCACAAATACTTCTAGCACTATCAATTTTCCCAAAGTTCTTACACAAGGGTGGCAAATTGGAACTTCTTTCACTCTATTCTTGTAGAAAAACTAGAACAATTCATACCCATTTCTATCAGGGACAATTGTATCTCTACACATTGCATATGGATCTTTGAATGCAAGTTCATTAGCATTCTCAGAATTTGTGGAACTAGGCAAGATGTGTATCCATTCTTCTACAAATGTGTTGGGAGCCTTTGGTGGTGTACTTCATTCTTCAACTACTACTTGTACAATAAATTCTCCTTTTGTTCGAGTCATTTAAGCAAGTATTTTTTCTGATTCTCTATGTTATTTTAATATAAATCACTCATGTAGATCACTTTTGCACTTAAAATCACTCAGAAAACTTAGACAATTGATAAAATGATAATAACAACCTATTTCCTTCCAGGCTTTATCAACTTCTATGATCAAAGCATAGCTTTAATTGGCATTTAAGGGTGGAACACTTGAAAGCATGTCAATCTTCAAAAAATAGGTCAAATCTATGTTTTTTTTCAAAAAAAATTTACATCCAACTCATCCCAGCTTTATCCAACTGACTTTTCCATTAAAAATTGGTTCTTTGCATTAAAACTTATAGGTGCGATAGTTGTTAACAAGATCATTTCACCACTTCACACTAGAATCTCTTCTTTTCCCATTTACATTTGTGACTATGTGGTTAGGGCTTTACTTTCTAATGCTTCACATCCTCACACCTGATCTTTCTCCTTGCTAAAACATGACTTGCAATGTTGCAAACCTTTTGGTTCTTATTTAATCATGGCTTCGAAGCTATATTTTAACATACTTTTGTGATCATTGTGTCCTTGTGACAAGCCCTTCCTTCCAACACTTCACAACCTCGCCATAGTTTATCCCTTTGAACATTGTATGCTTGCAACCTTGTGATGCTTTAGATTTCACTTTATCACTCCTTCTAAACTCTGAAACTGGGCATTCAAATTAACTATGAGACAATGCACTCAACTGGTGAACTTAACATTTCTTTTAGCTCACAACATCACAACTTATATTATCAATTGTTTATATGAAAGCTTGTGAACATGCACTTCACTATCAATTGCAACTTCACATCTTAAAACATCAATATCATTTGAAACTGTGTGAGGCTATGATATCAACTTTAGCCACCACACATATCCTATTCACATGCTCATGATTGAACTTGTTCCCTTTTCATTCTAACATTAAAAGGCATGATTAATGTTTTTTTTTAGTTTCATCTTATTTGTATCACTTTGCATCTTAACTTAAGATGTTTCTTAAACTACATGCGAGCATGCAATACCCTTCAACTTAGCTACCCTCACCATTTCACAACCTAAAATCCTTAACTGCAATTAAACCCTATGACAACACGATTACAACCACTCACAACTTCTCTTCTCTAACTCATGGTTCATTTATACTAATTGTGATGATGCGCTAACATACACCTTTAACTTAGCACTAACTCCTTACACCCTCGTGACTTATCCTTGACCGTCTAATTGAACCTTTGTGATGCCATGCCAATAGTTTTTACTGATTGTCTTCCTTTATTCACACAATCATATTTATTAGTATTTTAAGCCAAAGTAAGCATGCAAACATCCACTCTTCTTTGCTTCGCATAGTTGCAACTTACCACATTTGTAGCTTTCATGAAATATAATAACAAAAATATTTCAAAACTTAGGATAAGAGAACATGCATGCAAGAACACATACATCATTTTAAAGATTGAAATTATATTGGATGAGCTTCAAATGATCAAAAAAGAACTTGCATAGGGTTTTACATAAGGGCTAACAAATTTTCAAAAACCCTAGCTTATTCTGAACACATTTCTTCCTGCTTTTTTTTAGAGTCTTGGACAAACTAGGTGAACAAAAAATTAGGCCATTTGTGGTTCTATCTAGGGAGGATAGATAACTTCTATCCATGCAAGAATACATAATTTCTAGTAGAAGCAGACCACACACCTAACTTACAAAGTTGAGAACTTCTTTAGAGAACAACAAAAACTAAACGACTAAGCATAAACAAAGACAACAAAGGAAAACTTTGTGCTAGAGCACACCAAGGAAGAACAAGGATGTACAAGATTTATACAAAGTATAGGGAGACCTAAACTATTATTCATGGAAAATAATAAGCACCTTTAGCAACAATTCTTCTTCAAGAATTGTCCTTGAATTGGCACCTCAAGAATATCTCTATATAATTCTCTTACATAATATGAATCTTCTCTGTTATTTCCATGAAACAAATAAGGACCAAGCTAGATGGGATCAAAATTTCCATGCTTGCCCTTATCTTCAAGCCTGGCATTCCATAATAATACCATCTCTTCAAGCTGGAATTTTGTTTCTAATGCTTTTTTATAATATAGATATTTCATCTATGCTTGAAGCTTAGCATTTTGTGGATATGCATCTCTCCTAGTTTCATCTAACCATAAAATATCATCCATTCTTAACTGCATGTCATCAACAGTAGCACTATAATATATCTGGATGAATTTATACATATCATTTAAATTATGTTGAGGTAATCTTGCTTGAACACCAGATACCAAATCAAATGGAGTACAACCAATAGAACTTTTTACTGTAACCCTGTTTGCCCATAATGCTAGAGGCGATTTGGAATCCGAAGCCTTCTTATTTTCTCCTAGAATTCTCTTAATGACTGTGAGAAAATAGTTGTTGCTAGACTCAACTTGGCCTTTACCCTAGGAATGGTTACCATCAATAATGGCATACTTCTTGTAAAAAAATTATATTCTTCTCATCTGAAACACATAGCATTATCAGTGACAATTTTTTGTGGGTATCCAAATCTGACAATAATATTATTTATTATGAAGCTGGTCTCTACTTTAGCTATTGCATTTTTAGTAGGAATTGCTTCTACCCATTTTTTTTAATAATTAGTAGAAACTAAACTCCATGAAT
The DNA here is from genome assembly GCA_028749045.1 of Cupressus sempervirens. Lineage (NCBI taxonomy): Eukaryota > Viridiplantae > Streptophyta > Pinopsida > Cupressales > Cupressaceae > Cupressus > Cupressus sempervirens. The sequence goes on along the minus strand of CM053785.1, from coordinate 129,247,122 downwards.
GTTGACCACTAGATTTTTTAGTGATTTCTCCAATGAAGTCTATGCCCCACTATTGAAAAGGTGCTTGCACTTCTACTCGTTTCAAAGGAAAATTTCTAGAAAACTTCAACTTTCCACTAAATTGTGGGCATGCATCACATTTCCTCACCAATTCTTGAGTATCTTTGAATAAGGTAGACCACCAAAAGCCAAATCTAAGAATCTTGTGGGTTGTTGTTTTAGCCATATAATGTCCCCCACATATCCCTTCATGCATATTAGTTAGGATCTTCTTGGATTCTTCCTTATTTACACACTTCAAGAGGACACCCTCCATGTCTCTCCACCATAACTGGCCTCTAACAATAATGTATCTAATAGTCAGTAGCTTCAAGGCTCTTCTCTAGCTTTTTGTAAACTTTGGTGGAGTTTTAATTTGCTATAAGAAAAATAGTGTCTCAACTTCTTGTTAGAGGACTAGTCCTTGTTAGGAGTTGCTACAACCCTATTAGGAGTAGTTAGAACAATTACAATATATACAAGAAGAGGCTTCACAAGATAGGTATACATAAAATGTTAGGAGTTCCTTCACCAGATAAGTATACATACAAGAATTATTTTTCCTCTATAACTCACACTTTCTCTGATCTTACATCAGATTTCACATCACATAAGGATAGTAGATAGTTCTCACAATAGTACGTATGTCACATCTAATCACGTAACTTCCACAATACATGTGCATCAGTCACATTATTTGCACAACCTAAGATCTTTACTTATATCTTGCACATTCATTAATTGTTGCTCAATCAGCTTCCATGTCTTTGCACGCTTGACATAATATAAAATAACTTATGGATTACTATCCACATAGTCATATCAACCTAACCTAGTAATTATTTTGTAACCAAAATAATTCTAAAGGCACACATCTCTATTTATTGCTATGCTCTATTCTAAATTGTTGAATACCCACACAATTATTCTTACTATAACTTACATCGTACTAATCATACACACATGTGCACTAGTACACATTATCATGATTGTTTCACAAAGCTTCCCTTAGTTGTGCATAAGATAAATCTTTGTGCATGGTTCATACTCTTAAGATATGTTCTCTATACTGCTATAAATTGTCTAATACTTAAACAATTTTCTGTCTCCAACTGCATAAATAAAATCTTACATATATACTTCCATAGATGGCAACCATCAAGACATCTAACTGACCATATTACCAACAAGTCCTATTTTTTTGATTGGTTAGTCTACCTTTCTAGGGATTGATGTTCTCTGACAAAACACACAATTAGCTCCTTAACTATTTCTACAATCCAAAAATATTGTGTAGAAGATAGCTAAAATGATTTACATAAGTGTTTTTTCCATTACCAACACATATGCCAAAACTAGTTAACACATCAATTGAATTTCCTGATAATTGGTCATAACTAAAATTCATGTTGTTCCCTGGGTTCTATAGGCTTAGCATGTATTGACTCACTTGACATAAATTAACTTTACATCACTTATTCTCTATATGTTTCATTCAACATGTATTGTGACTTGATTTATACTAGGGTGTTTGACAACCTCTGACTTGTTCGACATGTAGTGAAAGATAAACTAGTCCATGACGCTCAACTTTCTTAGGATGGCTCATTTGTAGTGATGACCATCCAATGCTACCTAGGAAATGATTAAGTGTTGGACACTAATAGGGAACAAGGCTTAGAAATGAACATGATTGTGTTTTTGATTTAGTGATGTAATGAAAGTGGGCGGTGTAGTTACTAAATTAAATTTATTAGTTGTTAATTGAAGTGGTGAACCCCCTGTAACAACATTCATAGTAGATTATTGGAGTTCATGAAATTTTTTTTATTGAATTGTAATTCAATTTCCATTTAACCTGTTTAGAGATAGTTGATATATTCAAGAGGTCTTTGATTCTTTTACCAATATACGTAACCACTCTGTAAATTCCTTTAGGGAGTAGTTTTCTTCCTTTCACAGAGAGCCATTAAAACTTAGGAAGCTTTTTCTTATTTGTGATGCTAAATGTTGATTATAGATTGAAGTATATTGCATCACTATGTGTTTTCCCTTGTTGGAACTTCAGCATTAATTTGGGGTTATCATGTGTATTGGTGTCCATTCCTCTACCTATCTTTATTGCAGACCTATCTAACAATTTTTAAATTAATTTTTCTTAAGAAGATTGTGATCTAAAGACAAGAGCCTACAACACAATGGTAAATTGAGAGCCTCTTTTGTGGGGAGGTCTTTGGTTAGAGTCTACAAAAGATTAGCAAGTCATAATAATTAATCACAATAAATAATAATAAAATTTTTGGCTTTGAAATATTACTCATAAAAAAATATTATGCTCTAAGATGAATAGTGTTCAATAGATTAGATTTATATCACTTTTCATTACAAGATGGTTGAATTAAAACTATTTTCCATCGTTGAAAATTTATAGAAAGTAATGATTTTTTAGAAAATACTATAATATAAACATATAAACTATTATGGGAAAATTGAGGCCCAAATTTCACTACTACATAACTTATAATATTATTTTCATAATAGTCTCAAAATAACTCAATTAAAAAATTCAATCATCATTATAATTCTCATTTACAGTTACAACTAATCAATGTGCAAAATAACCAACAATTTAGTTTATAATTAATAACTATCTACTATTTCTTGCTATACAACTTCAAAAGACAGGGCATATTACATTGATAACAAATTCTATACTTACAATATTTCAAGGACAATCTCTCTATATAAACTACAGGAATAATCATTACATAAAAGAAAAAATAGGAAATCACTTACATTTTCATTAAATATAGGTACAACTACTACATCACACTAAAAAGATATGGAAGTACATAATATTGCATTCATAGTATAGCTATAACTACTTCATAATAGGTATAGACAAGTCTTAACAATGACATGCACTAGAAGTAGTGTAATAGTTAGAGCCATAACTATGACACAACATTATAATTAAATAGATAAAGCCACAACTACAAAAGACTAAGATAAAAGATCATTTGCCTTACACTTTTGCAATAGCTAGGACCCACAACTAGAACCTGTTACTATAGTTCCACTTTGTAAGTATCAAGATAGACTAGAACAATAACAACGAAGTGACGCCACAATTATATTAACGTTTCACTATAAAGATAGACTAGAAGTTTTGCAATCCGTAGAATTACAACGACAAGTATCAATGGAAGGACCACAAGTACATGAATTACGACACCTACCACAATTCGCGCAGTGCTCTACAGTCACAGACACGTTGCACTGTGGATTAATGTCATCGAGGCGCTTAGAGATCTTGTCAATGCTTGTAGAGATTTTGCCGATGCCCGTATTAATGTTGCCGATCCCGGATGTAATGCCACCGAGGCTCTTAGGAATGACCTCGAGCGTTTCGAAAAGGAGCTTGAAGGTCGATGAAATGATCTTTAATTTCCTCTCGATTAGGGCAAGAACGGCGAGCAGAACAATAGCTATGGAGGCCACTACAACAATCTGCGCAATACTGACTCCACTCTTAGAGTGGGCGCCATCATCAATGTAGTATTTGTATGGATCAGAACTGTGGAGTTTGGCCATCACAACAGTTAATAGTAATGGGTGGAGGCGGTGCAAAATATTGAGGAAGAGGAAGAGGAAGAGGAAGAGGACTACTAGGATTGCTTAGTTGTCCATTACAACCATGGTAGCCTACAACACTGAAAATAGTTAATACCACTAACAACACAATGCCATGTTTCATCCTTGCTACTTAGACAGAGGATGATTTTAAATTCTTGTGGTTTCTCTCATAGTGGGTGATGCAAAACTCATAGACAATCTCATCTACTACTGCAAGGCCGAGGGGTTGTTGGATTGGCAGGCTATAGGTCTTTGATGAGCTCACGGCCTGTTTTTGTAATGATTAAATTGTGATGCCCCATTCATATTAAATAATTTGGAATCAATCAACTTGAGTCTTGGAGAATTCAGAAAGACTAAACCTTACATTTAAATCAAATTATTTAAATAAACAAAAGACTAAACCTAACATTAAAATGAAATCATTTAAATAAAGAAGTGTTGTTTTCAAAGTAAATGAATAATATTCTTAGGTTTGATATCTTATTACAAATATAAAAATAAGGACTATATTAAATATTTCTTATTTTATTTAAGATGTAAAGAATTATTAAAAAGTTGTAATCATATTTTTTGTGAATTGTAATCTTAGTCTATTATTTATTAATAGAAAATGACTATTCATCAAAAAAAATAAAAATTGTAGTGTTTAAATTTTCTCATTTGTGTTAGATATAAAAGTTAGAGTCTTAGAGAATCAAGAAAGGCTAAACCTAACACAAGAAAATTCAAAAGCATTTAAACAAGTTTTGTTTTCAAAGTGAAAGAATAATATTCTTATGTTTGATATCTTATTACAAATATATAAGATGAGGACTATATTAAATACGTCATATTTTTAAAGATGTAGAGAATTATTAAAAAGTTGTACTATTTAAATTTTCTCATTTGTGTTAGATATAAAAGTTAGAGTTTTAGAGAATCTAAAAGACTAAACCTAACACTTGAAAAAGCCAAATCATTACAAGACAAGGACTATATTTTTTAAGATGTAGATAATTATTAAAAAGTTTTAGTGTTTAAATTTTCTCATTTGTGTTGGATATAAAAGTTAGAGATAAGAATGATCTACAAAAATCAATAGAAATTTAGTAGATAATATTTTTTTTGGGGTCAGGTTCTAAAAGTTCTTTATATTAGGTTTTGGTTGGGTTTTTAAGATGTCACTTTAGGAATGCTAATTTGATGATTTTTCTTTTAAGTCTACGTCTTCAAATCTTTCGTCTTGATAATTATATTTTTATTTTACATTTCTTATAAAATGATATTATAATATACCATGTGATTCTTACATATTCATCAAGCTAGCCTACTTGATTACTTATTCATCTCACCCAATCTAAAAATCTTATTTTATATATATATATATATATATCAATTTTACATTGCAAGAAATATCAACTTCAAAAAAATGGAATCAATTTCAATTTTTAAAATTTAGTTGTTTCATTGCTCTAGTGAAACCATCTAAATTATTGATTTTTTTAATTAGCTTTTTAGATTTTGAGTATTGTGTTTCTTCTCAAATTTTTCACTTAGTTTGGGGTCCAATGAAAGGGGGGGCCTTGCTAAAAAATGGAGCTAGAATTGGATGCTACCTTTTAGAAATATTTCATAGGTATTGTTCCCATGAATTTTGTAAGGTAGCTCAATGTTAAATTTTGAACAACTATATTTAAGGAAATATACCATTTTTCTCAACAAATAGTGCATAAATAAATATATTGATTCTATTTTTACTAATAAATATTAAATCTAATGTAAGTAGCATAAAAATTTACTTGGTGTATCAATTTATAGCCCCATCTTTTTTTCACCCACTTGCTAAAAAGTAAAAGATTGTTTGTTGACCAAGAAGATTCTAAATAATCTCATATCAATATAAAATTTTGTTCATGGGACTATCATCTTCTATAAAAATTAATCTTAAGCCCTTCTAATGGAACCCATACCTCAGTATTTACTCCACTATCTATGATAATCTGAGGATAATTTATTTCCAAAATATAAAATATTAAATTTTTTTTTTTTGAATAATTCCTTCCTTATATTAAAAAAAATCCCTTCCTTATATTAAAAAAAATATGATAAAGTTACATATTCACAAAAAAGGGGCCTAGGGGAAATAAGATCACCTCACGAGTTCATACGGCCACAGGTCGAAAATCAACTATTCATCTAAAAAAAAAAAAAAAACATCATAAAACAAAGAAATCCTCATGTCACTAGCACAACTCTAGCTGAGGGAGGAGGATTCTTATCATCAGAGCCCCACCCTAGGGTGGGGTGAGTGGATGGCTCAAGGGGAGCCCATCTATCATCAACAGTAGTAACATTACCTTCATATTTCTCTACCTTAGGCCTAGTAGGAGAAATGGCTAAGTCTAGTTGAGGAAACACCACTTGGGGTTTGAGTGAGCAGAGGGCCAACTAGTAGTAAGAGCAACAGGAGGAGCCATTGGGTACCACCCTGAACCAGACCTCTAGGAAGGCAAGGTAGAGTGATGCCGATCACCAAAGCCACAAGAAGAGTGGCACCAATCAAAAGCACCATCGCTGGGAGTGCGGTGCAACTGGGAGTGAGGTGTGTGCAAGCAAGAGCAAAACTACTATGACCTCAATAGTGACCATGAGGAGGAGTATGATCACTAGAGGCCAAATTTGGTCGAACATGAGCTATCGTACAAGGGGCATTTTCCCAATGAGCCAAAAGCTCATTTAAGTGAGCCACCTCTAGAGCCACATTATCTATTTGTACTTGAATCTGCAACATGACATTGTTATAAGTGCATGCTTTAGCATACATAGCCAGATTAATGTCAAGTATGTTGTTAACATAAATGACTACATTGCAATCATTCCAAATGGTAAATAAGATCTCCAATCTAAAATCATGCCATATGTAGGTGTATTTGAAGGGTATTTGAGTATTATCACCTAGAAGAGCCATATGCCAAGAAAAAGGTTTTGGGCAGAAGGGGTGAAAGAGATCATGGATCCATCGCTAATAACACTAAGCCTATCTATAGAACCAGAAAATGTACGAAAAAGACTCTGGTTGACCACAGAAAGGGCAATGGGGGTCAGGAACTCCTAAGTGCCATAGCCAAGGGCCCAAAGTAAAGTCCTGGAAAAGAATACACCAAGAAAAATGCACAATTTTGAGTTCAATAATGGCATGCCACACAATGGAGAACCTATGACTCCAAGTGCAGTGCGAAGATTGCAAATGCCATCATTGGTTGAAAACATCAACCATGTGCAAGTGAGGAACTAGTCATCGGTAGCCCAACCTAGGCTTATAGTTGGTTATCGGGATGTCTAGATACCACTTCCAGTCTTTCCACCAAGGGAAAGAGGACTGAACACCCACTTTATGTAACAAATTTGGAGGCACCACAAAAACTAGAAGATAAAAAGTTTGCTAATCTAGACGAGTGAGCTGGAATTGAACTTTCACGTCCTCCCATGACCATAGGCTCATAGTAGCTCTAGAAAAAAGATCTTTAGGGGTCCTTATGCCACAATTTATAAAATGCAGAGCACTAGCCCCATGCACCTTAGCCAGGGGAACACCTTCAAGGATAGCAAATAATGGTGACAACCGGAGATTATGCTGGTTCATGGAGAGCCCATCTTTGAACCCATTGCTAACCCAGAAAAGCTAGGGCTTAACTACTTCCTAGGCTTTCCAAATGCTCTTGGCAAAAAAAGTATCCTGAATCTAGATAGGTTCAGTGGTAACAAGAAGGGTCCCAATCCCCTTCTAGGCTAGCTAGTGAACCAAAAAGCCTAAAGAAATACAGTGTCTTAACAAAATCTTCTAGGCTTCATTTCATGAAAGAGCTCGAATAACCCATTTGACACATAAAGCAGTACCTTTCTTCTAGGTGGACACCAAGCCTAGGCCACTAGACTCTTTGGGAAGACAATAGAAATAACAGGCAACTCTATGAAAGCCCTAGTGAGAAGTGTCTGATGCCTAGAGGAAGTCACATAATAGGCACTCGAGTTTGAGGTAGGAGGCCTTTGAAAGAGCCCAATAGGAAGAATAATAAACATGGATGGTAGCCAACACTTTGGAGCAAATTTGTAATTTTTCCATAAGGGAGAGAGGTTTGGTGATCCAATACTCCAACTTCTTCTCTATTCTGGCAAGAACCTCATTCCAAATGTCAACAAGTAAGGCTTGGAAGGAAAAGGGGATACCTAGAAAATGAAAGACTTCTCCATGTTGAACCCATTTCCATTGATATTGCTCAAGCCAAACAAGATAGGGAAGGGAAGACTACCTGTAGCAAAGGGTTTTGTGCCACTAAATAGAAGACCCTGAAGCAAGATAGAATGTGTCAAGACATTACAAAGCAGAGGCAATGTTATCTTCATCCTCTATGAGAGTGAGGAAGGAGTCATTTATGAAATGACCATTCACAAGATGATTAGGGAAATTCGAGGGGGAAATAACCCAGACCCTTCTTTGTGAGACAATAAAATATTAGATTTAATTATTTTTGCAATAGAATCTTGGCATGAGCACTAAGGGTTATAACAAAAGTCTTTCATCACCCATTTAAGAAAAAAATAGATGATTTTGTTAAGTATTTCTATTTCCAATAAGGGCCTAACCTAGACTATTATGCATGCCAAAGTGTACCATGAAACATTTTGCATAGCCTATAAAAATTTTGCTATGTATTTTATGTCAGCAAACACATGTCAATAAAAAAATTATAGGAATTTCTCATCTTGGCTTCTACTTTGAGAAGTGGAAGAGACTTATTTACACATCAATACAAGTTACAAAGCATAACTTAAGGGGACATGCTAATATCTAGACAAAATGCACTAGGACAAAACAAAGTCAAACATTTTTTTCTAGATTCATCAAACATGGTGATTTTTTGCCTTTTTTTTTTGTTTTTCACTATAGAATACACAAATCATGAAGATTGAATGCTAAAATTTCCAAAAAGATTCATGATGTTTTCTATTTTTTGAAAATTCATCAACTATACAATTTTTAGGGAGGATAGTCGCATCCTAACTTAAGACACACTCTATTAATTATTCACCTTGGGAAAGGTGAAGATTTCTTTATTTACAACAAATCACAAGTGAAGAATCACTTCCTTGGGTTCACTATAAATGGAAATTGGTCAGAGTGATTAATTGGCCTTCTTGAAACTTTAAATGTACCATTCCTTTCATCTTCTACAAGAGACACAAAATTTCGAAGAGGAACTACAATTCTAAAAAATAGTGTGGTATATTTTTTAGTATTAGAATGCATTGATTGGATCATTCAAAGTCAAATAACTTAGATTATGTTAAAATTGAAATTTCAAATGTTCTTGTTCATAGAAATTTGAAAAAGTAAATCTTGTAGCTCAAGTTTATAGACTTTTTTAATGAGGTAGCTCAAGTAATATTATTTATAGCTATTTCTTAATACTATAATCCATTTTATTAAATTAGCAGATTTAAATTATTTATTTTATGCAATTTATGTTGTCTAGTATAGAGGGATTCCTCTATTATATTTGAATTTATGCATTCAAGGACCATTGGAGGTGTTAGAAAGTAAATTCCACTAATATAACTAAGAGGAGGGGGATAGGGTTAGTTAGTTATCAAATCAATACAATTTTTATTTGCCTCATTGAATCTTGAACATGTGATCAATATCAATAATAACCATAGGAAGATACACATACATAATAAGACAAGATATGTTAACTAGGGAAATGTTAAGATTAAACAAGGATAGAAATAACAATTACATAAAAATATAACCAATATGAGAAAATAATAAATTGCATAGAAGAGAACTCAAGATACCAAGATTTAACATGGTTCACCCAACCCTTGGGCTATGACCACCAAATAGTGAGACCAATATTCTTACAATCCTTTGATTAGAACTTGATTATAATCTGTAATCCCTTACAGCTCAATACCATCACAAGAAGCAATTTTTTGCATTACACCTAATGAAAATCCCTAACCCTAAGCTCTTTTATACAAATATTTTAGTTGATTCAATGTTAAATTTTTCTACAAAATGTCAACCAAAACATACCAATAAAATAGGTTGCAAAAAAAAATCTCGAAAACCCTTGATAGCCATGGCCTATAGGCCACAACTTTGGTAGCAATTGTTGCCCCCGAACCCCTGCTTGGGACCTAACCCAACCTTGAACCCCACCAAGGAATTATGGAGTATATATAGTACTTCCTTGATCAACCACTAAAAACTAAGAATCTCCCACTTGTGAACTGATCAAGCTCCACACTAGACAATAATCTCTCACTTGGAGACTGATCCTGTAGCTATGTTGCTACTCCAAGAGGCTCCTACTAGATCAAACCATGCTTGACTCAGTTTTTCTTTTATTTTGTCCAGTCTAGAAGACCAACTAAAGCTAAAGAAGACTTCAACTTCTATCCTGTCACTACATTTGCAAACATATCCACTAGATTGTCATTTTTATGTATCTTCTCTAGCTTTAACTATTCATCATCCAAAAGTCACCAAACAACATACTAACACAACTATATGTTTTTTTTCTTTGAGTGTAGAGTAGAGTTCTTCACAAGAAGAATGGCCCATTTACTATCTTTAAAAAAATAATTATCCTTTTGTTGATGTCCTAATTGTTTTAGGAAGAACTTAAGCCATATCATTTGCTTGGCTACCTCTGTAGAAATAACATACTCTTTCTCTATAGTGGATAAAGCATTGACCAACTATAACCAAGAAACTTAGTAAGTACATAACATGTAGTACTCTTCCTTGTATCAATATAACCTACCAAATCTGAGTCAACATAGCCCTTTGAGTCACTAGTAGAGCCCCCAAACTGTAAACACTTACTAGATGTCCCTCTCAAATATTTGAGAATCTAATTGATTGCATTCCAATGCTCACTTCTTGGATGACTCGTATATTTTTTAATGATTTGCACTGCATGTGCAATATCTAGCCTTGTACATACCAAAACATACATCAAGGTTCCTATAGATGTAGCATAAGGTACCTTAGACATCTTTTCTTCCCTTGCCTCCATCTTTGGACACATCTCCTTAGTCAACTTCAAATGAACAAGTAAAGGTCTGCTGGAAATTGTAGCATTCTCCATAAAGAAACATTGCAACACCTTTGCAATATAATCAACTTGAGATAAAGTAAATTTTATGTTCTTCCTATCTCTGTAAATTTTCATACCAAGGATTTTCTTTTTTGTCCCCAAATCCTTTGTAGAAAATGAGTGTGATAACTAGCATTTCAACCCCTTAATGTTATCCATGTTAGACCCAGCTACAATCATATCATCAACATATAAACATAGAATAATGTAGTTGTCATCATCTAACCTCTTAAAATAAACACAATTATTTGAATGGCACCTATTGTATCCATGCTCATGCATAAAACTATCAAATTTCAAATACCATTTCCGAGGTGCTTCCTTCAAGTCATATAGACATTTCTTCAATTTGCACACTAAGTTATCCTTACCTTGACCTCAAACCCCTATTGCTATGAAATATACATCTCTTCATCCAAATAATTATGAAGAAAGGTTGTTATAACATTAGGCTTCTCCAAATGCAAATCTTCAGTAGCCACAATAATTAAAATAGTATGGAGAGAGGTCATTTTAACAACAGGATAAAATATGTCATCAAAATCAATTCCCTTTTTCTATGCAAATCCTTTTCAACTAACCTAACTTTAAATCTTGTCTTACCTCCATCCTCTTCTTTAAACCTGTAAACCCATTTATTCTATAAAATCCTCTTACCCATAGGCAACTTGCATAAATCTCATGTCTTTTTTTCAGCAAAGAGTCAATTTCTCCTTCCATTGTAGATTCCCACTCAATTTTACTATCCACCTACAAAACTTCATCATAACATCTAGGTTCATCAAAACTTGTTAGTAAAATAAAGTACAAGGAGGGAGAAAATCTTTCTAGAGGTCTACTTTACCTTTTTGTTATCTAACATTTACTTGGGTGTGTTTTTTGTTCATGTTGTTGCACATCATGAGAAATTGCTGGAACATAATATTTTGGAGTATCATCTAGCACTACATAATCATCTTCTCTCTTCTCATTTTTCTCTAACAGATATTTGTACAACACTTTCTCATTAAATATGGCATCTGAGTGATGTGACAACTAATCTTGCTTCTTCCCCAAGCTCTCTCAAGGTCTCCTTAGGTCACACACTTGACCAAGTAGGTCTTCTACTCATCCTATTCTCCTTAGGACTCTATTCAATAGATCATAAACCAATAAATTGGTGTACATCAACTCAGTAGAAAAAACTTGCAGCTCATGCTAACTCACCATCCACACAAGTAACTCCAAAATATGCATGAAACTCCCAAATGGAATGACTAATCCTCTAGGAAGGTATTCAAACTTCCTTCAATGTCATTGATCACAATTAAGCTTGATACGCTAACTGAGTTCCACTAATCAAGCAAAATTGCTACCAAATTCTTGTAATAGGGCTACAAGCAATTAGCCCTCCAACTGGGGTAAATTCCAAATATCTTCCAAGAATAATAGCAAGAGGTAAAAAAACTACCATTCCATACACCCTTTTTAGAGGCCTTGATAATTTTGGGGTTCTAAGGTCTTCAATTTGTGCATATATTACGAGCACAAAAATAGCCATAAAACAAGGGTTATAAGGGTTTTGAGAGAAATGTCATGTAGTGGGAGTTTTTCCCTCCTCAATACTTTTTCAAATTCTTTCCATTGGGCTTTGAGTTACTTCTTAATACCTTCTAGCATATTGCAATCTTAGGTTGAACTATCAGACATGTTCAACCTTTCCAATTCCACTTGTTCTTTTCTCTTATCCTTAACCAAGTTACTAAGACTTTCCTAGGGCATCACCTCAAATATTTATCCTCAACATTCCAAACGCCCATATTCAATATAAAAAATGTATATGGATTCATGTTTCAAATCCCAAAAGGCCATACAAATTCTACAGTGGGAAGTGGCCCTATGACTCCGTTTGTGCAAGCAACCTGGGTTAGGGTAAGAAACTAGTAGGAAACAAAATAATTTAAATAAGCACTCAAAACCTTAACAAATAAAATAATAAGGATGTATGGAATCTTAAATCAACATATTCTAATACTTCTAATTCGATAATATCCAAATCTAATCCATACACTCGCCAAAAGAACTCAAAATCACAAAACTGTTACTCAGAACTTGTTGCACAATCTATACAATCCAAAAACTAACTTCTCCAACACCTTGAATGGGTTGATAATGGCCTCATATAGGCTTAACATGAGAACTCCTAACATTTTAAGATAGTGATCTTCCCCTCTTAATAAAGTTACAAAAAATTCAAGAAAAGTTGCCAATGATGTCATTGACAACATTGGTCCAACAATTGAACAACTTTTGCATCTTGTTGAGTTAGACCCTCAAACTTGCTCCAAAGGATATGAATCTTTTCATAATGTCCAAATGGAACTCAAAATATCTAAATATGACCTCAAAACCTCTATTTTATCATAATACCCTTCTAGGCCTGAAAACACCTAGTTTTTCCTAATGAGCAACTAGAAGCAACTTTGACCTAGTTGGGATTGTCAAACCTAACAGCTTACCTTCTTAGGACTACACAAGTCCCTTTATTCATCTAGTGGTGTGGCTAGAACCACAACAAGAAAAAAATACCAAAGGGAGCCCTAGGTATTCCTTGGCTCACCTAGGTACCCCTTCATCATACTGCCCCACAAAGAAAAACCTATGTCACTTCTGCAGACAAGAGGCTTGTGCTAATGCCTATCTTTATGAAGTCTTATGTAGAAATCATTGTGGCTTCTAATTCTAGTTTTTTTCTTTGCATGATAAGGTGCTCCATGTACACCTTGTTCTTATTGACTTTCTTGACTCTTGAGTCTAACAACTTTTCAGCTTCCAACTTGTTGGTGGAAGGGACTATTGTAGGTTCCAATTCATCCTAAAGTCCTTGACTACTATGATGATTAGTAAGAATTGTACCTTTAAACTAAACCAAGTATTTCTCATAAAAAATTTGAGATATGCACAAACCTGATGGTAAATCAATCTTGTATGCATTTTCCCCATATTTTTCTATGATCTTGCAAGGTCCTACTCTTTTCATCTCCAACTGTCTATAATCTTTCCTTGTTTAAGTGCACCATGACATAATTGCCAATGGAGAATTGAATGTCCTTTCTCCTTTCACCTACTTTGGACTTAATCTTTTGTGTAATGGTTTGGATGGTTTTCCTCATGTGCTCTTGTATTTCCTTCATTGTGTGTGAAAAATCATCAACATACCCTCTCCTATATTCCATGCCTCCAAGATCCCTCAACTCACATACACCTCTAGGATGCATGCCAGATACAATTTCACATGGACTTCTTCCTATCGTCATACTTCTTCTATTGTTATATGCGTACTCTACTTTAGAGATAACCATATCCCATGTTTGCACATACTCCTTAGTTAGGCACCTTAAGAGGTTACCCAACACCCTACTAACCACTTCAGTCTGACCAAGTGTTTAGGGATGGTAGGCTGATCTAGATGACAAGTTTGTACCATGTCTATTCCACCAAGTCTTCCAAAAGTGACTCATGAATTTTAAATCTCTATCTAAAACTATGTTCAATGGTAGGTCATGAATCCTCACAACTTCTTTGAAAAAAAAATGTGCAATGTTGCTTGCATCAGTGGTAGTTTTGCATGGGATGAAGTGCCCCATCTTGCTAGACCTATCAACAACTACATAGATACTTTAATAACCTTATTTTGTCTTGGGAAAACCTACTATGAAGTCCATGCTCACATAGTCCTGTGGCTTATTTTGAATTGGTATGGGCTAAGAAAGATCTACATTACTCATCCCTCCTTTAGCTTTCATATACACCATGCATTGTTCCACATACTTAGTCACATCTCTACCTAGTTTAGGCCAATAATGGAATCTTTGGACCAATTCTAAGGTTTTTCTCACACCAAAGTGTCCACTTAGGCTCCTATTATGTTTCTCTCATATTAGGTTCTCTCTTATTGATCCCCTTGGCACACACAACTAATTATACTTAAAGAGAAACCCATTTCTCAAGGTAAATTCAGAATAGTTGCTATGAAAGTGGTTCCCAAAATCAAAACATAATTTTTTTGCCTCTACAATGTCTTCATCCTCCTTGTAGAGACCCTTAAATCTTTTTATCCCAATGCTATTCATCTTTATCTCTTGAATTATCGACATCCTCCTGCCTAATGCATCTGCCACTTTGTTCATTTGTGCTTTCTTGTTCTTGACTATAAAGGTGAATGTCTACAAGTACTCAATCCACTTCAAGTGCCTATTGCTAAAATTTTCTTGAGTTTTGATGTAGCTCAAATTTTGATTATTAGTAAATACAAAAAATTCCTTAGGCAATATATAATAACTCCATTTGCTTAGGGACTAAACTAAGGCATAGAGTTTAAGGTCATAGGAAGAATATTTCTTTTATTCTTCATTAAGCTTTTCACTAAAGAAGGCTACTAGCATACTTTCTTGACTCAACATCCCCCCTACTACTAGGCCACTTGCATCACACTATAGGGTGAAGAGTTTTTCAAAACTAGGTAATTACAAAATAGGTTGGGTAGCTACTTAATTCTTAAACACTTTTTAGCTTCTAAGGTCCACCTAAACTTGGAATTGACCCCACTCTTTATGGTATCTAGCAAAGGTGCACATATGCCACTAAATTTTCTAATGAAAATAATATAGAATTGATATAGACCATGAAAACTCCTTACCTCAATTGATGTGGTAGGTAGTGGCAATTTGAGGATTGTAGCAACCTTATCTTGATCCACCTTCAAGGATCCTTTAGACAATGCAAACCCTAGATACAATAGTTTTTTCTTGAGGAAGTCACACTTCTCAAGATTGATCCAAAGCTTCTCTTCATGCAACCTCTACATTATTGCTTCCACATGCTTAATGTGCTCCTCATTAGTCTTGATGAAGATGAGTATATCATCTAGATACACCACCAAAAATATGCCTGTGAAGTGTTTAAGAACTTCATTCATAAGCCTCATGAATGTGCTAGGAGAATTTGAGAGACCAAATGGCATCACTAGCCATTCATATAGCCAATCCATGGTTTTTAATGTTATTTTCCACTCATCTCTCTCCTTAATCCTAGTTTGCTGATATCCACCATTCAAATCCAATTTTTTGAAGTACATAGCCCCTCTAAGACAATCCATGAGATCCTCAATCCTAGGTATGGGAAACCTATACCTGATGGTGATCCTATTTATTTCCATTGAGTTTGTAGAGGACCTCCATTTCCCTCCTTTCTTGGATGCTAATACCCCAGGGACTGCACATGGGCTTATGCTCTATTTAATTAGACCTTGATCCATTACTACATTCACCTAGCTTTTCAATTCCAAACTGTGGTCTGAAGTGAGCTTATATGTTGCCTTGTTAGGTAGGGATGCACCGGGAACAAAGCCTAATTGATGGCTTATAACTTTTCTAAGAAGTAGGGTAGTAGGAGTTCCATCACTTACTATGTCCTTATATTTATCAAGCAATGATTGTACCTCTTTTGGTAATGTATCTTTGATTTTATTCTCCTCTCCTTTGGACTTCAATACTACTACATAACCCTGGACTTCCTCATCCTTGGAGTCCTTGAAAAATTCCTTTCCACTACACAACAAGATACTTTGCACTATGGACTATGATGCATTTTCTTCCAAAAGGAATTAGATCTTAAAGGTTTTGCCACCCTTCTCAAATGAGATGGAATTTTCCTTTCCATCATATACTGTTTCTCTATAAAACTACCAAGGTCTACCTAATAGAAGACAACAAGAATCCATGGGTAGGATGCCACACAAAAATCTATCCTTATACCCTACTAGAGAAAAATCCACCATGTATGTTCATTTACCTATACCATTTGATCCTTATTGAGCCAAGTCACTTTATTGGGATTCACATGAGGTATCTTAGTCAACTTGAGCTTATTGACTGCCTCCTCTAGCATTATATTATTAGTAGGTCTAGAGGCTACTACTACTTTACATACCTTCCCTAGGATCGTATATCTAATCCTAAATATAGCTATCCTATGCTTAGGCTCATCATCAGAACTTTGTTTAATCAACACCCTTTTAAACATAAGATTCACTCCCTTTTCTAATTCTGTAAGGTCCACTTCAAAATGCTTGCTATATTTGTTCTCTTAAACATATGATATCCTCTTGATAGTGGTAGGTGTGAACAAAATAAGCTTCTCTTAAATATTCCACATCAAACCTCCTAATTATATAGCCACCTTTATTGGCTCCTCTTCTTTCTTTTTAGATCTAAGACATAATCTCTGAAACTCCTCTATATAAAAGGTCACATTTAAATCTTTTTTTTTAGCCCTTGTCTTCTTTTGTGGAGCTGGATTTCAAAGTCTTCTCACAGGCAGTTCTCCTTTAACTTGGTAACCATGGAATTCTAGCTAGATATAGGCTTCTTTCCCATGTTTAACCTCTCATCTTGGACATATTTCGGCCAAGTTAATGTTGAAACATTCAATCTTGACTTGGCCACCTTAGCCTTCTATGCCTCTGACACCCCTTCACACTCAAAATGATTATCCATTCCATCCAACCAATCCATCACTACATCTATATCCATCTTTCCACTAAATAGTGGCATACCTTCCAAAGCTTTCCCTCCTAGAGCTTTTATGGCTTATAAGAAGAGCACCTTATTCAAGATAGGGTCAAGTTTAGGCATAACCTTTTTTTCTTCTACCTTCTTACCCTTCTCATTTTCCTTTCTTCCTTTCTCTTGGCTGCATCAGCAATTGCATCCAACTTATTTTTCACATCTTTGAATGTTTCTTTAAGGAATCTATTCTTAAATCCCTTTTCTCATCATCTTCCTTTGCTAACTCTACATTAATGACCATACTAGACTCACCCTAAACTCCTTAAGACTCTATTCAATATATCCTAAACTAATAAATTGGTGTACATCAACTAAGTAGAACTAACTTTTTTGCTAACACGCCATCAACACTTGTAACCCCAAATATGCATGAAATTCCGAAATGGAATGATCGGCCATCTAGGAATAAATTTGGACTTCCTTCAATGTCCGTGATAAAAATTAGGCTTGAAACCCTAATCAAGTTTGAATAACAAAGCAAAAATGCTAACAAATGCTTCTAACAAGGCTTCAAGCAATTAGCCCTCCAACTGTGGCAAAATCCGAATACCTTGCAAAAACCCTTAACAAGAGGTATAGAAGACTACCATTCTAGACACTCTTTTTAGAGACTTTAAATATTTTGGGTGTCTAAAGTCTTCAATTTTTCCGTATAGTACGAGCATAAAAATAGCCTTAAAACAAGGGTTATAAAGGTTTTGAGAGCAATCTAATGTAGAGGCAGTTTTTCCCTCCTCAAGACTTTTTCTAATGCTTTCCACTAGGCTTTTAGTTACTTCTTAGCACCTTCTATCATATTCTAATCTTAGGTTGAAGTATCAAACATGTTCATCCATTCTAATTCCACTTGTTCTACTATGTGATCCCTAACCAAGTTACCAAGACTTGCCTAGGGCATCACCTCAAATATTTAGTAGGAAACAAAATAATATAACAAGAACTCAAGACCTTAATAAATGAAGGACTAATCCGATATAGAATATGAAATAAACCTAATCTAACACTTCCAATTAAAAAATATCCAATTGTAATCGATACATTTTTCAAAAGAACTCTAAAGCACAAAATTGTTACTCAGAACTAGTTGCATAGTTAGTACAATAAAAAAAATAACTTCTCCAACCCCTTGAGTAAGTTGAGAATGTACTCATATAGGCTTACTATGAGTACTCCTAACTATTTCAGATGTTTATCTCCTCCTCTTGAAAAAGTTGCACAAAATGCAAGAGATGTTCTCAATGTTGTCATTGAAAATATTGACAACAATTGAGTAATTTTTGGATCCTTTTGAGTTAGACTCTCAAAATTTCTCCAAAGGCCATGAAACTTTCCATAATTTCCCAATAGAATTAAAAATATATAAATATGGCCTCAATAATGATCTATTTGACCATTCTACCCTTCTAGGCCCCAAAATACCTTGTTTTGTATAGTTAGCAACTAGAAACAACTTTGACTTATTTGGGATTGTTAAACCTTACACCTTATCTTTTTAGGACTACATGATTCCCTTTATTCACCTAGTGGCATGGCTATCACCAATACAAGCCTAAATTCCAAAGGGAGACCAAAGTCTTCCTTAGCCCACCTAGGTGGCCCCGCACCACCCTGCTTCTAACAATTTTATAATTCCCAAAATCCCAAAGCCTATAAATAAATTCATTAATTCTATTTCCAAAATCTATGTATTTCTTTGACCTAGCTTCTAGCTTGGTTCTATTTTTAGAATATATATATGTGTAAATTCTTCATGGCTGAGGGTTTTGACAAAAGAATAACTCACCTTCTTACCTGTCCATGCTTCCTCTATAATACCACAACCCAAAGGAGTAGAGGGACCTCTATTAATGAAATATATAGTAGTATTGATAGCATCTACCCACACATTTAAGTGCAACTGAACAACTAACTAGAAATCTCTTGGTCTACTAGACTAAGACCTCTTCGCCTCTGAGTTTCCTTTTGATTTCCTACAATTTCTAGAATTACTTCCTTAGTCATTTTGTCTCTTCTTTTTGATTAAAAATACTTCTTGATGAAGATCAACTTGAGGTTTTCTGATGGGAACACAACCCAAGAACAAAATGGACACAATAGAAAAGGGAAAATTATATTAACTAAGAAAATAAGCTAGTACAAACAGTACAGGAAAATAAACTTCAAAACATGCCCTAAGGTCTTACAATAGCATAAATTTGGAGATAATTTTTCCTTTCAGTACCTCCTCTCAAACTCCACTCTGAACTACATTTTACAATGCCAGAAATCTCCTTAAATAGACTTCGGAGGGTTAAGAACTACGAGTACATTCTAGAAAGTGCTAGTAGGCATCCACCGACCAAATAGAAGGTTCCAGAAGTTGCATTAGAAGTTGGTGCAAATCTAGAAGAATCCAGAAACGCTAACTGAACTTTCGGGAGGCATAACTTTTGAACTGTAGCTCCGATTGATGAACCGTTTACATTTTCAGAAAGCTCTCAAAGCGCTCTATAGCCTTATGGAGAATCTTTGCTCGTCCCCCATCTTTTAGCCCTTTTCGAGGTCATTTAATGCCCCTAACTTGACTTTGAAGCATTCTTAGGAGGTTTCCAAAACCCAAAAAATTGCAATAACTTTCAAACCGTGGGGCCTTTTGACTTGATTCTATTTTTGGAATGTTCTAAATCACAATTACATTCATCTGGCCAATTCACACCTTCTAGTTTACCAAAATGATGGCCCAATTACATGCTCCTATATTTTCAAGATTTTCTAACGCATTGATAATGGAACTGTGTGAGTTGGAACCTTTATTTGGGCCAAATGGGTATCCAAAAATGAAAACACATGAAACAGAAACTAAGTCTAAGTACATTTTTTTGGGTGACACAGGATTGCCCTTATACCTCTGGATGCTCCTGCATCAGACACCCAGGGTAGATTGAAAAGTGACCTTGTCACTTTATGAATGGTAGAGGAAATTCCAAATGGGAAACCTCAGCTGCTGAAATCCAAGTTGAGTCCTGAATTGGTCGTCCTTTCCACTTCACCAAATACTCTTCATACTGCCTATTTCTGGTACTCCTACCCACACGATGATCTAGAATGTCTTCTATCTCCTTCTTCTTAGAAGCAGGTATTGGACATGGCTCTAACACCAGCTCCTCATTTGTACCATCATCATGATACTCTGTTAAATCTACAATGTTGAAAATGGGAGAAATGTGAATACCATTTGGCAGCTCCACTTCATATGCATTTCCTGAGTCATGTTTCTTCAAAATTTTGCAGGGGCCAAATTTCTTCATTTTCAGCTTGTTGTAAGTACCGGCTGGAAATCTTTCTTTTCATAACTGCACCATGACTAGATCCCCTACTTGGAATTCCTTATGTCTTCTCCTTTGATCAGCCCTAGCTTTATACTCTTCATTCATCTTTGTAATGTGTGCCTGAACCTCCTCATGTAGACGCTTGATATGTTCAACAAATTTTTTCACTTCAGCACTTGTCCTCTCCCCTTGCTCTATCTTCCTCAATTCTGGTGTAGTCCTTGGGCTATTCCCATATACAATTTGGAATGGTGATTTTTCGGTACTTGTATTTATAGAGTTATTGTAAGAAAAATCTACTTATGGTAGAATCAAATCTCATCCCTTGGGTTTATCCCCAACTAAACATCTCAACAAATTTCCCAAACTTCTGTTTACCACTTCTGTTTGGTCGTCACTTTGTGGGTGATGCGTGGAACTGAATTTCAAGTCTGTTCTCAACTTCTTCCACAATGTCCTCCAGAAATACCCCACAAATTTAGTATCTCTGTCAAAAACTATACTCCTTGGAAGACCATGTAGTCTTACCACCTCTCTGAAGAACAAGTCTGCAATATGGACGGCATCATGAGTTTTGTGGCATGGAATGAAATGTGCCATTTTAGAGAACCTATCAACCACCATGAATACTGAGTCATTACCCCTTTGTGTCCTTGACAATCCAAGAACAAAATCCATACTTATGTCCTCCCATGGCCTTGATGGAACAGGCAATGGCTGATATAGGCTAGTATTCTGACTAAACCCCTTGGCAACTTGACAAACCTGGCAACTCTGTACAAACTTCTTCACATCCTATGAAATTTGAGGCCAAAAATAATGTTCTCTAAGAATGGAAATGGTCTTATCTCGACCAAAATGTCCTGCCATCCCTCCACTGTGTTTCTCCTTAATTAGATTTTCCCTCATGGAGCTCCTTGGAATGCACAATTGACTACCCTTGAACAACATGCCATCCTGAATCAAATAGTCTAACCACTTGGTTCTATCTACAACAATAGGTTCTTTACAAGCTCTCCATGCTTCAGAAAAATCAGGATCCTCGAGGTACAAATTCTTGAGTTCATCAAACCCAACTACTTCAACCTGCATTACTGTAAGCAACAACTGTCTCCTACTTAGTGCATTTGCAACCTTGTTAGATTTTTCACTTCTATGCTTCAACACGAATGTATAGCTCTGCAAGAACTCTACCCACTTCATATGCCTCTGATTCAATTTACCTTGGCTATTTAGGTACTGTAATGCCTGATGATCAGTATACAAAACAAATTTCTTTGGCAATAAATAATGCCTCCATTTCTTTAAGGCCTGAACTATTGCATAGAACTCTTGATCATAAACATAATACTTCTTCTTTGCATCATTCAATTTTTCACTAAAATATGCAATAGGCTTACCTTCTTGGCTTAATACAGCCCCAATAGAACTGCCACTGGCATCACAATCCACCTGGAAAACCTTTCTAAAATCTAGAAGTGCCAACATAGGCTGTTCTGTCACCTTCTTCTTTAGCAATTCAAAACTTCTTGCAGCTGCTGCAGTCTATTTGAACTCTTTTCTATCCCCTCTTATTGCATCAGTTAGGGGTGCACATATGCCACTGAAATTCTTAATAAACTTCTTGTAAAAACTAACCAGACCATGAAATGATCTTACCTCAATAGCAGACCTCAGAGTAGGCCATTCCAAGATGGCATTTACCTTCTCTGAATCCATTTTGAGACCTTCAGGTGATATAACAAACCCTAAATAGACTAACTCCCTTTTTTCAAAGATACACTTCTTCAGATTAATTAACAGTTTCTCTTCCCTTAGCCTTTCAAGGACACTACAAAAATGCAGTAAATGCTCTTCCAAAATCTTGCTGAAAATTAAAATATCATCCAAATAAACAATAACAAATTTTCCCAAGAACTTCTTAAGTACCTCATTCATGAGCCACATGAAGGTGCTTGGGGCATTCGTCAATCCAAAGGGCATGACTAACCACTCATAAAGACCCTCCTTGGTCTTGAAGGCTGTTTTCCACTTGTCTCCTTCTCAAATCTATATCTAGTGATAACCACTCTTTAGATCTATCTTTGTGAAGTACTGAGCCCCACTCAAGTAGTCCATAAGATCATCCATCCTTGGCAAAGGAAACCGGTACTTGATGATTATCCTATTTATAGCTCAAGAATCTATACACATCCTCTACTCTCCATCCTTCTTTGGTGCGAGTACTGCAGGTACTGCACATGGACTCAGGCTCTCTCGAATCAAGCCCTTCCTCAACAGCTCCTGAACCTGTCTATTTAGCTCCTCTATTTCAGTAGGAGTCATCCTGCGAGCAACCTTGTTAGGAAAACTAGCTCTTGGAATCAAATCTATTTGATGACTAATTTACCTTACTGGTGGCAATCCATCTGGAACATTATCAGAGATAATATCTCCAAACTCCCCTAGTAAATCTGAAACTTCACTTGGTATTTCACTACTACCTTCTTTATCTTTCCTAGGAATCAAAGCATAGCACATATGCTAATGTTTCATGCCATCTAAAAACTTCCTTCCATCAACAAGACAAATCCTAGCATTGCTACATACCTTTTCACCTTTCTTTTTCATGGGCTTCAGTTTGTGGCGAACTCCATCCTTTGTCAGAGAGTATGTGTTTGCATGTCCATCATGCAATTCATGTCTATCAAACTTCCATGGTCTACCCAACAATAGATGGCAAACATCCATCAAAATAACATCACAGAGAACTTCATCATGGTAACTCCCAATTTTTAATTTCACTAAACATTGTTCACTTACCAGGACCTTATGATCATCTTTTACCCAAGCAATCTGATAGGGCTGGGGGTGTTTCTCCCTCTTGAGCTTCAGCTTAGAGACCATTTCTTTTGATACCAAGTTATCAGTGCTACCACCATTAATGATCATGTCACAACATTTATCCTCACACTTGCATCTGGTATGGAACAAACTCCTCCGTTGTCCTGGTTCAATCTCACCACTTAGTAGGACTCTTTCATTTATCAAGGTCTCTCCTCTTTTTGCATCCTCTAAATGCGATGATTGTGCATCTTCATCCACATGAGTAAACCTAGCTTGGCCATCAGCTCTCCTATCTATCCTTCCTTGTTGTTGAGGGCATTCAAAGGCACGATGACCTTCTTCATTGCAATGGAAATAGGTACCACAAAAGCCTCCTCTTCCTTTTCCACGTCCTCTACATCTTCTCTCTGATTTCCAAAGTCTTGGTCATGGGGGCAGTTGAAACCCTCATTCCTTTGGTTCCTGCTAGTACCCTCATCTTCATTTTTCTTTTGGGTTTCATTGCAACCTCCAGATGACCTCCCGCTTCCCCTTCCTCCTTGACCACACCCTCTTTGTCTTCCTTCAAACCTTTTATTTAACTTCTCTTCAACTCGTATGAAAAACTGGTACGCCTCTTCAACGCTAGTCATTGTTACCAAACTTAATTCCTCCTTGATGCTAGGTCGCAACCCACTGATATAACGAGAAACCTTCTCCTTATTTTCTTCTGCATGCCCCACTCTAATCAAGAGTCGGTAAAATTCCTCTGTATATTCTTGGACTGATCTTCCTACTTGCTTTAACCCATGCATCTTCTTAAACAAATCAAGCTTGTAGTCCACAGGAATGAACTACTTCTTCAATTTGTCCACCATGCTATCCCATCTTGTGATCTTCTCCTTTCCTCTTCTGTTTCTTTCCAATTGAACCTCTTGCCACCAAATTTTAGCATGGCCTTTCAGTTTGGCCTTTGCAAACTTAACCCTATCTGGGTCCCTAATATCCTCATACTCAAAGTATTCTTCGAGTTCATTGATCGAATTGATCAACTCATCTGGTTTCAGATTTCCTGAAAATACACCCACTTCAATTGTAGGTCTTTTCCCAAACTTAGTAATGGCCCTAAAAATCCTTTCCTCTACATGATTCAGAACTTCCTCATCAAATTCCCCTTTTGGTTCCATTACTTCTTCTTCATTGTCATCCTCACTGTCGTCACCTGCAACAACATTTGCTCCTCTATGGAGCTCCTCTTGCAATGCCTGCACCTACCTTTGGAGGGCTCTAACCTCCTTAGGATTAATAGCTCTGGCCCTTTCACCATGCTCTCTTCATGGAGGCATCTTCTAACTTGATCCCACAACCACACAGTCCTAGTGCAAACTGCCTCATAGTCAGTGCTCTATCTACACACTTAGGAAAACCTGGCTCTGATACCACTTGATGGGAACACAACCCAAAAACAAAATGGACACAACAAAAAAGGGAAAATTATATTAACCGAGAAAATAAGCTAGTACAAATAGTACAAAAAAATAAACTTCAAAACATGCCCTAAGGGTTTACAATAGCATAAATCTGGAGATAATTTCTCCTTTCAGTACCTCCTCTCAAACTCCACTCTGAACTACTTTTTACAATGCCAGAAATCTCCTTAAATAGACCCCAAAGGGTTAAGAACTAGGAGTACATTCTAGAAAGTGCTAGTAGCCATCCACCAACCAAATAGAAGGTTCCAGAAGCTGCATTAGAAGTTGGTGCAAATCTAGAAGAATCCAGAAACGGTAACCAAACTTTCGAGAGGCATAACTTTTGAACCGTAGCTCCGATTGACGAACCGTTTACATTTTTAGAAAGCTCTCAAAGCGCTCTATAGCCCTATGGACAAGATTAGCTTGTACCCCATTTTTTGGCCCTTTTCAAGGTCATTTAATGCCCCTAACTTGACTTTGAAGCATTCTTAGGAGGTCTCCAAAACTCGAAAAACTACAATAACTTTCAAACCGTGGGGCCTTTTGACCTAATTCTTTTTCTGAAATGTTTTAAATCATAATTATATTCATCTGGCCAATTCACACCTTCTAGTTTACCAAAATGATGGCCCAATTACATGCTCCTATTTTTTCAAGATTTTCTAACACACTGATAGTGGAACTATGAGAGTTAGAACCTTTATTTGGCCCAAATGGGTATCCAAAAATGAAAATACATGAAACAGAAACTAAGTCTAACTACATTTTTTTGGGTGACACAGGATTGCCCTTATACCTCTGGATGCTCCTACATCATTTTCCTATAAGTTTCATCACTTACAATAACATCAATCACATCATCATATTTTATGGTATTAGATCCAAAAACATAATTACTCACAACCATTACCAAGCCATTCCATCTTTCAAGCAAAGAACACAAAATAAAGAGAGACCTAAATTCTTCATCAAAATTGACATTCATAGAAGATAAATGACTAGTAATAGTATTAAACTCATTTAAATTATCTACGAAAGATCCACCTTCTTTCATCTTCATATTAAATAAATGCTTCAATTGAAATATCTGATTTGAAGTTGAGGGCTTTTCATTCAATCTCTTTAGGGTTGCCATCAACTCTTCTACCATCTTCTCTTTTGTAATCTTAAATTTCACCAATAGTGCCAAGCATAATCAAATACTTCCAAGTTTCTTTTTGTCTAAAATCTCCTAGTACTCATTTGTCATAGTTCCCTATTTCTTTGCATTTCCTTCTAATGGCTTCCATAAATCCTTCTAATCGAGATAGTCCTGATTTTGCATTTTCTATAGCTAAAAATTCTAACCATTAAACTTTTCAACATTCAACTTACCCTCATCTTTCACTGTTCCCACTTAACCATGAGACTCCCACTCAACTTTGAGACTTTCCTTTAGAGGATATGTGAAAAAAATAACCTAGCTCTAATACCACTTTTTAGGATTAAACATAGAAAAAAGTAACAATTACATACAAATATAACCAATATCATAAATTAAAAATTTTCATTGAAGAGAACACAAGACACCAAGATTTAATGTGGTTCACCCAAGCCCTCGGCTATGCCCACCAAACAATGAGTCCAATATTATTATGATTCATGGAGTCTTAGCATTTATAAAATAGTCATTTGTCATTTCTTTTAGAGTCCTATAATTAGAAGAAATAGGGCTGAAATCATCTTCTATAATGGAATTCATATTAATATTTTGAGTTTTAAAGAGTTAAATAATTGATTCCTATTTATACCTGCTTGTATTCTACAAAGCTCAAAGTGAAGAAGACATCACAAAGTCGTGTTTCCTCATCCTTTTAATTTGATTTCAAAGTACCCATTCTAGTTTCTAGCAAACTCCTAGGTGTTATGATCTATTAAGATGTTAAAATTCTGGTAAAGCACAAGCCAACACCTCAATTAAAGGAATTCAACTTATAATGAGGTAAGTATTCAATTAGTAGGTTTAGTTAGGTCTATTAAAACCACTCTATTGAGATATTTTCCATGATACACTGGTAATAATGTCTTAGTACTTAATCCTTCAATTTTTCCTCATGAAGTTGGTTATGGATTTTCTCTCTACAATGTCTAAATCTCATCTCCTTATTTTATTTTCTATATTCTTCCCTTCACTGCTAGCTTTCTTTGTCTGATCTCTCTATCAAACTTAGCCTTTTCATTCATTCAATATCTTCCTATGGATGAACAATAATTTTGAGTTTTATTCGTTCTTAAATAGACATTCATGGAAGGTTTTATATCAAAATCAATGATCCAAAATTTATTCTTTTTCCTCTTAGTCCTTCTATTTCTCAAATTAGTTAGCCCACCTTTCTAGGATTTGATGTCCTTTGACAATACATAATTAGCTCCTTAACTATTTCTACAATCCAACAATATTGTGTAGAAGACAACTAAAATGATTGACATAAGTGCTTTTTCCATTACCAACACATATGCCAAAATTGGTTTACATGATAATTGAATTTCATGACGATCAGTCATAACTAACATTCATGTTGTCCCTCAAGTTCTATAGGCTCGACATATACTACCTCACTTGACATAAATTAAGTTTAAATCACTAAGTCTCTATATGTTTCATTCACCGCGTATTGTGACCTGACCTATATTGGGGTTCTCCACAACCTTTGACTTGTTTGGCATGTAACAAAATATAAACTAGTACATGGAGCTCAGCCTTCTTAGGATGGCTAGTTCATAGTGATCACCAAACAATGCTACATAGGAAATGACTAAGTGTTGGACACTAATAGGGAATAAGGCTTAGAGATGAACACGATTGTGTTTGTGCTTTAGTGATGTAATGAAAGTGGTTGGTGTAGTTTTTAAATTAAATTTCTTAGTTTTTAATTGAAGTGGTGAACCACTTATAACAACATTGATAATTAGTTTTTGAAGCTTGTGAAAAAATGTTTATTGAATTTTAATTCAATATCTGTTTAACCTTCTTTGAGATAGTTGATTTTTTCAAGAGGTCTTTGATTCTATTACCAATGTAGCTAACCACTCCATAAATTCCTCCAAGGAGTAATGTTCTTCCTTCCATAGAGAGCCATTAAAACTTAGGAATATTTCCCTTATTTGTGATGCTAAATGTTGATTATAGATTGAAGTATCTTGCATCACTATGGGTAAAGGCAAGAGCCTACAACACAATGGTAAACTATGAACCACTTTTGTGGGAGATCTTCACTTAGAGTCTACACAAGATTAACAAGTCATAAAAATTAATCGCAATAAATAATAATAATAAATTTTGGCTTTGACATATTACCCATAAAAAAAATATTATGATCTATGACGAATTGTATTTAATAGATTGGATTTATTTCACTTTTTGTTACAAGATGGTTAAATTTAAACTATTTTTCATCATTTAAAATCTATAGATAGTAATGATTTTTTAGAAAATACTATAATTTAAACATATAAACTATTATGGAAAAAATTGAGGCCCGAATTTCACTGCTACATAACTTATAATATCATTTTCATAATAGTCTCAAAATAACTCAATTTTGTAATCAATTAAAAAATTCAATCATCATTATAATTCTCATTTACAGTTACAACTAATCAACTTGCAAAATAAATCAACTAACTATTTAATTTATAATTAATAACTATCTAATATTTCTTAATGTACAACTTCAAAAGATAGTGCATATTATATTGATAACAAATTCTATACTTACAATATTTCAAAGACAACCTCTCTATATAAACTATAGGAATCATCATTACATAAGAGAAAAAAATATGGAATCACTTACAATTTCATGAAATATAGGTACAACTACTACATCACACTAAAAAGATATATAAGTACATAACATTTCTCTCTTTTTTTAAAAGCAAAAGTGTACTAGCCATTGAATATATTTTATAAATAATTTCGATTCAAATGCTCAACTGGGAAAGAGCCAGTAAGAAAACCC
Source organism: Cupressus sempervirens (assembly GCA_028749045.1). Taxonomy (NCBI): domain Eukaryota; kingdom Viridiplantae; phylum Streptophyta; class Pinopsida; order Cupressales; family Cupressaceae; genus Cupressus; species Cupressus sempervirens. The sequence continues at coordinate 129,218,102 of CM053785.1, read as the reverse complement.
AGTGTCATCACAATATATAAGAAATAGATAATATTGCATTCATAGTATACCTATAACTACTACATAATAGATATAGACAAGTCTTAACAATGACATGCACTAGAACTTGTGCAATAAGTAGAGCCACAACTATGACACAGCATTATGATTACATAGGTAAAGTGACAATTACAAGGTAAAAGAGCATTGGCCTTACACTTTGCAATAGGTAGACCCACAACTTCACTTTGAAGAAGTATCAAAACATATAGAAAGTAAGAAACATGAGCTCGAGATTTTCCAATTAGTCGAACGTACACAACAACATGATGCTACAATTATATGAATGTTTCAATCTAAAGATAGAGACATATATTACCACTTCATGACACTACAAAGTTGGAGAACACATGGACTAGAAGTTGTGCAATTGGTAGAACCACAACTAGAACATAACACTACAATTACACGCACATTTCACTTTGAACAAGCATCTACAAGGGTGGCAATAACAACTTACTCCATGGAAGACATAGACAAGTACTAGCAATGACCACAAGTACATGAATTATGACACCTACCACAATTAGGGCAGTGCTCTACAGTCACTGATGAGGAGCAATCACAATAATGACAATCAAATAATAAATGATACAATTTAAAAAGGAACCATATGGCAGACTCCTCCTAGCACTTCTTACTCTTGAACTAGGGTTTTCTCAATCACTTGATTACACATATTTCCAATCCCAAATAACAATGGATTCACCTTCACATGGACATTGTTTAATGTCTCCAATCAACAAATAGACCCCTTGTTCGGGTAGAATCTCTATCTTGTTTAATTCTACACGTGCTTGGTCAGTAATATATCATACATGTTAGATTAACTCTTTCCATGAGTATCAGGCCTTCATCCTCATGGAAAGATCTTCATTTCCTTAAAACCTACTGCAAAAAATAAACAATTAAAAGAAATCTACTAGTTTTGCAATAGGTGTAATAGCAAACCTATAATAACATGAAACTTAAAGAGATCAAATTTCCACAATCCATAGCAAAAATAAACTGATATATTTTTGGATTCGATTGTGTAAAGCTTTTTTAGCATCAAAAAAGTACTTGGAATGATGAAGGAAACCTTATTAATGCATTTGTAGAGCCAACCATTCAGTTTGTGGACCACAATATGGAATTTGAGTTGTAGAATACCTAAGTTTTAATATTGTTGTTCACAAGTCCGTACATACCGGTCTTCCAATATTTTCTCTCCCCTTTACATTAGAGACTCTTTCCAATTTATAAGACACCCTATAATAACTGACTCCAACCAACTATCATCGTTGAGTTGGGTATTTTAAAATTATTACAAACTAAACTTTCCTCTAAACCAGCCATTACCCTTTTTTTTATTTAATGTTTGAACTTGAAAACCATACAATTGTTTTATTAAACATTAAACTCATTTCTATACCTAAACCTATCTTGAAGACCTAATATTCATTTAGCATCATTATAGGTTCCAAGAATGCTTAATTGATTTGATGACCTTGTTTATACATTCCTTCCTTCTAATTTATTTTGAGGATCTTTGTGGTCTTTATAATCTTCAACTATGGCTTGAACATTTGAGGTGCTCTTGCACCACACTCCCCACCATAAAAAGAACTCTTGCCCCAAGAGTTGATCTGTGATCCATTGTTCCTTACTTCCATCTGTTGCTACTGAGGGGTGAAATTATTCCCCAAAGTGATTTGCTCCTTCATCCTGGTTCCTACAGTCACACACCAAGATTTAGATACATAAATATTTGGATTAGACTGTCCTCTTGCTTGATAGTATTGCTACTGCACATTAGACTACTGGAAAGTCTTTATTTGTCTCTGCTCTATCACCATATCACCTTCATTTGTTTTCCCTCTTAGAGGAAACTTCATTGCTCCAACCAAACCAAAAGGTTGTACAACCAGCCCTACCACCCCTAGATTGTCCTACTTCTTAGCCTAGCATTGCTTCCAACTAGTATCATAATGTGGAGTACCTTGATCTTGCACTGGAATATCTTTGCCAAAACACATCAGTATAGTTTCCTTATGACTCCTCACCAATGGATGCAACTTATACTTCACCTTTCCTTGTTGAACTAAATATGTATTTTCATAGCCATTATGCATGACTCTCCTTGAACATTGCCAAGATCTTCCCAAAATGAGATGCCCACAAGTCATGTTCATGACATCACATAGTACCTTGTCTCTATAACTCCCAACTGAAAACTCAACCATCACTTGATCTTCAACAAACAAATTTTGATTCTCATTGACCTAAGTAGCATAATAAGGAGTAACATTTGCAAAAGTTTTCAAATTCAATTTCTTAACAACTTCATAAGATAGCATATTATTACTTGCCCCTGAATCAATTATAAACTTACATACCTTGCCTTGAATGAGATAATTTAATCTGAATATGCTTGGATCTTTTATTATTTGATTGATTCTTCCCATCAGTAAGAACTCTCCTTCTTCTAGAAGAAGTTCAATGGGTTCATTCTGCTCATCCTTTCTTGGCTCTTCATCAACCAAGTTTAATCTTCTCTCTCTCCCTTTATCTTCCTACCATTTAGGGAACTAAAAGGACTGATGGCCTACTTCATTACAAGTGAAGCATCCTCCTGTGAACACTCCACTTCCTCTTCCTCCACTTCTTCCACCTCTATAACCCCCTCTTGATTCTGAAAATGTCTTTTCCTTATCATTGTTGCTCTGAAAATTAGTAGTACCTCTTCCCCCTCTTCCTCTCATCGAAGATCCACCTCTATTGCTGCTCTATTTTTATTGTGTTCTTCTTATCTTCTCTTTAGCCCTCAAGGCTAACTGATAACATTCATCAACTAACCTTGGGGTAGCAAGACTAAGTTCATCCTGGATATTGAACCTTAGTTCCCCCATATACCTTACAATCTTTTCTTCCATCTGTTCATCATGATCCACCCTAATATCATGCTTGTGAAATTCCTTAGTGTACTTCTATACATCCATCTCCTTTTGCCTAAAATCTCTCATTTTATTGTACAACTATACTCTATAATCCTTTGGCAAAAATTTTTCCTTCATTTTGTCCACCATAGTATACCAAGATGTGATCTTGGGTCTACCATTCTTCCATCTATCTGCCAGGATGATCCCACCACAACAAAGCATGTCCCTTCAACTTGGACTTTGCTATCTTCACTTTTTCCTTATCTTCTATCCCTTCACACTCAAAGCAATTCTCCATTGCACTAAACCAATCTATTTGTTCTTCATCATCCATTTTTCCTCCATACATAGGTAAGTCTGTCCTTACCCTTTTATCTTCATTTCTTATGGCTTTTGCAAACTTAGCCATTCTTACTTCCTCAGGGTCCTTTTCTTCTTCTTTGGGTTCTTCTTCCTCTTCTTCATCTCTAACTTCTTCATCCAATCTAATGCTCTTATCTTTCTTCTCTAGTGCTGAGAGCCTCTCCATCATGGACTTTATCAATCTATCTTTTTCAGCATTCTCTTTGTCCCTTTGTTCTAATGATGCCCTTAAATTTTTGTTATCTGCCACTTGTTCTTTCACTATCTTTGCCAACTCCATATTTGTCAACCCTAAAGGAATCTCTTCTTCTCCTTCAGAAATGGTTGCTTGATCAACTTAGTACAAGAATCTACTATAGGGTTACTCCTCTCAGGATAGTTCAACTACAAGGGCTCACTAAGGAATTCAAGAACCAACTTCACAAGACCAATTACATTTCCACAAGACCTTTCCCTCGCTCTGATACCAATATGATGAGGAGCAATCACAATAATGACAATCAAATAATAAACGATACAATTTAAAAAGGAACCATATGGCAGACTCCTCCTAGCACTTCTTACTCTTGAACTAGGGTTTTCTCAATCACTTGATTACACACATTTCCAATCCCCACTAACAATGGATTCACCTTCACATGGACATTGTTTAATGTCTCCAATCAAAAAATAGACCCCTTTTTCGGGTAGAATCTCTATCTTGTTTAATTCTGTACGTGCTTGGTTAGTAATATATCATAGATGTTAGATTAACTCTTTTCATGAGTATCAGGCCTTCATCCTCATGGAAAGATCTTCATTTACTTAAAACCTACTGCAACAAATAAATAATTAAAAGAAATCTACTGGTTCTGTAATAGGCATAACAGAAAACCTATAATAACATGAAACTTATCAACAAAGTACTTGGAATGATTTAGGAACCTTATTAACGCATGTGTGGAGCCAACCAATCAGTTTGTGGACCACAATATGGAATTTGAGTTGTAGAATATCTAAGTTTTAATATTGCTATTCACCAGTCCGTACATACCACTCTTCCAATATTTTCTCTCCCCTTTACATCAGAGACTCTTTCCAATTTATAAGACACCCTATAATAACTGGCTCCAACCAAATATCATCATTGAGTTGGGTATTTTAAAATTATTACAAACTAAACTTCCCTCTAAAATAGTCATTACCTTTTTTTTTTTTTAATGTTTGAACTTGAAAAACCATATAATTTTTTTATTAAACATTAAACTCATTTCTATACCTAAACCTATCTTGAAGACCTGATATTATTTTAGCATCATTATAGGTTCCAAGACTACCCAATTGATTTGATGACCTTGTTTATGCATTCCTTCCTTCTGATTTATTTTGAGGATCTTCGTGGTCTTTATAATCTTCAACTATGGCTTGAACATTTGAGGTGCTCCTATACTAGTCACACGCATGTTGCACTCTGGATTAATGTCATCGAGGCACTTAGAGATCTTGTCAATGCTTGTAGAGATTTTATCGACACTCGTATTAATGTTACCAATGCCCGTATTAATGCTACCAAGGCTCTTAGGAATGCCCTCAAACATTTTGCAAAGGTGGTTGAAGGTCGATGAAATGATCTTTAATTTCCTCTCGATTAGGGCAAGAATGGCGAGCAGAACAATAGCTATGGATGCCACTACAACAATCTGCACAATACTGACTCCACTCTTAGAGTGGGCGCCATCATCAATATAGTATTTTTATGGGTCAAAGCCATCCGAAAAAGGAGGTGGGTGTCGTGCTACTTCAAAAATCAGGGGCTCTGGAGTTTGGCCATCACAATAGTTTATAGTAATAGGTAGAGATCGTTCAAGATATTGAGGATGAGGAAGAGGAAGAGGAAGAGGCGGAGAAAGAGGACTAATAGGATTGCTTAGTTGTCCATTACAACCATAGTAGCCTACTACACTGAAAATAGTTAAAACCACTAACAACACAATGCCATGTTTCATCCTTGCTACTGAGACAGAGGATGTGTTTAAATTCTTTTGGTTTTCTCACATAGTGGTTGATGCAAAACTTATAGACAATCTCATCTACTACTGCAATGTCGAGGAGCTGTTGGGTTGGCAGGCTACGTCCTTTATGAGCTCACGATTCAAGACCTATTTTAGTCATGATTAAATTGTGATGCCCCAGTCATATTAAATAATTTAGAACTAATTAACTTGAGTCTTGGGAAATCTAGCACGAATAAACCTAAAACAAAAAGATTCCAAAGTCATTTGAACGAGTTTTCTTTTCAAAGTGAAGCAATAATTTTCTTATGTTTGATATTAATAATTTATTCTTATTATAAATATAAAAGATAAGGACTATAAATAATTTGTATTTTTGTAAGATGTAGAGAATTATTAAAAAGTTGTAGTGTTTAAATTTTGTCAATTGTATTCGATATTAAAGTCAGAGATAAAAATGATCTATAGAAATCAATAAAAATTTAGTAGATAATATTCTTTTTGGTCTAGATTCCAAGAGTTCTTTATATTAGGTTTTGGTTGGGTTTCTAAGATGTCACTTTTATGAAACTTTATTTTTTTGATGAGTCTACATCTTCAAACCTTTCTTTTTGTTAATTGTATTTTTAGCTTGCATTTCTTATAAATTGCTCTTATAATACACCACATAATTACACGTTGACCAAGTTAATCTGCTTAACTTCTTATTTGTCTCACCTAATCATAGAATTTTATTCAAAAAAATATCAATCAATTTTACATTTTAAAAAAATGTTGAATTAAAAAAATGGAATTAATTTCAATATGTGATATTTAGTGATAAATATCTCATGACTCTAGTAAAACCATCCAAATTGTCTAGTTTTTTAATTGTGATTATTGTATTTATTCTCAAATTTGCCACATAGTTTGGGGTCCCATTGAAGGGGGCCTTGCTAAAAGACAAAGCTAGAGTTGGACGCTACATTTTAGGAATATTCCATCGGTATTGGTTCCATGAATTTTGTAAGCTAATTTAATTTCAAAGTTTGAACACTTATATTTAAGGAAATAGGCCAATTTCCTCCACAGATAGTGCATAAATAAATATATTACTTTTATTTTTAAGAAAAAATATTAAATAAAATGTTTGACAAGTGGCATAAAAAATTCCTTGGTGTGGAAATTTATAGCCGCATCTCTTTTTCAGCCACTTGTTAAAAAGTAAAGGTCACACACAAAGACTTTAATAATCTCATATCAATATTAAAAATAAATTTATGGGACCACCCTCTTCCATAATAATATACTCAAGCCCCTCTCATGGGACCCATACCTCAATCTTTACTACATGATGTATGATAATATCTAGGAAAAGTTAACTACAAAATATTAAAAATCGTATTAGATTATAAATGCAATAGCATCTTGGCATGAACATTCAACATTATAAAAAAATTCTAATGTAGACTATTATGCATGCCTCAGTTTAGCATGAAAAGTTTTCTATATCAAATTTTCTATGTAGTTTATATTACCAAACACATGTCAATGAAAACAAATAGAGGAATTTCCCATCTTTGTATCTACTTTGAGAAGTGGAAGAGACTTATTTACACATCCATAAAAGTTACAAAGAATAAATTAAAAGCCACTCTCTTGATTGTTCACCTTGGGAAAGGTGAAGAGTTCTCTTTTTACAACAAAGCAGAAATGAAAAATCACTTCCTTGGGTTCCCTATAAATGTGAATTGGTGAGACTAATTTATTGGCATTTTTGAACTTTTTATGTACAATGTCTTCAATCTTCTACAAGAGACATGATCTTTTGAAGAGGAACTACAATACTATAAAATAGTATGGTATAGGTTTTAATATAAGAATGCATTAATTGGATCATTCAAATTCAAATCATTTAGATTAGGTTAATATTAAGATTTCAAATGTTCTCCTTCAAGACAAATTTTGAAAAAAAAAATCTTGTAGCTCAAGTTTATATAGATTTGTTTGATGAGGTGACTCAAGTAATATTGTTTATGCCTCTTTCTTAATACTATAATCTATTTTGTTAAATTAGTATATTTAAATTATTTATTATACAATTTATGTTATCTAGTGTAGAGCAATTTCTCTCTTATATTTGAAATTAAGCATTTGAAGACCATTAGAGGTGTTAATAATTAAAGTCCATGAAGATGACTTAGAGGAGGAAGGGGGAGGGGTGTATCAGTTTTCAGATCAATATAGTTTTTGTCCACCTTATTAAACTTTAAACATGAGATCAATATCAACAACAACCAAAACAAGATCTACACATACACAATAACATCAAAAAAATTAACTAGGGAAACACATGATCAAAGGGGGAACCTCGATGGGTATGATTCTCACGAAATGATCCACTAATATATTAGGTCCTTGTGAAAGGATGGATTCGATTAGGAGCCAATGAAATATATTCAGTACCTATCAGACCCTATTAGGAGACTTTGAATCCCTATAAGGATATTTTGATGATGCTAGGAGTTGTACAACTAGATGAGGAGTTGTCAAAGGCATAAGGACCCACTATCCAAATTTCTTCAGGGCAAAGACCATTGAACTCATTTTCCATTTGGCCTTTATATTATTCTTTTTAGAATAATAGAGCTACAGATGATCTCAGCAACTCAACCTCTTGCTCTCTCCTGTTACTATACCACTACCATAAAAAAATACTTCTTAGATCTCAGTACCAAATCTACAAACTTGCATCACAATGATCCCTTTGATTGCTTACTTGTATTTACCAATCTTCTTCACTTATCGCATATACTTGCTCAAATCCATAGTTAACCACAATGAAAATAACTTTCCTTTATACAATATCCTCAAAATAATTCATTGATTCATCTTGAGGCTTTCCCAATAATAATTATAATAGGAGCTAATTAAAGATAATACAATAGATTACATATTTTAATAAATACAAAATATTGTTGGCTCGTAGTCTTGAAAACTTCTCACTCATGTGACCCCAAACCTTTTTCACTCGTTGACATCATCATTATACTATCTTATGTATCTATATAAGTTTTCACACACAAATTCTATCCCTATTTGGAGATATAATCCAATTGCAAAAAAGCGCTTATCAAGAACTATGTCTGCAAAAATTCTTTTATAAATCACAAATAAGTGTTTAAACTTCTGCATGTGCACATGACCACTAAATTAAGACATACTATAGAACATCTCCTCAATTGTTCTTGACTACATCTTGAACACTTGATCTATATGACCTCAATCTCTTTTTTCTACTCTACCAATTTTCACACTATGTTGACATTAATGAGGAACATAGCTATGAATGCAACACAAATTCATGTTGTCAATTAGTAGCTCCAATGCTCTACCAATGCTAGAATACTCCCCCAAAAGGAATATCATTTGTATCCATGCTAGTAATCTCCCACTTTTCTATTGATGGAAATATAAATGAAAAATATCCAAGTTCCAAGAATACCAAATCCAACTCTACTATTGTTTCTACTACTCTTATCTTTTCAAATCTTCTCATCAATCAATTCTAAAACTCTTAAGAAAAACTCTCCATTAGTGTTACTTCTCCCTCATTTAAATATCTCTCACTCCCTTATTGACATGAATCTTTTCTTCATAACTCTCTCCCAATATAATGCAAAACAATCCTAGGTTGCCTTGTAATCCTACCTGTTCTTGTTCATTCTTTCAGTTCATGTCAAATGCAAGTTACTAAAAAAATTTTGATACTATCGAGTGTTAGTTACTACTAAGTGCTAGTTATTTTCGAGTTCTAGTTACTATTGAGTTCTAGTTGTTGTCAAGCTATCCATTGTTGGTCAAGTATTATGTCATCTGTTGAGTGAACTAATCCTTAGTTCCTTCTTTGACCAAGTTTTTTATTAATTGGTTATTAGTTTGAGAAAGCTTATGTAATTAAATTGGATCATGAATTTTTTACAATCTAGAGTTTTTGTTGCACCAAAAGATGGACCTATCAATGCCCAATACAACCAATAGACTTATAGAACACATGATGCAGTTAAGCCATGTTATGAATCCCAAAGGGGAACATTGGTGGTTAGTCCAAAAATCCCCCCTTTAGTGTTACCCAAGGAGATTCGAACCCATGACCAAGGTCTAATATCACTTGTTACAAGCTAGAGTTGTCGTTGCACTAGAAGATCGAGTTGTCAATGCTTGATACAACCACTAGACTTATAGAACATAGCAGACAATTAAGCCATGTCATAAATCTCAAAGGGGAATGTTGGTGGTTAGTCCAATAAAATTTAACATAGGATCTTGTCTTGTGATGTGTGCATTTAGTTTTAAAGTCAACATTTATATTATGTAAGGAACTAGACACTTTTGTAAGCCATTTTGGCAAGTATAAATAGGGGTTTTTAGGTGTAGGTAAGAGGGGACTTAGAGAGTTGAGAGAAGATGTTCCAATGAGAGAAGATTCTCTTGGAAGATTGAATTTGAATCCGGATCAAGGTTTTTGAATTTTTATTATGCATCAGCCATAACCTCTGAGGCCTTGTAGGTAGGCACCTATGCTAATAACTTTATGAATCAATAAAACACTTTCTTTTCCTTCTCTCCTTGATGTTTTCCTTCATGTTATTTTATTTCATTGTGTTTACTCACAAATATTGTTAGATAGTTAGGTGTACCTCTATCCCCAGTTTCTCAAACCCTCCTTGTGTCACAATCATGGGATATTTTACCATATCCACTCAGTAATCCCTCATTCCTAAGAGATGCTTTTTAAATTTTCATTCTCCACCATTTACATTTATGAAAAATGTATCATTATGTTACTACAACATTTGGGGTCAAATTATAGTGACAATTTATGACTGTGGTGTAATTTGAGTTAATTTTTTTTTTTGTAATTCTCCCTGATGTCATAGCAATACTGACATTTGCGTCACAATTTTGATGTCCCCATGAGCATAAACAAAAAAATAACACATGACATAAATCATTTTTATTTATTTTTTAATTGTGGTGAGCTACGCATGAAAGAGGTGGAGAGCTCTAGATGAGGGTGGAGAGCTGTGAATGTTATTGTGCCCTTGTGATTAGTGCATTTGGTTGTTCTGTCATGATCTCTACATTTTGTTGTCATTCCCATGCTCTGTGGTTTCAATTTTGTGTTGCACTCTTACTCTACAATTTAATTTTCATGTTGTGTCCTTGCTCTTCTATTTCATTGACGAGTCTTGCCCTTACTTTGTGATATCATTATTGCATCATCTCATTTTGATCTACGTGGCCTTACTCTACAATTTTCTTCAAGGGGTGAGAAGAGGTGCATATGTAAATGTTTTTTTCTTTATATTTCCTTCTAAACATGTTTTTTATATATAGAGAGAGAGATCTCTTTTAGGGTACCTATTACATATTATCTCACAATAGAAAAAATGATCCAGCTGCATACATATTCAAAAATTCAAATAATAAAATAATAAAACTCACCCAACCCAAGCTAAGCTTACCTCAAGAATTTGCACAAAAATAATGCAGACCATAAGAAATGGGAAGATTTTTCAAGAAATTCTACAAAATCATATCAAAGCAGATATTTTTAGAAAGAAACAAGCCACAACCCTGATGAATTGATCTAGTTGGTGATTAGCTGGGTTGATTACAAATTCCTCTAGAACTGTCATCAAATTAGGTACATATTCCAAAATCCAAATAATAAAACAATAAAACTAACTTAACCCATGCTAAGTGACTTACCTCAAGATCCTACACAAAAATAATGTAGGCCACAAAAAATGGGTAGAGTTCGCAAGAAATTTTACAAAGATAGATCATAGTACATGGTTTTAGAAAGAAACAAGCCATAACCCAGTTGAATTGGTCTAGTTGGTGATTATTTTGGTTGATTAAAAACTATTGTAGAACTACCATCAGATTAGGTACATATTCTAGAATCCAAATAATAAAACAATAGAACTCACTCAACTTATGCTAAGTGACTTACCTCAAGATCTTGTACAAAAATAATGTAGACCACGAAAAATGGGCATAGTTGGCAAGAAATTTTACTAAAACATATTATAACAAATATTTTTAGAAAGAAACAAGCCATAAACACGTTAAATTGGTCTAGTTGCTGATTAGCTAGGCAAGATCAAAAATTCTTGTAGAACTATCATCTAATTAGGTACAATAAAATGAACAATCAACTTTACCAAAGATGATCTAGCTGAATAAATATTACATAACATTGGCCTCCACATCAATTTTACTTATTGTACAATAACATCATAGGGATTCCAATCCTATTGCCACACTCTTTCAACTTGGTATTATTTTGAATACTAATAGCATTTCTTGATTAGTTGATATTTCACTTGGCAATGTTTTATACCTAACACATACTTATCCTAATACATCTTTTATGGTTGACCATTACCTGCTCACTTTCTCATGATCCACATGAGTTAGTGGTAGACTATCAAATGCATTTTGAGGTACATACTATTCAAGTAACTCTTGAATCATTGGCTCCAAAGATTTAGATTGGGTCTATGATTTTGATGATTGGAAGTCTACTTCTAGTTGTATTTTTATTTATTTATCTTGGTTTAGGCCTTATTGTAATTCATTTGCAAGAACTATTCTATAATTACATTATCATCTACAAAGGATAAGTACAAAGAAACAATTCTTAATAGTCAAAAGGTTTTATGGCTCAATTAGTTAATGATAAAGTTTTTTTTTCCTCGTAATGGTCACATTATTCTTTTGTGTGATAATTAGAGTGCTATTCACATTTCTTTGCAATCTAGTGGAGCATCAAAGGATTAAATGTATTGAAATCCACATGTTCATTATATTTAACAATTGATTCAAGATGATATTCTCCACTTGGAGTACACATCGATAGAGGAACAAGTTGTAAGCTTCTTCATAAAGCCTTTGTCATCTCCATGCTATCTTTAGTTATGTTTGATTATTTCAATGAAGGAATTTGTCTTTGATTGTTCTTCTTGAGGACTCCCTTTATTTTACATTTCATATAGTTACATCTCTCACTTTTGGAGAGGGTTTTCTGACCATGTGGCTTTTCTCCTTTTTCTTCACTTTGAGAGGCTTTCACTGTGCAAGGATACTTAAGAAGGTATTTTGTTGTTAGGACCTATTCATGCATTTCATGCTTAGAGAATTTGCAATCTTGTATTAACTAATTGCCTCTATGTTCAAGAATATCATCATAGACAATTTTATACATAATCAAGAATATTTTTGTACATTCATGCTCTAACTTAAGTTCACTTAATCAAGCCTAAATTTATAATATTCTAGTCTACTAGGGCTCTACTTTATACATTGTGCATATCATGCACTTCTAACTTTCATATCTAGTTCTACTATACTATAAATTTAGTTTGAGTTAGCTCATGCATATTTTTTAGGACTAATTATTTCTATAAAAGAAATTGATCTCTTCATTGTAATTCATATTGCATATTATAATTTTATTTAAGGAATATTACTCCTTATCTGAATCTTGTTCCCTCTATTTTTTTCTGAAATTTTATGTACCAAGATCTTACATTGTGCATACTTTGATCATTATAAGTATATGATGATTAGTTGGTTTAGTATTTCATTAAATAGCATTAGCGACACAAATTATTTATTTAATTGAACTCCTTTTTGAGTTTTTTATTCATATATTTGCAACCACTTTCCTTAGTGTTATCCTAAGATGATATGAGCTTTACTATGCATCATAAAATTATGGAGAAAGAAATTGTAAATCTATCTACAATATATAACAATAGCGAAATAATACAACTGGGAGAAGTAAGGATTTAGGTTCGTTGAAGATGGAGAAATAATTTTTCAAGTGAAAATAATTTGAACAGCCAATTGTTCCCTATTGTCAGGATCAAATACAACTTTTCAAGGTGATAATATTGAAGATGCAGATGCATCACTTTCAAGTCATGCATGAAGTGCATTCCCTAACTTATAACAAATGGTTGGATATAAAGGCTTCATATGTTCGCCCAATAATGGAAGCCAATGATGTTTAACAATATCTTTAGTGAAGAGTTCATTGACATTAACTCTAAACTTCTAAACATATTGAGAGACATTTTGTAATCAACATTGAGGCCATTTCAAAATGATGACCAAATAGGGTCCTAAGACATAAATGTCTTGGACATTAATTTAAGCACCCAAGATCATTATTAAGGAATTCAAAGCCATGAGGATGAACTAGGTGAGATCACCTCCCTAACATGGCCATTAAAGTGAATGTGATGGGGACAAATAATAATAGCCCAAACCATTAGGAGTTAGCAAGGTAGATCTAATATCAACACCATGTTCTTGCTTTTGAGCTAACAGTTCTTTAGGTGCATTTTCTAGTAAAACATTAATTTTATTGAACAATCACAAATTGTTTTATATTAGCATTGATGCGGTTCCTTTATGTTTAGATAATTGGTGTTGCACAAATTGCTTAACCTTTATTATTTTATTTTATTATGTAATGTTGTACCTAGGAGCACCTAGATGGACGTGCAACATATAAAGATCTACATGGAATATTCTTGATGGCTTGCATTGTAACATTGTGATAATATTTCATGTAATTATTTAATATTGGGGAAAAGAAATAAATGCCCAATATTAAATGTGGGGTCAGTGGGTTAAGTAGCACATGGTTTTTAGCACATGGTTTATGTAATACCACTTGGTGGTTTTGTGGGACTTGCTATCATATAAGTAGTCACAAGGGTAGTTTTTGTTTGAGTGAGAAAGGAAAGAGTCAAGTGGGACAAGGCTTGACAAGTTAGCCAATGAAGTATTTGTGAAGGTTGGAAGCATGGCATGGGATGTGTGGATTCATTCTTGTTCACATAGTTTTCTCAGTTATAGCTATGGCTTTGAAGACTTCCATGGTTGTATTGCAATGGTGCTTCTGTTGAATAATACATGGTGATGGATGCTTTTGGAGGCTGAGTTTTTTTTCCTAAATGAGGGTTTGCCAAGGTATATCTTGTGTCACATTTTGTGGGTATGTTGTCTGTTTGCTTGCATGTGGATTTTAATTACATATTTATTTCAGATCTATTATGGGTTATGTGGAAATGGTTATATTCCTTGTGAAATTATTGGACAAAAGGATTTTTCAAATGTTTCATTTAAATGAGGATTTTAGGGAGAGCTTGCATAAATGACCTTCTAGGTAAAAATAGACCTCGCCATTGGATCCAAGTCACTGTTTCCACAAGTTTTGATATCTAATATGCCCTAGTTTGGCCATGTCCAGAGGAAATGTTTTTCAGTTTCAACTCATGATGACCATCAAATTAAATCTTGTCAAAAATTTTGTCACAAAAAAAATGAAAAATCGCAGTAAAAATAGTAAAAAGATTGTCTTAGTAAAATGACCATAACTTTCCCTCAGGATACCAAATTTGTTAGAATTCTTTAGAATAATTGATAGGGGGGGTGAATCAGTTATTCAAGGTCCAAATGCCCTAATAATGCCATTTTAATACTTTTTAATGAATCCATACCCTTTTCATCTGTTCAAACTTAAATCAGTCATATAAGCAAATTACTATAAATCAACATGCAAAGATAAAACATTCAAGATCAACACATGACACAATGATTTATGTGGAAACCCAATTTGGGAAAAACCACCAGTAACATGCTACCTGATTCTCACTCTTCTGAAGTGATGCCCTGTTAAAAGCCTGCCCTGTTAAAGGCTTACAACACACTATTAAATGTGACCTTGTTAGAGGATTTCACCAAACTGTTAGGAATGGGCCTGGTTAAAGGTGTTTAGAACATCCACTTGGAATGTCACCCTGTTAAAGGATTTATCTAATGGTTGTTAAACCAACCTAAGTCCATAGAATTTATCTTATTGTTACAATTGCTGGAAAGTAACGATAATGGTCTTTTGATCTGACATAACTTACAACATAATTTTCTGATTTCAAATCACTCTTTCAGTTCAGTCCTTATGCTTGGCTTCAATCACTTCAGCTCTGACTGCTTGTCTCCCTCTCAAGCTTCGTCTCCTTGAGTCTTCCTACTCATTCTGCCAATGCAATCATCCTTGTGGTCGTCTATCCAAACAGAGTTCTTGTGTTATCTTCTCCTTATCTTATTCTTTAGCATTTCATGCTTTTATGCTTGACCACGGCTCTCTCTCTCACTATCCCTTCTATTCCACTCTCTTCCACACTATTTTTCCACTCTCTTCCATTAGCTTATGTCTTCTTATATACAAGTCTGATTTGCCTTTGGTGCTCAATTCTCCCTCTCTAATTTTAGGGTTTCAACAATGGATTAGGTAGGATACAATGTATCTACCCCTTATCTTGTTTTCTTTCCCAACTGTACCTTAAAAATGTTCTACATGGTGTTCTGTGCCACCAACTCATCATTCTTATCCTCCTTTTAATTCACAGATTTCTAGATAACAACTTTGTTGGCTTTGATCTGACGAATCTTCAATTTTCTAAATAATGTAGCAACTTGGCATTATTGAGTTACTAGTGCTCGACACCTCTGTGTTACTTAGCATCTACCTGTGTTACTTGACATCATTGAGCTACTGATGCTCGACACCTATACCTGCTTGGCACTTGACTAGGAAATTTCTCGGCTTTTACTAGCTTGCTCGACACTTACTAGTGAACTTAGATTGAGCTTTACACAAGACTTAGCTAAAACCTTAGATCTTTGATATGTTTCACTGTGCTCATTCTTTGTATCTTAGAGTATGTCATCCAATACATTGTTTCATTAATGGCTTGACTGATCCTTGTACTTCATTACAACATCATAATTTCAACCTTTCTCTAGGTGTTCTAGTTACATCTTATTGATTGCCTCCACCTTGACAATCAACTAATTGATAGTATTTGGATCACTAAAGCGATTTTCATCCCTGCAAGTAGCAAGTTTGACATCAATGACAAAACAATGATTGAGGACATTCTTTACTAGTTCCATATATTTTTCAACAATTGTTCTTATGATCCTTTCAATCATTTCCAACAATCTCCCTCTTTGGTATTGATGGCAAACCAAACTGATCAAGTAATCAATTTAGTTACCACCAAGATTGTATTGATTTGCTGCATTTTCACTACTGATCACATATATCTCCCTCTTTCATATATATCTCCCTCTTTCTTTGCATTGATCATTTTTCTGCATATTTCTCCCTCTTTGACATAAATGCCAAAGATGTAGCATCTTTATCATGCAAAATATAAGCTTTGGCTTCTTGTGGTCTTTCTCCCTCTGTCACCATGCTTGTGACTGATTTGGAGTTTCTATTCCTGTTGTCATCCTTTGCATCAACCTGTTAAATATTTCAATGATTTATTCCTGTTGATGCAAGGCAGCTTCCTTGTCACCTTAAACTACTTGAGTTAGGGGTATAACTCCCATCTTGCCTCTAAGATATTCATAGGCATCCTTGGGCAATGGTTTGGTGAAGATATTTGCAGTTTGTTCCTTTGTGTGAATGTATTCCAACTTCACTTGTTTGTCTTCTACCAATTCTCTGACATAATGATACTTGGTTGCAATGTGCTTGGTTTTTGCATGCATCACTGGATTTTTGGATATGTTTATAGCACTTGTATTGTCACAATACAATATCACCAGTTTTGTTACTTCTTCTTTCATTCTATTCAATAGATGTGTGAACTATACAATGTTTGTACAATTGACTGCAGGTACCACATATTTTGATTCTGCAGTGGACTAAGATATACATGTTTGTTTCTTGCTAGTCCAGGTAACCAGCCTTTTGCCTAAAAATAATGCACCTCCACTTGTGCTTTTTATGTCATCAATGTTTCCTCCCCAATCTGCATCTGTATATACGTTGAGTACAAATTTTCCATTCTTTTTGTAGTATAGACAAAAATCATTAGTCCCTTTGAGATATCTCATTATTCTTTTTACTGCTATTAGATGATTTTCTTTAGGATTGGTAGAGAACCTAGCCACTATTTTGATTGCTAATGCTATGTCCGGTCTACTATGTACAACATATTGTAGTTTTCCAATCATGGATCTATACATTGTTTGATTGACTTCAGCTGACTCATCATTTTTGGATAGCTTATTCCTTGTGGCCATTGGTGTGCTGACTTGTTTGGATTCCTCCAATCCAAATGTTTTAAGAATTTCTTTGATGTATTTTGATTGTGTAATAAATATTCCATGTTTGAGTTGATGAACTTGCAATCCAACAAAAAATTTGATTTCTCCAAACATAGACATTTCAAATTCATGTTTCATTTTGTTAGCAAAGCCTTTGCAGAGTACTTCCTTACCACGAAATACTATGTCATCCACAAAAATTTTAGATACAATAATGTCTTTACCTTCTTCAGCTTTGATGTACATGTTGTTGTTATCATCAGTTCTTTCAAATCCAATTTTCACTAGATACTTGTGAAGTCTCTCATACCATTCTCTAGGTGCTTGTTTCAAACCATAGAGTGCTTTATGTAACTTACACACCATATCCCTATTTTTTTCATCAACAAATCCTTCTAGTTGTTCAATGTAGACTTCTTCTTCTAGTATACCATTTAAGAAGGCAAATTTTACATCCATCTGATAGACTTTGAAATCTTTGTAGGCAACATATGCAAGTAAAGTTCTTACTCCTTCCATTCTAGCAACAGGAGCGAATGTTTCTCCATAATCTATTCCTTCTTCTTGAGCATAACCCTTGCATACTAATCTGGCCTTATTTCTGGTAATCTCACCATTCTCATCTAGTTTGTTTCTGAATACCCATTTGGTGTTAATCACATTCTTGTCAGTTGGTCTAGGAACCAAACTCCAGGTTTTATTTTTTCTTATTTGATCAATTTCTTCTTCCATAGCTTTATGCTAGTCGCCATCTTGTAATGCACCATATACTATCTTGGGTTCAGATTTGCTGATCAAACATGATTCATGTCTTAGTCTGTTCCTTGTCATTGGTCTTGCATCTTTGTCACGAATTATTTGTTCAGCAGGGTGATGTCTTTTTACATATTTGGATAATCTTGGCTCTGTCCTTGTTTCCATGTTTGATCTTTTAGATTCAAGATCACTATGCTCTTCATTATCAGGTTGTTCTTCATCATGTATGCTGTCTTCTGAATCGGATTGTGTATTTTCTTCATTCTGTAACTCGGCTTCTAAATGCAGCTTGGCATTCACTGGTTGTGAATCAGCTAAAACTGACACTTGTTGTTGACTTTCAATTTGATTGACATCATCCTCATCAACAGTTATTCCTTCATAAGAATATACAAAGGTTCTGTATTCTTCCATTTTCTTTGGTTCTTCAGCTTGGACTTCTGTGTGCTCATCAAAATTTACATTTGCACTTTCCACAATTTTGTTAGTGTTAACATTCAAACACTTATATGCCTTACTTCTTGTGGAGTAACCAGGAAATATACCTTCATCACTTTTTGCATCAAATTTTCCATTTCTAACATCTTTAAAGATAAAACATTTGCAACCAAATACTTCGAAATGTTTTACATTTGGTGAGTAACCATACCATAATTCAAAGGGTGTTGTATTTGTACCTTTTTTGACTTGTACTCGGTTCAATGTATGAACAGCTACACTTATAGCTTCTCTCTAGTATTTTAGAGTAACATTCTTTTCCATCATTAATATTCTGGCACAATCAATTATAAATATGTTTCTTCTTTCAACAATTCCATTCTGTGGGGGAGTTCTAGGAGCTGATGTCTGTCTTTTGATTCCATTGTCATTACAGAATATCTCGAATTCATTTGATGTAAATTCACCACCTCTATCTGATCTTAGACATTTCAAGCTTTTTCCAATTTTCTTTTCAACTCTGGCCACATACCACTTAAACATTTGAAAAGCATCAGATTTTTGTTTTAAGAACATAACAGTCATCATCCTGGAATAGTCATCAAAAAATAACATTATGTATTTATCTCCTCTATAGCTTTGTATTTCCATTGGACCACATAAGTCAGTGTGAACTAACTCAAGTATCTCTTTAGATGTATAGTTTTTGCTTTTGAAACTTGACTTTGTCATCTTTCCTAGCTGACATTGTTTACACATGATATTATCAGGCTTCTTCAATTTTGGTAGACCTCTGACTTTCTTCATTTTACTGATTTTGACCAGATTGTCAAAGTTAACATGACATAATCTTCTATGCTGTAACCATTCATCACCAAATTTTGCAAATAGACAAGAAGCATCATCAAGGTAAAACAAATTACTCTTTGTTTGATCACCTTTTCCTATTAGTTTACCATCATTGTTATAGATTTTTGCAGTTTTTTTTCAAATTCCACTTTGCAACCTATATTGCCTAATTGTGAGACACTCAGCAAATTGTAGTTTAATCCTTCAACATAGTATGCATTGTCACATGAAATTTGGTTTGTGAGCTTAATGGAACATTTTCCTCTAATTTGACATGGAGCGTCATTACCAAATCTAACACTATTTCCATCATACTGAGTAAAGTTAACAAACTTACTTTTGTCTCCTATCATGTGATGTGAGCATCCACTGTCTATGATCCATCTGTCATTCTTGTTTATACATGTCACCAGTGCTATGGCTTCTTCTTCATCAGATTGGTCCTTCATGGCTACATAAACAACTTCATCATCATTGTCATCAGAATTTTCTTCAACAATATAACACTTCTTACCTTTTTCTTTGTAATCTCTCTTGTCATCATCTATTCTATTCTTGTATTTGTTGCCTTCCTTGAAATCCTTTTTCTATGGACATCTTGCAGCAATATGACCTACTTCATTGCAATTGAAACAAATGATAGGCATCTTACCTTTGAATTTTCCTTTGCCCCTGTGAAATCTTCTAGGGAGCAATGCTTCCAATTGTTCCACATCTTCCTAATCAGTACTACTGTCACTAGATACATACTTCATTTTTCTTCCTTTCCTTGATTTCACCTATTTGGCATCTTTTAGTGATAACTTGTCCTTAAAAGAAGATTCAACATTTTCAGGTTTGTAGTTCTCAAAGTTAGATAACTCAAATGCAGTGAGTCTACCTATTATACCTTCAAAGCTTAGATTATTTCCTGGTATACATATTAGCTCCTGTAATAGCATAGATAGGGAGCAAGGTTCTTAAGAACTTACTATTAATAGTATCTTCATCCAGTTGACCATTCAAGCATCTTATTACCACTTCCTTTATTCTTTCTCCATATTGAGCAGCATTCTCATTTTCTTCCATTTTCATGTCATCAAATTTTCCTCTGAGACTTTCTCTTTTTGCTCTTTGTACATTCTGATCTCCTCCATAGATGTCTAATAGGGCTTTCCACATTTTGAATGCAGTGTCACATCCTTTGATATCATCAAATTCAGCATAGCTGAGTGCAGAGGTGATCTCCAACATTGTCTGGTTGTGTTCTTGTTTGTTTTTAATGTCTTTGGTAGTAGAAGCACCTGTTGGATCTACATGTTCAATGACAATTGAATTTTGGGCATAATCTCCTATGTATCCAAGGCGTAGCTTCATCAAACTTTTCCATGCAACAAAGTTGTCTTTGTTGAGCTTGGGAACTTCTCCCTTTGGCATTTTGATCTTTTTTTCTAGTAGTCCCTTTAAATTAAATCAACAGTCAAGCTCTAATACCAATTGTTAGAATTTTTTAGAATAACTGAGAGGGGGGGTGAATCAGTTATTCAAGGTCCAAATGCACTAATAATGCCTTTTTAATACTTTTTAATGAATCCATACCCTTTTCATCTATTCAAACTTAAATCAGTCACATAAGAAAATTATTGTAAATCAACATGCAAAGATAAAACATTCAAGATCAACACATGACACAATGATTTACGTGGAAACCCAATTTGGGAAAAACCACCAGTAACATGCTACTTGATTCTCACTCTTCTGAAGTGATCCCCTATTAAAAGCCTGCCCTATTAAAAGCTTACAACACACTGTTAAATGTGACCTTGTTAGAGGATTTCACCAAACTGTTAGGAATGGGCCTGGTTAAAGGTCTTTAGAACATCCACTTGGAATGTCACCCTATTAAAGGATTTATCTAATGGCTGTTAAACCAACTTAAGTCCATAGGATTTATCTTACTATTACAATTGCTAGAAAGTAATGATAATGGTCTTTTGATCTGACATAACTTACAACATACTTTGTATATTTCAGATCACTCTTTTAGTTCAGTCCTTATACTTGGCTTCAATCACTTCAGCTCTGAGTGCTTTTCTCCCTCTCAAGCTTTGTCTCCTTGAGTCTTCCTACTCATTTTGCTAATGCAATCATCCTTGTGGTCATCTATCCAAACAGTGTTCCTTTGTTATCTTCTCCTTAGCTTATTCTTTAGCATTTCATGCTTTTATGCTTGACCACGGCTCTCTCTCTCACTATCCCTTCTATTCCACTCTCTTCCACACTATTTTCCCACTCTCTTCCATTAACTTATGTCTTCTTATATACAAGTTTGATTTTCCTTTGCCGCTCAATTCTCCCTTTCTAATTTTAGGGTTTCAACAATGGATTAGGTAGGATACAATGTATCTACCCCTTATCTTGTTTTCTTTGGCAACTATACCTTAAAAATGTTCTACATGGTTTTCTATGCCACTAACTTATCATTCTTATCCTCCTTTTAATTCACAAATTTTTAGATAACAGCTTTGTCAGCTTTGATCTGACAAATCTTCGATTTTCTAAATAATGCAACAACTTGGCATTATTGAGTTACTGGTGCTCGACACCTCTGTGTTACTCGACATCATTGAGTTACTAGTGCTCGACACCTCTATGTTACTCGGCATCATTGAGTTACTGATGCTCGGCACCTCTGTGTTGCTCGGCACCTATACCTGCTCGGGACTTGAACTTGCTCGGCACTTGAACTTGCTCGGCACTTGACTAGGAATTTGCTCGACTTTTACTAGCTTGCTCGACACTTACTAGTGAACTTAGTTTGAGCTTTACACAAGACTTAGCTAAAACCTTAGATCTTTGATATGTTTCAGTGTGCTCATTCTTTTTATCTTTTAGTATGTCATCCAATACACTGTTTCATTAATGGCTTGATTGATCCTTGTACTTCATTACAACATCATAACTTCAACCTTTCTCTAAGTGTTCTAGTTACATCTTATTGATTGCCTCCACCTTGACAATCAACTAATTGATAGTATTTGGATCACTAAAGCAATTGTCATCCCTGCAAGCAGCAAGTTTGACATCAATGACAAAACAATGATTGAGGACATTCTTTACCAGTTCCATATATTTTCAAACAATTGTTCTTATGATCATTTCAATCATTTCCAACAAAATTTTAGACTTCTTAAAGGCATTGGAAAGTTAATTCAGAGCACTACAACTTGGTGTAGGCTTGGTTTTATGATTGTGACATTTTGTCAGGTTTTGAGAGCCCAAAAGTTAGATGTTATTTATTTTGAGCACAGATTCGGGCATAACTTGTGCATACAGAGTCATATTTTGGAGTTTGAGTAGTCAATGGAAAGCTCTTGGAGAGCTCTATCCATTGGTTCAAATTTGGTGCAGGTTTGGTATGCTTTATTTAGTGATATACTAATCTGAATAGTTTATGATATATATTGACTATGGTAACATTGTGAGTTTATGACATTGCATGTTTTGAGATTTAAGATTTGATGTTATTGTATACTCAGATTGGTCTCATGATGATATGGTTATTAGTATTTAATTTGGATGTGTATGATGACTTGTTGGGTCTAAAAGTTGTGTAGTGTTGTAAGTGGTCTATACTTACAGGTTGCATTTATAGCTTGGTTATGGGTTGTCTTTGCCCATTGATCTTTCATTATTGATGCATATTTAGATTGGTGGCTTCATTTTGGGTTGTCTATGTCCTAAGTCACATGATTTTCTGATTTTTCTTCATGTAGAAGGGATGAGATGTTGCTGCCAAGTACAATCATGGTGGATGATTGTGGTTGACTAGTTTATGCTGACAGGATGGAAACTTTTGAGAGTTAGATACTTGGTTTGTGGATGTGATCATGGTGTCATGGATTTTGGAATAACATGATTGGATATATAGGTACATCCTTAATGTTCATTGGTTTGGATTCCTAATTTGGTTATGGTGGTATATCTTCTTGGTCAAGGAACGTGATTATTTTGTTTCTTTTGAGGAGCTCATGATGTGCACTTTGAGTTCTTTGATGGTTTGATGCCTTGGTTTATTCTCATGCTTAGAGGATGGTTTTTCATCATGTGTTATGGATAGCTTGGATACATGGTTTAATGGGAGCTTGTGGCAGTGATGAGGCGATAGTGCAGGATTAGTTCCTAGTTTGGTTTGTATCTTCTTTGTTTGGGGATCTTGGTTTCACTTGGCGGTGACACTTTGGTTGTGTGATTGTAGACTTGGAGGATCTTTATGTAGGAGATGAATTTTATGATGCCATGGTTACTTAGTACCATGGTTGAGTGGGAGTTCTTGGAATTGATATATTTATTGAGTATTTGCAGATGTTGGAAGTTTGTCTTAGATCTTGTTACTGCAGAAGCATCTTTGAAATTTGTATGGTGCACTTGTTTTCTTCATGGTGTGTGGAGATGGTTCTTCATAGTATGTGGAGATGGTTTTATTCATGGTGTGTGGATATGCTTGCATTTTGAGGACTTATAGATTTCTTGGTAAAGGTGTAGTTTATGTTTTCATTTGACATGTTATCCTTGGTGTGAGGATGGTTTCATTTTTATATCATGGTATACTCTTGATATGCATTTAGAGTTGTGACATTTTATGGTATGTTCTTATGGAGTATGTTATCTCTTTGGTTGAGATGGTAAGATCATGTTGTCATGTTTATATTCCTGAGGCCATAGTTGGAACTTTGACATTGATCATAGTTTAGTTTCTTTGTATTGAGTACATTGATCACAAGTCATGATCTTGTTATGTTTCATTTGGAGTTAGCATGGATTGATTGGTTGCAAGTGCTCATGGATACTTAGAGATGGTGGTGATGTTGATTTCTCTTGGATTAGAGATATGTTTGTTGGGACAGTTGATGGTTTCAACAAGAAGTCCGAGGGTAGTCACCTAATATGGACTTTAGAGGAGATTGTTCTTAGATGAGTCTTGGTTGGAGACTTAGGTATTTTGATGAGCATTCGCATTTCCCACTCTTAGTCTACTTGATGGTTTTCTACTTGAGAGGTATAGCCCATTGTTTCTCTCAGTTGCATTATATTTATGCTTGTCTTTCATGGATATGGATCTTGAGATATGATACATGAGTTAGTTCTGGAGTGTTCATTTGAGAGATGGTTTAGCATTGGTTATCTCCATTTTCATATATTGTTATGTTGGTTGAGTTTGGGAGATGGTTTTATATTGGGCATATTCCTTAGATTAAGAATGGTTTATGAAGTTGATCTTCTTGTGAGAGGCTTACATCCATGATTAGTTTTATGGTATGGTTTGGGTGTTGTTGTGCCTTCTTGTTGGGGTTTTATGGAGGAGATCATACTTGCACAGTTTACATCTAGAGGTGTGTGTAGAAGGACATCATATAGATTATGATTTGCATAGTTTCTCTAGTCTTGGTTATCTTCCTAGATGTTTTGTTTCACTTACATTAGATTTGAGATTGGTTATAAATTGTGATCACTAGTTTGTGCTCATGTATGTCATGTGAGAGATGACATGGTTATTCCTTTATCTCTTTCCTCTGTTGATTGTGGAGAGCTTGGGAGACTATTGGAGACTTGTTATGAGAGTTGTTCTTGCAGGATATTGGATTATGTATTGTGGATGTCCTTGATACTACATGGATTCACTTCTTTGAGATGTTATGAGTGGATTGGTTATAGATTTGACATTATCTTTTACAGTGGGAGCATGTTGGTATATAGGTGGCAGGTATTACTTTTGAGGATTGTGATTGCATGTTATAGATTGGATATGTTGATGATGTGAGATTCACTTGGAATACCTTAAGAGGTATGGATAGTTGGATGGGTTTGGCATTTGTTGTGGGTGCTATTTCAGTTATGGATATTTTGACAAGTACAGATACATGTGATTACCTTTGGATCAGGTCTTTGTACTTGGCATTTCAGTTGGTATGTGATTTTATGATCTTCTAATGTTACATGTGGGTTGGATTTCTCTTTGGATAACTTCTATGTATGTCTAGTGGCAATGGCATAATAGGAGGTGGCATCATTCATGTTTGGAATGTTGGATACTTTGATTTTGTTGCGGGTACTAGGATGGAATACTTTGTGTATTTTGATCCATGATGGTGGATGTGCTAGGAGGGATTATTCCCTTGTTCATTTATGTGACTACAGATTGACTGTATGCAATGTATACAACAAGTGGGAGATTGTTGAGATAACGGGTGTTGTACACATTGCATAATATTGCTTAAATTTTATTATTTTATTTTATTATGTAATCCATGTAAAGATTCCCATGGAATATTCTTGATGAGTTGTATTGTAATGTTGTGATAATATTTCATATAATTATTTAATATTGGGGAAAAGAATTAAATGCCCAATATAAAATGTGGGGTTAGTGGGTTAGGTAGCACATAGCTTATGTAATACCACTTGGTGGCTTTGTCGGACTTGGTACTATATAAGCAGCCACAAGGGTAGTTATTGTGTGAGTGAGAAAGGAAGGATTTGAGTGGGACAAGGTTTGACAGGTTAGCCTAGGGAGCATTTGTGAAGGTTGGAAGCATGGCATGGGATGTTTGGATTCATGTTTGTTCACATAGTTTTCTCGCTTGTGGCTATAGCTTTGAAGGCTTCCATGGTTGTATTGCAATGGTTTTTTTGTTGAATAATACATGGTGATGGATGCTTTTGAAGGCTGGGTTTTTTTTCTCTCAATGAGGGTTTCCCAAGGTATATCTTGTGTCACATTTTGTGGGTATGTTGTCTATTCTCTTGCAGGTGGATTTTAGTTGCATATTTATTTCAGATCTATTATGGGTTATGTGGAAATAGTTATATTCCTTGTTGTCGAGTTTCCTTGCACTTTAAACAAAACCAAAATGAAGAGGCATAAATATACCAAATTTTTCTTTCAAAACCATATATGAAAATAAAAACATTATGTACAACATATCCATTATTTTTGTAGATAGAAACATTAATTAAACCATTTTTTTTTTCAAAACCATATCTATAGATATAAACATTAAGTACAATGATGTAGGAGTTGTTGCAAGATTGTTGCAAGCATGAATGTTGATGATATTCCTATGGGGGATTATTGTGGATATGTTACTATGATGGTATGTTACATTCATGACTAAATTTGTCATTGATGTCAACATAGTAGTTTTCTATAATATCTGACAGAAGAATAGAGGAAATATCAAGTTGGTATGGATAGCTAGTTGAGTATTCTAAGTATATTAGGATATGATAGATATTTTTGAGTATCTTGTATATGTAGTTAATGTTTGAAGTAGAAATGATAAGTATGGAAGAAGTTATGTAAGTTTCGTTGATGTCTATTCAGAGATAGAGTTCATAGAGGCATATTGTGGTGAACTTGTTATATCTCTTAGCATAATTAATATTTTGAGAATTGTGGTTGATGACATGAAGAAGACATGTTGGTGATGACATGGCTAAGGTATCTTGTCATAATATTGTGTGTACATAAAGTTATTCAAGTTGAAATGCAGAAGATTTATGTTATCAGTAAGTGTAACATGTTCTTAATGTGGTCCTATAATAATTAACTGAGAAGGTCTAATAGTTAACTCAGGTAATTTTTCTATGAAGTTGGTATCAAGGAAGGACATTTTTCTTTATCATAAGAGATAGTTGATGATTTATGAGAAGCAAGAGTAAGAACATAATACAAAGTTTAGCAGAGCAGAGTAGAAGTGAAGAAAACTTCATTGCCGAGGTTTTGCTAAGTGATCTAAGGTTTGATATTTGGATCTAAGGTTTGTGAGCTAGTTTACAAGTTCTAAAAGTGACTGGTTTAGTTGATAGAACAAAAGAAAGAAGAACATAATAGTAAATTACATGTTTGAGCAATGAGCTCCCCTTGTAATTGAAATTGCATGTTTGCATAGTGGGCTCATCTTGCATACATTATACTACAACTCCTAACAAGGTTGGCACAACTCTTACTAGGGTTGGAATCTCCTAATAGGGATTCAAAGTCTCCTAACAAGGACTCCATTTACTAAATGTTGTAATAGACTCCTAATAGGGTCCATCCTCTAACAAGGAAGATTTATATTAGTACATCATCTTGTGGGTGTCATTTCCACTAGGGTTTTCCTCCTAATCAAGGGTTTTCCTAGTCAATAGAATTGGTGTAATTGTGCATGTACATTTTATTATGGTTGATGTTCAGGAAAGATAGTCCAAAGTTTGATGGAAAAAACTATGTCAGATGGAAGGAAAATATGAAGACACATCTATTACATATGTGTCCAAGATATTGGATCTTGATATAATCATCAAAGATAATCATTGCTAAAAAGGATTTGAAAAATTGTATTGAGGCAGAAAGAGATATTTTTATGTGTAACATGAGAGCTAGAGAAGCAATATTGACTGCACTTCCTAAAATTGAATACAATTAGGTAAAATAACTCGCTACTTCACATTTGATTTGGAAAGCTTAGGAAACTAGTTTTGAAGGTGATGAAAATTCTAAGAAATTGAGATTACAAAGTCAAATTTGTGCATTTCAAGATGTTAAAATGATGGAAGATGAATCTGTAAGAACATATAGGGGCAGGATACCATAAATTACTATAGGTATTAGATCTCAAGGAGGAACCAAAGAAGATAATGAGGTTATGTGGAAGATAATAAAGACTCTAACACCACCATTTGAGTTAGTAGTTCATATGATACAGTTCTTGATATCTTGTACCAAATATTTGACAAAGGAGACATTGCTTGGAAGACTTGAAGTAGTTGAGAATGAACTTAATCAGTCTAGAGAATTGACTAGAATAGAGATAGCCTTTAGTACCTTGAATATTCAACCTAATTTATCAAGGAGCACAAGTGCTAGAGGATATTTTGCTAGTAGTAGTAGATATGAGGAGGACCAAAAGATTGAATTAGGTGTAACTCTTGTCTTAAGGAGAGGAAAAAGGTATAAAGGAAATTACAATCCTAGAAAAGATAGAGAATGTTTGTATACAAATAAAGATAATGATTCTGATGAACAAGCATGCTAGTGATGATGAAATTGGATAGTCTAGAAAAATTACTTTGTTGTCATAGGTTGAAAAGAAATCTAATTGGATAATTGATAGTGGTTGTTCACATAATATAGCTAGTGATATGAACAATTTTGTTGAATTCAAAAGTTAGGTTGGAGGAATTGTTAGAGTTGGAAACGATGCAGCATGCTAAGTTAAAGGTATTAGAACTATAACTCTTGATGGTAAAACTAACACTGAGGATGTATATTTTTTTGATGGTTTAAAGCACAATCTTTTGAGTGTTGGACATCTATTAGATAAAGGTTATCATTTGCAGTTCACAAATAAGACATGCATGATCAATGAAAAAGATGGGAAGGTAATTAGAATAAGAATTAGATCTAGAGGTAATGTATTTCAATTAAATCTCATTGAAATGACATGTTTGGTTGCAAATATAGATGAAAGTTGGTTATGGCATAAGAGATTTTGTCATATAAACTTTGACAGTATTGTGAAGACTATTAATATGTTTACAATTACATATTTGCCTAAGATTGTAAAGCCTACTAACAGAATTTGCAAGGAATGTGTGTTGGAAAAGCATAATAGAACTTCTTTTCCCTACAAGAAGTTTACTACCACAACAAAGTTGGAGATTGCACACACAAATCTTAGTGGTTCTACAATGACTAAAGGATTCTATGGTAAAAGGTACTTTATGATTCTAGTTGATGACTTTTCTAGAATGATGTGGATTGCATTTCTTAAAGAGAAATTTGAGCCATATGATAAGTTTAAGATATTCAAGTATAGAGTTGAGAATGAATCTGGTATGAAGATTAAATATTTTAAGATTAGATAGAGGAGGATAATTTAATTCAAATGAGTTTAACATGCTTTGTGAAGAAAACGGAATCAAAAGATAGTTATTAGCTCCAAGAACCCCTGAATGGAATGGTGTTACAAAAAGAAGGAACAAGTTAGTTACAGAAGTTGTAAGAGCTATGTTAGCTAAGAATGATGTATCCAAGACATTTTGGATAGAAGTTGTTAATACAACAATTTACACTATGAACAAAATGCAAGTTGGGAAAGACACATCCAAGACCCCTTATGAAATATGGTTTGGTCACTCACCTACAATTAAGTATTTTAGAATTTTTAGGAGTAAGTGTTATATCAAAAGAGATGATGATATTGGTAAGTTTGATGCTAGAAGTGATGAAGGTATGTTACTTGTTTATTCATTGAAAAACAAGGCTTATAGATGTTATAAATAGAGAACTAATATTATTATGGAAAGTGAAAATTGTGATAATTGATGAGAAATTTATGATACAAGAGAGAATAGTTGATTACAATTCAAATGATGATGTTGTTACTAAACCAAGGAATGGTGAGGTATTTCTTGAAACTAACAATAATTTTGAGAATGAAGGAGAGCCAAGGCAAGAACAAAGCTCGAAACCTTTGGTAAAGCCAAGAGTTGAGATAGAAACTCCTACTTTAGGAAAGAATATGATAAAGAATCACCCAATTGAGAAGATTATCGAAAGTAGAGATAAAGGTGTTATGACAAGAAGAAAATTCAATGAAGAACTATGTTTGATATCTCAACTTGAACCTAAGAATGAAGATGAAGCATGTAAACATGATTATTCGAAACAAGCTATGAAACACGAATTGTATAAGATAATAAATAATAAAAAATGGGAATTGGTTCCTAGACTAGTAGAAAAGGATGTGATAGGAACTAAATGGGTATTTAGAAACAATATGAATGAACAAGGTGAAGTTGTAAGGAAAAAAGAAAGATCAACATGCAAAGGTTGCTCACAACAAGAATGGGTGTAACACCCTGCCAAGGGATCCAAAAGAATTAACCTAAAGTTTCTCTAAGTTTGCTAAACATTTTTTTTTTTTAAAGTAAGAAAGTATGACATACACATCAAACACATAGTAGCGGAAGCAATAACATGTAACCATCGACAAACATACATTGCAAGTTACATTTCTTAAAGATCCCAAGACGTTGAGTCATGTTTAAATTTAATTAAATTTAAGTCTAACAACTATCACATACATATGAAAGAATAATCAAAAACTCCAATGTCCATAATATACATTTGTTCCGAATGCCTCTCGGCAAATTAATTCGGAATGCTCAATTATCCACTGTACAAGTCACAGGGTATGAAAGGCTTAAAATAATATACATATGTAAAGATCAAGATACAACATCCTTAAATCCATGATACAAAGCACAGTAAAAATATATGAAACTATTCACCATACATGATACATCCATACATCCATAATGATAAAACATCTATCATAAAATCTAACCATCCATCATAATAATCCAAGAACATAGTGAAGGTAAATGCCAATCACGAAAACTCCAGCCACGGTGACCACGGAACGGATCTCAATGGAAGAGTAAAAGCACTACCACCCGATCGTGTGGAACCTAAATGGTCCACTCCCACCGCGCTGAGGAGATAGTCTCAGGTCCCAAAAAGGATAACAAAACCTATAATCATAAATACTCTCTAAGTCCAAGAAATTCTATAAGTATGCTAACTCAAGGGTTCCTAAAAAGATCGACATCTAAATCCCAGAGGTACCACAAGACACGTAGGAAATCTAATATGCAAGCGGAAAAGTGTCATTGCAAAAGTCATGTAGAAGTTACCCGAGCAATCCCTTAGGAATCTCGGGTCCCTACTGATCCTGCGGCCACTAGTATCCTATCGTACTGACGAGGCATACTATGGAATGCAAGGTCGTAACCAAGCATTCTCTCTACCCCATCCTAGTCTGTACTAGCACTCATGGCATGGGAGAGAACATACAATTATCTTGTTAGGTTCATTTTCTCTCATTTAGTGTAAATGTTTTCACTTATTAAAAACGACTTACAATGGGTTTCTCAAGGCAGCCTCTTAGGGCTCCGACCCCCATTGCAAGCCACTTCCCGACTCTACACATAGATAACCTACCCTAGCTCATGAACTCGTAAATCAAAGAATCATAATAAAACCACCTCAGTCCTATACGAGCAACTAAAAAAAAATATCATAAAAAGATAATCCACAAAATTACATCAGTTCTTCATGAGCAACAGATAACATCAAATAGTAATCATGTAATCACGACAGTTCTCTATCAGCAACTGAAGGCATCAATGATAAGTCACAAAATCCAATGGTTCTCTAATGAGCAACCAGAAAGTAATACAAGTATAACTGATCGAGACTCAGAAATGGTTAAGTTAGGTATTCTCAAATAAATACATCACAGCTTCACACAAGGAAACTGGAAAGCAACAACAAACAGTAACACAATCATGTCATAGAGCACTTCATCACATTACCATGGTCAGGTTAAGAAAGATCGAGACCAAATCATCATGACATCACATTCACAACCCCCGAGCCTCTGGTAACAACCTAAACTGGTCAACGCTAAACCAACCCTAAAACATTCAAAGTACAAAGACAACATCAAAGTCTCAGGGATTGGATCTGAAAGTATATTGTTTGAGTTAAGGTAGGGTTTATGTTTCAGTTTAATGTCAAATTCAAGTAACTAGGTTTTCTCAACTACCCTTTACGATTATCCCTTTCTATAATAACTTTCATTAAATCAATATCCAAATTTATAATTTAGTCAAATAAAATTCATTATTAATTAACTTAATTAAACTAATTTTTAATTAAATTAATCAATAATCATTTGATCTAATTACTTATTTTAATCTAACCATTAATTGTTAATTTATTAATATTCAAGCAAAATTATTAATAAATTAAAATTTACAACTATATCTATGCATTTAATATTTATTTATTAAATATTAATAAAGTTTAAACTATTATAAAATTAAATATATTATAATTTTATTATTTAAAAATTTTAAATAAATAAAATTTGTTTTTAATAAATTATTAAAAATTATTAAAAAAAAAAAAACGAAAACAAAGTTTTTATATTTTTTTTATCACACAACGTTTATAGCCCGTCGGCTTTGGCCGCAGGCCTGCGGCGGCAGGTACTCTGTACCTGCCATCGCAGTACCTGCGATGCAGGTACTGTCGACCTCCGATAGTGGGGGGCGGGTACAGGGTGATTCCCTCCCCCCCCACTATATATTATTATATTTTTTTTTTTTAATATATTTTTTTTATATTTTATTTTATTTTATTTTAATATAAATAAAATAAGTTTTATTTTAAAAATTAATTTTGTTTAATTTTTTAATAAAAACAATTTCTTCCAAAGGATAAATATGTAATATATAAATATATATATATATATATATATATATATATTTATATATATATTTATTTTTTTATTTTTTTATCTAGAACTTTTCAATTTAAAAAAAATCAAAACCCCTACTAAATTAAATGTTAATTTCTAAATCAAGAAAACAAGGGTTCTAATAATTCATCCAGTCTCCATGGATACAGAAATTATTGAAGAGCAATTAATAAATTCACAATATTGAACTGTTAAAACTTTCATCACAAAGAATTCAGATCTACAAACCCCAGACACGAAGAAGACAGGAAGGGATAATTGCATATTTAATGGATAGTCAAAACACAAGACCCTACCTGATCCTAATGCTATTATGCAATCTGCAGGAACTATATGCGAATTCGCTCCTATCAATAACCTTCCCCTCGAAGACTTTCTTCATATCAGCCTTCTGAAATTTGCTTCCAAAAATTGTCT
This sequence comes from Cupressus sempervirens, assembly GCA_028749045.1. NCBI lineage: Eukaryota > Viridiplantae > Streptophyta > Pinopsida > Cupressales > Cupressaceae > Cupressus > Cupressus sempervirens. Next base: position 129,184,787 of record CM053785.1, on the reverse strand, counting down.
CCCAAAAATTTCCGTCTAAATTTGTCTGTGTCAAAAATGAACCCCCAAAGTTGTGAAAAGCAATTTCTCCTCAATTCGGGGCACTAATTGTGCGTTTACCCGAGAAGACTCTTTGCACAACTCAGTTAACTCCAATTTAACTTTTATTATCTTTTCTTATTCTTTTGCATTCAACTTTCATGCACATTAAGTTGAATTATTAAATAACTTTATTTAAAATTTCACTTGACTTCAATTCTTAATTAATTTATTACTTTAAATCTTATGTGCACTTTTAAGAAATTAAAATAACATTATTAATTTTTATAATTTAATCTTTTAATTTAATTCTTATATTTAACTCATGTTTAGATCATGCGATCTAGAATTCTTAATAAATTAATATCTTTCAACTTTTAATTTATTTTAGAACTTAATTGATAACATATTTAATTAATTTAAATAACAATAATATTTAGCATTTATTTAAAAATGAACTCCAAATATATTATTATTAAATTAAATAAATATTATCTTGTTCTAAATATATCTTGAACTTTAATTTCCAAGTTTAATTCTTTTATTTAATTAATTAATTAATTAATTAAATATAAAGATATCATAATAATTCTTTATTAAATTAAATCATTAATTAGTCTTTTTAATTAGACTTAATTAATAGAAAAATACACCAAGGACTCATAAAGCAACATACGAAAACCCACCATAGAAAAATAAATACCAAATCAAACAAAAGGGTTATAATCACAAAATTACATCATTTGATGCATTCGGAGGGTACTTAACTCAGATACTTGTCCTAATTATTAATTAGGACAATTGGCTAAAGGGTTTAGGATTTGGACTTAAGAGCTTATTTCCCCTCTCTTACCATTGAGATAGTGTGATAGGGTACGCTCATCCTAACAATTCAGAGAAGTCGATACCCGGTACCTGCAACCTACATAAAATCCACGCATGTACAAACACAATATTCTAAGCTAAACAGACAATGGCAGGAAGTGGTGCATCATGTAGATCCCGATTAGCAGGTGACTACGACTCCCTTCCTTAACCATATTAGAAACACCATACATAAATAAAACAGCACGCACACCATACACATGCAGTATGGGGTAAGTATCCATAAGAAGCACATGGAATAATAAACCATCTAACTAATCATCATTGATAACTGAAAACATTGAATAATCATCATACATGCATGAAATATAGAGTACCAAGTAATTTCATCATATAATAAACTGAGTGTAAACATCATCTGATAATCTCTAAAATAATAATACTAATCATCAAACATAAATTGGCCTAAAAGAGTTTGGCAATCATATCATAAATGTAGCTCGAAAATGTAAACTAGGAAAATGTAAACTAGGGGCAAGCACTACATCCACCCCCCCTAGACTTAGGCTTACTCCTGCAAGCCTATAAAAAAATAGGGATATAAATCCCGTAATCTAGATGCATCCTCCCATGTCGCTGAAGAGTCATCAGTAGGGTCCCATTGGACCCTTACCTGCTCTATGGTTTGACCCCTGAGGGTCAACTCCCGCTGCTCCAGAATACGTATTGGCTCCAAAGCCAGCTGCCCATCCTCTACCTGTAATGTATTCCAATCAAGAATATGTACAACATCAAGAATATACTGTCTAAGTACTGAAACATGGAAAACATCGTGAATGCGAGCAAGGCTGGGCGGTAAAGCAAGACGATAGGCAACTGGACCAATCCTCTCAAGAATATCGAATGGTCCCACAAAGCAAGGTGCTAGCTTTGAGCCCTTTCCATAACAGATCGGACTCTTCCGCGGATGCACTCTCAAGAAAACCTTCTCTCCCATAGCAAACTGCTTATCTGACCTATGTGCATCAACATACTTCTTATGCCTATCCTGTGCCATTGTCAAGTGCTCTCGGATACACACCACCTGTTGCTCCATGTCACGAAGCATCTCTGAGCCCAATAGGATGTGATCCTCAAGGCTATCCCAAATCAAAGGTGTACGACAAGGGAATCCATATAAGGCTTGGAAAGGTACCATGCCAATAGAACTGTGATACCCGTTGTTGTAAGCAAACTCCACTAGATAGAGATAGTCCTCCCAATGAGTTTGCCTATCCATCACATACATCCTCAACATATCTTCGAGAACTTGATTCACTCTCTCCATCTGCCCATCTGTCTCTGGGTGATATGCTGAACTGAAGTTCAATTGCACTCCAAGATCATGTTGTAGTGATGTCCAAAATGCGGAAGTGAAAACATGATCCCTATCCAAAATGATCTTTCGGAGAATACCATGTAGTCTCACAATGTCATGCATGAAGACATTAGCTACTGAAGCTGTAGTGTAGGAAGACCTGATTGGTGCAAAATGTGCCACCTTGGTCAACCGGTCAACGGTGACCATGATAGCATCATGACAACGAAGAGTCATAGGTAATCCTACTATGAAATCCATAGAGATGATGTCCCTCTTCAATGAAGGAACGAGATTCGGTTGCAAAAGTCCTGCCAGATGCTGGTGTTCTGCCTTGACTCTCTAACACTCAAGACATCTAGCCACAAAATCAGCAATGTCGCGCTTCATCCCGAACCAATAGAATAAACGTCGCAAATCTGCATGCATCTTCTTGACACCTGGATGTGCCGAGTAAGGTGCACGATGGGCCTCTGATAGGATCAATATGCGAAGCTCATCCAGTAGTGGCACATAGATCCTTCCTGAATGTCTCAAAAGGCCATCTGACTCTAGGAAATAGCCTAAAAAATTACCCTCCAAGGGTCTCCCTGAATTGATCTCACTGCACACCTCCAGATACCATGAATCAGTGGGGAGTGCCTGAAGTATCTGACACCTCAAATCGACACTAAGATTCATAGATGATATCACATGTTTCCTGCGACTCAAAGCATCAGCTACAACATTCTCCTTCCCTTGGATATACTTTACCTCAAAGTCATACTCGCACAAAAACTCCATCCAACGCCTTTGCCTAGCATTCAGATTAGGCTGCGTGTATATATACTGAAGACTATGATGATCGCTATGTAGTTCAAATCTGTGTCCCAACAAGAAATGTCTCCATCTCACTAAGGCATGAACTACTGCTGCTAACTCAAGGTCATGTGTAGGATAATTCAACTCATGATCCTTGAGTTTGCGTGACTCATATGCAATCACTCGACCATTCTGCATTAGAACTGCTCCAATACCCTCAAGGGAAGCATCTGTACACACCATGAAATCACCTTCTGGATCAGGTACTGCTAAGATCGGTGCACTAGTCAGAAGCTCTTTAAGTTTCTGAAATACTTCTACACACTTTTCTGTCCAAAGAAACTTCTTTCCTTTCCTCTGAAGGGAGGTAATAGGGTGTGCTATTCTAGAGAAGTTTTGAACAAATCTGCGATAATACCCAGCTAGACCCATGAAACTACAAATCTCCGACACAGTAGTGGGTGCAGGCCAATTTACTATTGCCTGGATCTTCGCAGGGTCTACAGAGATACCTTCACCTGAAATAACATGTCCCAAATACTGTATCTCTGATTGAAAGAAATCACACTTTGCCGCATTGGCATAAAGTTGATTATCTCTCAAGCACTGCAAAACTAAACTCAAATGTTCCTCATGTTCCTTTTGGGACTTAGAATATATCAGAATATCATCGAGGAACACAAGAACAAATCTATCAAGATAGGAACGGAACACCCCATTCATTAAGCACATGAAAACTGATGGAGCATTTGTCAGCCCAAAGGGTACCACTGTGAACTCATAATGCCCGTAGCGAGTTCGGAAGGCGGTCTTATGAATATCAGCCTCCTTGATGCGAAGTTGATGGTATCCTGACTTAAGATCAATCTTAGAGAACACTGTAGCCCCCTTGATCTGATCAAATAAATCGTCAATCCTTGGTAAAGGATACCTGTTCTTTATTGTCACCTTATTCAGCTGTCTGTAATCAATGCAAAGGCGCAAAGAACCATCCTTCTTCTTCACGAAGAGCACTGGAGCTCCCCATGGTGATACACTAGGTCGAATACTACCCTTGGCCAAAAGTTCCTCTAACTGCAAACGCAACTCACTTAGCTCTTGAGTGGTCATACGGTAAGGAGCTCTAGAGATAGGTTCCGCTCCTGGAGTGAGCTCGATGCTAAAATCAATGTCTCTCTTCGGAGGCATGCCTAGAATCTCACTCGAAAAGACATCAGTATACTCCTGTAAAATAGGGTGATCTAGGGTCTTCCTTGTAGATTCTTCTTCATCTAGCTCATTTACCGTAACGGCAAATACCTGACATCCCTTACGAAAGCTTCGCTTTAGTTGCATAACAGAGATCATCTGTAGGGATATAGGCCTCGGTATCCCCACAATCTCAACATCCTTCCCTTGGTCATCCTGACACATAATGGTCTTCTTTCTGCAGTCTATACTAGCCCTATGAGAGCCAAGCCAATCCATACCTAAGACCACATCGTAGGAGCCAAGAGGAATAACTCAAAAATCGACTGAGGTCTCAAACCCTCCTATGCTAAGTCCACACTTATGAACTACAAAATCTGTGGAAACTTTAGCGCCTGAGGCTAGTTCCACTTGCCAACCATGATCTTGCTTAACCGACTCTAGCTTACACTTGTCAACTAGAGATGGAGAAATGAAAGAATCTGTAGCACCTGAATCAAATAATACAGAGAGAGGTGTACCTCGGATAGCTCCTGTAGTCTCAACTACTATCCCCTGATGGTCTGCCTGACGGTGATCCACCGCCACAAATACTCTATGAGAAACACCTGCATTTCTGACTGTAGGCTCAGATGCTGCTAGCCTGGGCCCTGAATACTGAGATGCTCACTGTGGGCAGTATGCTGCAATATGACCAATCTGTCCACACGAATAACATCCCGTGCCTCTACCAGATCCTCTCCCTATAGGTGGTGCATTCGACCGTTGGTGGCTACCCCTGCTAGCAAAAGACTGGTTGCTCTGTGCAGGCCGAGATTGCTGATTCTGTCTATTACGTTGAGCATTGCGATTGATCCTAGAGTTGGATCCATCGCCACCACTCTGTGCCTGAGGGTAAAATACCTTATGCTGCTGAGGCTGCTGTTGAGAATACTGATTCCTCCTAGGGAAGGGAGGCTTCCTGATTCCACCGAAATTGTGGTTGCCCTTAGATCCTGCTATAGTAGGCGCTCCCACAAATCCTCCTTGCCCAAAGTTGACACTCTGCTCTACCAGGATAGCTTGATGTACCGCATCCTTGAGGGTCTTAGGCTCAAATACCTTAACACCCCCAATAAAACGGTTGTTCAAGCCTCGAATGAAATGTTGTGCCAACTGTGCTGGGTTGTCACTGAATCCCGAAAAAGGCATGAGCTCATAGAACTTGCGCTCATACTCTACAACGGTCATAGTGAACTGTCTCAGGTTATGGAACTCATCTGCTCTATGCTGCTTCCATTCCTCTGGTAGGAATCGCTCATGAAAACTCTCCAAGAAAATCTCCCAAGTGACACTACCCATGTCAATGCCCAACTTCTTCTCCTCAATAGTCCACCAGGTGGCCCCAAATAACTCTAGATTGGTAATGGCAAACCTCACTTTGACATTACTGTCAAAGTCCTGCATAGCAAAAATCCTGTCAAGGGCAATAAGCCACTGCTCAGCTACATACCCAGAACCTTGCCCATTAAAGGGCTTGATCTTGGACCTCTGAAGATCCTTCATCTGAGAAGATACTATGAATCTATGTCGATCCCTCTGAGGACTCCTAGATCTGCATCTATGCTCATGTCCAACCTGGTGTGCTCTATCCTGCTCAAGAACAGGAGGTAAGCGATCAATAAGGGTTCGCATCATTTGCCTCAGATCAACCTCCTCAGAGTCGGCATGTCCCTCTTCGTGGTTCTCTTCCTGATGCCCATTGACATGCTCTTCCCTATTCTCTTCCTGAATGGGGCTCTCATGGATAGACTCATGAACACTAACATCTCTACCTCGTCCACGGCCTCTGCCACGGCCAAGGCTACGGCCCCTAACGGAAGATCTCATCCCAGATACCATCCTACAATAATATCCAAGACACAAGATGCTAAAATAACCATGAAACATACTACTAAAATACATAGATAAAAGACACATGTTTTGCAACCAAGATATTTTCAGTTTTCAGTTTACCTATAATTTCAGTTTAAGTATAATTTTAGTTTTGAAGTTTTGAGTGTTGAAGTATGAATAAAATAGGTAACTAATAGTTTATATACTGTTTCAGTTCAACTAGCTTCAAGTTTTAGTTTAAGGTTTGCATTTTTATTCAACTAGTTAACACTAGTGGCGTTCTAATATACCCAGAGCTCCCAATGTAGAAACTTGGGCTCTGATACCAGATGTAACGCCCCGCCAAGGGATCTAAAAGAATTAACCTAAAGTTTCTCTAAGTTTGCTAAACATTTTTTTTTTTTTAAGTAAGAAAGTATGACATACACATCAAACACATAGTAGCGGAAGCAATAACATGTAATCATCGACAAACATACATTGCAAGTTACATTTCTTAAAGATCCCAAGACGTTGAGTCACGTTTAAATTTAATTAAATTTAAGTCTAACAACTATCACATACATATGAAAGAATAATCAAAAACTCCAATGTCCATAATATACATTTGTTCTGAATGCCTCTCGGCAAATTAATTCGAAATGCTCAATCATCCACTGTACAAGTCACAGGGTATGAAAGGCTTAAAAGAATATACATATGTAAAGATCAAGATACAACATCCTTAAATCCATGATACAAAGTACAGTAAAAATATATGAAACTATTCACCATACATGATACATCCATACATCCATAATGATAAAAGATCTATCATAAAATCTAACCATCCATCATAATAATCCAAGAACATAGTGAAAGTAAATGCCAATCATGAAAACTCCAGCCATAGTGACCACAGAACGTATCTCAATGGAAGAGTAAAAGCACTACCACCCGACCGCGTGGAACCTAAATGGTCCACTCCCACCGCGCTGAGGAGATAGTCTCAAGTCCCAAAAAGGATAACAAAACCTATAATCATAAATACTCTCTAAGTCCAGGAAATCCTATAAGTATGCTAACTCAAGGGTTCCTAAAAAGATCGACATCTAAATCCTAGAGGTACCACAAGACACGTAGGAAATCTAATATGCAAGTGGGAAAGTGTCATCGCAAAAGTCATGTAGAAGTTACCCGAGCAATCCCTTAGGAATCCCGGGTCCCTTCTGATCCTGCGGCCACTAGTATCCTCTCGTACTGACGAGGCATACTATGGAATGCAAGGTCGTAACCAAGCATTCTCTCTACCCCATCCTAGTCTGTACTAGCACTCATGGCATGGGAGAGAACATACAATTATCTTGTTAGGTTCATTTTCTCTCATTTAGTGTAAATGTTTTCACTTATTAAAAATGACTTACAATGGGTTTCTCAAGGCAGCCTCTTAGGGCTCCGACCCCCATTGCAAGCCACTTCCCGACTCTACACATAGATAACCCACCCCAGCTCATGAACTCGTAAATCAAAGAATCATAATAAAACCACCTCAGTCCTATATGAGCAACTAAAAAAAAACATCATAAAAAGATAATCCACAAAATTACATCAATTCTTCATGAGCAACAGATAACATCAAATAGTAATCATGTAATCACGACAGTTCTCTATCAGCAACTGAAGGCATCAATGATAAGTCACAAAATCCAATGGTTCTCTAATGAGCAACTAGAAAGTAATACAAGTATAACTGATCGAGACTCAGAAATGGTTAAGTTAGGTATTCCTAAATACATACACCTCAGCTTCACACAAGGAAACTAGAAAGCAACAACAAACAGTAACACAATCATGTCATAGAGCACTTCATCACATTACCATGGTCAGGTTAAGAAAGATCGAGACCAAATCATCATGACATCACATTCACAACCCCCGAGCCTCTGGTAACAACCTAAACTGGTCAATGCTAAACCAACCCTAAAACATTCAAAGTACAAAGACAACATCAAAGTCTCAGGGATTGGATCTGAAAGTATATTGTTTGAGTTAAGGTAGGGTTTATGTTTCAGTTTAATGTCAAATTCAAGTAACTAGGTTTTCTCAACTACCCTTTACGATTATCCCTTTCTATAATAACTTTCATTAAATCAATATCCAAATTTATAATTTAGTCAAATAAAATTCATTATTAATTAACTTAATTAAACTAATTTTTAATTAAATTAATCAATAATCATTTGATCTAATTACTTATTTTAATCTAACCATTAATTGTTAATTTATTAATATTTAAGCAAAATTATTAATAAATTAAAATTTACAACTATATCTATGCATTTAATATTTATTTATTAAATATTAATAAAGTTTAAACTATTATAAAATTAAATATATTATAATTTTATTATTTAAAAATTTTAAATAAATAAAATTTGTTTTTAGTAAATTAAAAAAAATTATAAAAACGAAAACAAAGTTTTTATATTTTTTTTATCACACAACATTTATAGCCCGTCGACTTTGGCCACAGGCGTGCGGTCGCAGGGCCTGTGGGGCAGGTACTCTGTACCTGTCGTCGCAGTACCTACGACGCAGGTACTGTCGGCCTCTGACAGTGGGGGGCGGGTACGGGGTGATTCCCTCCCCCCCCACTATATATTATTATATATATATTTTTTTTTAATATATTTTTTTTATATTTTATTTTATTTTATTTTAATATAAATAAAATAAGTTTTATTTTAAAAATTAATTTTGTTTAATTTTTTAATAAAAACAATTTCTTCCAAAGGATAAATATGTAATATATAAATATATATATTTATATATATATTTATTTTTTTATTTTTTTATCTAGAACTTTTCAATTTAAAAAAAATCAAAACCCCTACTAAATTAAATGTTAATTTCTAAATCAAGAAAACAAGGGTTCTAATAATTCATCCAGTCTCCATGGATACAGAAATTATTGAAGAGCAATTAATAAATTCACAATATTGAACTGTTAAAACTTTCATCATAGAGAATTCAGATCTACAAACCCCAGACACGAAGAAGACAGGAAGGGATAATTGCATATTTAATGGATAGTCAAAACACAAGACCCTACCTGATCCTGATGCTATTATGCAATCTCCAGGAACTATATGTGAATTCGCTCCTATCAATAACCTTCCCCTCGAAGACTTTCTTCGTATCAGCCTTCTGAAATTTGCTTCCAAAAATTGTCTCCCAAAAATTCGCGTCTAAATTTGTCTCTGTCAAAAATGAACCCCCAAAGTTGTGATAAGAAATTTCTCCTCAATTCGGGGCGCTAATTGTGCGTTTACCCGAGAAGACTCTTTGCACAACTCAGTTAACTCCAATTTAACTTTTATTATCTTTTCTTATTCTTTTGCATTCAACTTTCATGCACATTAAGTTGAATTATTAAATAACTTTATTTAAAATTTCACTTGACTTCAATTCTTAATTAATTTATTACTTGAAATCTTATGTGCACTTTTAAGAAATTAAAATAACATTATTAATTTTTATAATTTAATTCTTATATTTAACTCATGTTTAGATCATGCGATCTAGAATTCTTAATAAATTAATATCTTTCAACTTTTAATTTATTTTAGAACTTAATTGATAACATATTTAATTAATTTAAATAACAATAATATTTAGCATTTATTTAAAAATGAACTCCAAATATATTATTATTAAATTAAATAAATATTATCCTGTTCTAAATATATCTTGAACTTTAATTTCCAAGTTTAATTCTTTTATTTAATTAATTAATTAATTAAATATAAAGATATCATAATAATTCTTTATTAAATTAAATCATTAATTAGTCTTTTTAATTAGACTTAATTAATAGAAAAATACACCAAGGACTCATAAAGCAACATACAAAAACCCACCATAGAAAAATACATACCAAATCAAACAAAAGGGTTATAATCACAAAATTACATCATTTGATGCATTCGGAGGGTACTTAACTCAGATACTTGTCCTAATTATTAATTAGGACAATTGGCTAAAGGGTTTAGGATTTGGACTTAAGAGCTTATCTCCCCTCTCTTACCATTGAGACAGTGCGATAGGGTACGCTCATCCTGACAATTCAGGGAAGTCGATACCCAGTACCTGCAACCTGCATAAAATCCATGCATGTACAAACACAATATTCTAAGCTAAACAGACAATGGCAGGAAGTGGTGCATCGTGTAGATCCCGACTAGCAGGTGACTACGACTCCCTTCCTTAACCATATCAGAAACACCATACATAAATAAAACAGCACGCACACCATACACATGCAGTATGGGGTAAGTATCCATAAGAAGCACATGGAATAATAAACCATCTAACTAATCATCATCGATAACTGAAACCATTGACTAATCATCATACATGCATGAAATATAGAGTACCAAGTAATTTCACCATATAATAAACTGAGTGCAAACATCATCTGATAATCTCTAAAATAATAATACTAATCATCAAACATAAATTGGCCTAAAAGAGTTTGGCAATCATATCATAAATGTAGCTCGAAAATGTAAACTAGGGGCAAGCACTACAATGGGTAGATTATGAGGAGATCTATGCTTCAGTGGCTAGAATAAAGCAGTAAGAGTATTCTTAGCCTAGGTAGCACAAAAGAAATTCAAAGTATATTAGATGGATGTTAAGTCAACATTTCTAAATGAAGAACTTGAAGAAGAGGTGTACATTAAGTAGCCTGAAGGATGTCCATTAAAAAATGACAAGGACATAGTATGTAGGCTAAAGAAAGCATTATATTGCTCAAAGCATGCACCAAGAACTTGGTATTCAAGGTTGGACAAGCATTTGACAAACCTTGGATATATCAAAGGTATGATAGATAGTAATCTATATTGGAAAGAAATTGATGATGGTTTGATGATTTTGGTAATATTTTTTAATGATATTATATTTGGAGGAAATGATGAAGAAAGTGAGAAGTTTGCTAAAGAGATGAAGAAAGAATTTGAGATGAGTATGATAGGACAAATTTAATATTTTGTAGGTTTACAAATTATATAGAATAAAGAAGGAATCTTATTTCTTAGACTAAGTACTTGAAGGATTTACTAAAAAGGTTTGGTTTGGAAACATGTAAACCCACTGGAACACCTATGGTACCTAGACACAAGTTATCTACAAAGGATCAAGATGCCTATTTTTTAACATAAAAAGTACAGATTCCATGAAGCACATTATGCAGTAGTAAAAAGGATATTTAGATATATGAAGGGAACATCAGAATTTAGATTGTGGTATAAAAGATCTAATGATTTTACTCTAAGTGCTTATATTGATGATTGGGTAGGAAGTATGGATGATAGAAAGAGCACTAGTGGTGGAGCCTTCTTTCTTGGAGGAAGATTGGCTTCTTGGCTAAGTGTTAGAGCTTGTAACCTTGGTCGCACCCTAATAGGTTTTGGTCCCAAGTCTTTCCATTGAAGTTGAACTTGAAGTAGTAATTTACTTCAACTTCAGTTTCAAAGTCTTGTTGGCCTGCCATGTGATAAGCGCACTGGTTTTATCGAGTCGACCTTTGTAAACTTGAAGTCTAAGTTGATGTTGAAGCCCGATCACTCAAAACTTCAACTTCAATTTTAGTGTTGATTTTGTTGGCTAACAATTTTTGTATGCAGATTAAAGATTGTCGAGCCATTCCAAGGTGGGTCCTAGCATAATATTTTCTCAAAGCACCTAAAGTCATATGCAAAGAAATTTAGGGCAGCACGTATTCAGCTGGGCAATACTTAATGGAGTATTAACAATGTCATTCCATGATTACTTGTTATGGGAAGGTACGTGCAGATTTGGCAGGCTATTTAAAACCAAAACACCCGTGATGCCTTTTTTGATGAATGTCACACGAATGAGTAATGATGATTTTTACTTGCTAAATCTATCTCGCGATTCTCTTTCCATGTCATTTCTTAAATGCATGCAATTACCCTTTCCCACTCATCTCATTTTCTCCAGAAAAATCTCAGCGCTTCTGGGTAAGAAGGGCAAATTTTGGGCTGTGTCGTTGTCAAACTGTAAGTGCATCTCCATTCCCCTTTGCATTTTGGTTGTGCTTTGCTTCATTTTGAAAGTATTTTAAAACCTGGTCCTGTAGATTTGTTGTCATAATAATCATGACGCTTTTTCGGCCAAAAATGCCCAAATTGGAGAAGCCACCATTACTCAGTTCCTTGCCTGAAATCCATGATACGTTTTTGGTTAATAGAAATTTATCTGAAGTTGTTGAAAGAACCAAAACTACTTTGTCAAATCCCATTTACCAGAGGCTAGTTGATAGTGGTTTATTAGAAGCCACCGCTTTTCCCACTGTAATCCCATGCCCAGAGCTCATCCTCAAATGTGCAAACCATTATTAATTCGAATTTATTATCAAGCTTATACATTAAAATATTTATTTCAAGCTTATCTAGTGTTCTTTAGTGTTCTTATGTTATCATAGCATTTCATGCTTATCAAGTGATTCTCAAGCTTATATATTAAAATATGTGATAGAACCACCAAATGGATTTGAATCTTATCTATGGTGGCACCATTCTTGGTACTCTAGTACATATACAAAAGAGGGACTATAAAATTGGGATGCGGCTATCCTCCCACAAAATTGTATAGTTGACCAATTTTCAAAAGATCAAAAATGCCATAAATTTTTTTGAGAATTTCAGCATTTGATCTTCATGATCTGCATAGTTTGTAGTCGAAAACAACCAAAATTTTGAAAAAAAAAATTCACTTATTTTTGTGAATCTGAAAAAGGACAAATTTAACTTTATTTTGTTTTTGGTATTTTATTTTATTTTTTAATTTTTTTTGGAAGATTAGCCTGTCCCCTAAAACTGTGAACAGAAACAATCAGCTATCGGACTTGACAATGACAACACTAGCATTTCAACTCTTAATAGGACAATAGATGAGTACGGCAAAGACAGATCCGTCTTTCGGTGCTTCTATTCAATGATCGACTGCAGATATTGATATGCATACGAAAGTTAAGTAGACATGACGAGAAAGACAGAAAAAGTGATTAATTACTATCATGGTCACAAAAATCGGTATTTCCACCTCAGATTTGCCCACGAGTTACCTTTCAATATAATAAAATATATGAACAAACAGTATATGCAAATACCTGCAGCAACTACATGGACTACATATATATAACCACTACTATGGCACTAAACCAAGTGATCTTGCACCTCCATCAGGGATTCAATGTGCTTAGAAATTTTATTACGGTTCTCTTGAATATGATTAGCCGTGAAGTGGATAGGAAGGTGACGATGTTAGAAAGGAAGTTGCCGACGTTATGAAGGATGCTAGAGACTTCAGAAAGCTCCGATGGTTTTTTTCTCAAGAAGTGACTGGCCAAGACAAATGCTAGCATTTAACACCACTAGCGGCACAATGCCATAATTCATACCTACTAATTAGAAAGAGGGCTTTTTCCATTTCTTCTGCTTTTGCAGGTCTCTTATATAATGTGTCAAGCGAGATGTGTAGATAATCGTCGTTTTCTGCACTGTTTGAGTTAGATGAGCTCATGGGTCACGTTGTTGTTGGTCGAACAACCTGTTTTAATACGATTAAATTGAAATGCTCCAGCCAGAATCCATTTTGCCCATGTTCAGAACAACTATTGAGAGAATAATTGACAGGTGATCTAGCAGAAATGCACATTATAATATAATAAGCAATGTTATTTTTAATTTTTTATAATATAATAAGCAATGTTATTTTTAATTTTTTGAACAAAGTGGGTCAGGTCACATATATATTAGCGAACGTTGAACTTAAGACCTCCTGGAGGACACCCCAATTCACAATTAGACCATGGATGGGCTCTCAATAAGCAATGTGTAATTCCAAGTGATCATTTAAACTCAACTAAACAAAACAAAAATAATTGTTTCTCACTTTTTCAGTCAAAGAAAGTGTTAAAGGCTAAACTTTTTTTTTTTTTTCCATTGTAGCACAAGCCACCAAACATTGTGCACTTGTGCCATTAGTTTAGACAAAGAGTAGCTATGATCAATATTGTATTTAATAGTTCATATTAAAATCAATTTTTAAAAAACTAAAATTTTATTTATAAATATATAATGTACTAATAGCTATTTATTTCAATTTCAAATAATTAATCACAACATTTGGAAAATTGAGAATATTTGATCATAAGAATTCTCAATTTGTGAAATTCTATATTTGAAGTGGCTGAATTGTATATTATTGGAGCATTTCTAATGAGTATCAAATGAGGCTTTAAAATAACTACCTTTTAACCCTTGCATGCATGATAGATTCCACAACATGTATTGCTACCATTGAAAAAGCCAAAAAAATAATTGTAAACAATTAAGTCATGTTTAGAAAGGACAAAAGAAGTCGTGTATAGAAACAATCAAAGAATTTATCATATTTATCTAACCTCTCAATGCACCATAATAGTCATTAAGAAATATTATGAACACACTATCAAAATCACAAAAGATTATGGTGGCCACTGAATTTATGATCATGTATTATATGATTCCATACAAAACCAATGTATTTTGCAATAAAGTTCATTAGAGTTGTTTGTGATATTTTTATTTGCAACTTAATTGTAGAATACTAGTTTTATTTAAAATATTGATTGTTTTCTTTTCAAATATATTTTAAATTAACATTTTAATATATGCTATGATTTATATTCAAGAATAAGAATTCTTTTTGTCAAATTATTTTTTTCTATGTGTTTTTATTTTTAAAGTAAGTGATTTCTGATATGAGTAGCATCTTTTAATAATATTAAAAATTGTCATAGTATAAATTTAAAATATCTTTTGGCTCTTTCACATATAAATAAGTAATAGTTTAGGTGATTTACAAAATCTATTATTGTCTCATCATCATCTTAGTACTCATTACCATAATGTCATGTTCACTTATCCCTTGACTTGAATTTGTGTCGTTATCTCTATTATGTTTACATTGATTCTTATTGTAATAACCTCTATACTTCATAGCAAATAAATAGATGATTGTCCATGAAGGTTCTAATATGGAGAGAAAGAAATAGTATATGAAGTATACAATTATTGAGTTGAATATAAGAAATGGAAAGATAGTATTTTTAGAATTTTAAATAAAAAATTGTTGTCTTCGGCCTTGACCATTAGTTACCTACCGCTCAATAGATACAACTAGCGAGTAGTCAAGAGTAAATGCAGTTCAACTTGTGCAAAGATTAATATTTCATCCCTATTGGGCTCTTCATGTGCAAAAATAGCTTGCAAATGAATTAAATAAATTAGTAGCCAAGTCTTAAAGTGAGGGAATTTTTGACAACCCAAAAAAATAGAATGCCAATGGACATAATTAACATAAGTACATTTTCAATTATTTCTCTCAAAGCACTCTTTATTAGTAGTAAGTGTAGATTTTGTATTCACACCAAAAGTATTGTGGAGTCATGTGATATAGTATGTATTGGTGGTGGAGAGGGATCTTATGAAGGATATAGTACTAGGCCAACAATAAGAATGAATCATAATATTGTGTTGTTAATTGTATTTGCGACATTTAAGATTTTAGGCTATCATAGTTGTAATGGACAAGTGAGCACTCCTATTCCTCGTCTTCCTCCTCCTCCTCCGCACGCAGGTGTAAGGCTATTTCCATCACCTCCGCCTCTAAAACCACCACCACGAGCTCCTCTTAGCCGCAGCCCTGATCCATACCACTGTTGTTTTGATCCGTACCACTGTTGTGATCATGACAACGACTCTCACTCCTGAATCGATATTTTGCTCGTTGTTCTGGTCGGGGCCATACTTGTCGTTCTCATACTCTTCTCTATCCTTTTCGTATACAATTTATGGGGCTTCAGACAGTCTGTTGTAGCCATTGGAGCGGGCCTCACAAACATTGTCCACGCCATAAATGAGAACCTTGTTAGATCTGTTAATGGTGTCGCCGGAGCCATTGATTTGAATCTCGGAGCCAACGGTCTCATTAATAAGAGGCTCACTGCCATTGATCTGAAACTTGGAGCCATTGGTGGGAGACTCGCAGCCGTTCCTGGGCCTCTTCTGGAGATTTTTAGCCGCCTGGAGAACACTTGTCCAAACTGCAAAGTATATTTAACTGTTCTGCCATGTAAATGTGGCGGTTCTACTTGTGAATGTGCTGGTTCTCCCTCTAGTCCATGTCGTTTTGATGATTTTTCCTGTAGTCCATGTCGTCATTAGTACTCGTCTCTCTAGTGCGAGAGAAGAGAATGTAGTGTCATTAAGTTATTGTATATATTGTCGATGGAGAATTTATATTTCAAAGTCCTTAGGATTTGTTTTTCACTAATGTATGAATAGATTGAATTCCTTCTATATAAGGGTGGGTGTGAAAATTCGAGTGCACAAGTATGGGAAATTTAGTTATGATAGTGTTAGTGTTAGTGCGCTTCACTTCTTTCCATCCGTTTAGCTGTTTGGTGAATAATAAAAATCAGATGGATGTTCTACTTGCATAAAGAACTTTTGAACTAGATTTGTATTTTATTTATTTATTTTTATTCAAAGGCGTTAATGTGACTCAACCTAGTGTTCAAAAGCTTGAGGCAAGCTCACAAAATCAGAGCATCTTAAGAAGCAGACTTTAACCCAAGACCATGGGTCGCTACCTACAACCTTAAGCCTTCTCTGCTAATGAGGTGGACTTTGGAACTTGATCCCCATGCAAAAAAAATGTTATCCACTAGATAGATTCTATTGATTTTGACAATCAAGGGAAGGTATGTATGTGTAGCAGATTTTTTGGATTTCAAGAAATTTTGACTCCATCTCTCTTATCAATATGTTAGTACCCAAGGTGGTATTAGTTTTAAAACTTACAGTTTCAGAGGTTGAACCTCTTTGAACCACTTCGAACTTCGAAGTAGTTCAAAGTAATCTGGCAGTTCAAAGCAGTTTAAAGTGATTCGAGATGCAGATTTGTTAGTTCAAAAGGGTTCAGAATCCTGTCTCAATTCGTATTTTAGTTCCAGATTCAGTCAGTTTAATGATTTCAAGAAAGTACGAAATGGTTCATTCAGGAAAGTTCATAATCAAATGCCATCAATTCAAAGTGCTTCAAAGCAGTTCGATGGTTCAAATGGGTTTGAAAATGCAGGATCAGTTTCAACAAGTTCAAAATTCCATCATTTAAGCTTAGGTTTTGCCAGTTCAGTAGTTTAGAAAGGTTCATTTTCCAAGTTCATTGGTTGGCAAAAGTTGAAGTGCAAATTCTAGTTTTCAACAGGAGTTCAAAGTTGATGTTTGAAGATCTAGCATCTACAGCGTCACATAAGCAGATTCAGAGGCTCACATTACTGAATTCGGAATATAGTCCAATGCTTTAGTATGCAGTTTCGAACACTTCAAATTCAGGACAGAAAGCTCAAAATTTAAGTGGAGCTTTTATGTTGGATAATGGTAATATAATGGAAGTCAACATTGATGATGCTAAGAAACAGATGGAGCCACGGGTTACTTCAAGAAGGCCTTTGGCATTTGCAGATATAAGTTCATCATTCAAAGGCACTTCTTAAATGTGCAAAATAGGCTTTAGATTTCAATAGAGATGACGGGTTACTTCAAGAAGGCCTTTGGCATTTGCAGATATAAGTTCATCATTCAAAGGCACTTCTTAAATGTGCAGAATAGGCTTTAGATTTCAATAGAGATGTCGATGTTATCGGATGGGTGGCAAAGACCATAGCACGATGCACTTTGATAGTATTGAAATTTCTCATTCCCAGTATTGTTGTTGGATTTTATGAGTCACTAGAAAAATTTTGGTCCATGATTGTTTTCGCTGGCTCAAGTAATTTTACTTTTGGACTTCATTCATACATAGAATGATGCTTGGGTTGCGAAGAAAGAATAGTTCTAGTATATGGCATCACGTGTTGTCTCTCCTACCTATTACACTGCGATATTTTCAATATCAAGATTATTCTTTCATTGGTTTAAACCTTCAAGCTATGATTAAAATCTGACCATGAATAGAATCTTCTTCTTGGGGGTTCCGAGACTTTCAAATACACATGGAATTTATGTGTGCTCACCACATGCTGAGTAGGTAATGCATGCAAATCGGGATTATAAGTCTGCAGTAAGGAATGGCATGTGAATCATTTGACAGTATACATGCTCGTGAATGGTTGATACAAAAATGAGTTGACCATAATCTAACCTCTTCGAGCTCGGCTGGTTCTCCATATCTGAGAATATAAGCTCGACTAGTTTTGCAACATGGCGTGTCCCACTTGACAGCGAGCTCATCATTTTAATAAATCACAGGTTTGTTTGCAGTCACAAGGCAAACGACGTTAATGGAACTAATAACTTTCCTTAACAAAGTGAAAGAACGTGTCCAGATGCGAACAGCCCGGTGATTATTTGTGGAGATATCCATAGCTAGTTCCATGATGTAATGAAGCCTTTCAAAATAAGGAGGTTCGTGTGACAGAAAACACACTATATTGATCGGGCGCAAAGATAACAGACTGAAGAAATTGATTCAAACAATCTTCTCAGTGGTAAACAGACAATGTTCACGTTCCTTAATGGGACCGATGAAGTCGTTCTAAGGGGAGAACCCGATTAATAAAGACATTGATCATAGGTATGTATTGTTTGCCAACATGATTATTGGGAGCCACCATAGTCACGTAATAAAAGGATGGATTCCGAACCTGTACGTGCGGTCGGGATTTCTTTAGACACACTTCACAAGGGTCAGCAATTGTATTCTGTTCAACTTGATTCAATAAGAAGAATCGACCATTCATAGTGAATTGAAGGAAGAAACAAGTCGGCACCAGCAAATGCATGAATAGGGAAGTAATTTTGAGATTACATTTTGTCTCAATCTGCTGCAAATTTATAAGCAGAAGATACGAGATTTGAGAGCTTTCACCATCTTTATTATAGTTGAACAAAATATTCTCCAAAGCCGAGTGTACAGGTGAATATTGAAAAACAAAACAGAGTGCAGATCAATATTTTGTGAAAGTACCACGAAAACTTGCAGAGTAAGATAAATAATATGATAAGGCCACGATCTCTGCAAATAATTCCCATGCCATCTGAAACATTAGAGAAAACATGGAAAAGTTTCAGGCACGATCTTAAAAAGGAGTCTCATAGATGGTGACATATTCTACAAAGGAATCACAAAGTGCTAAACAGATCGATGGCGAATGTGATGCCATCTGGACACAGAGGCTTGAGTAGTGCAAGTATGCAAATGATATGGGAAATGACGAATGTCTATGCCAAACCCGATTTAAAAGAATGGAAAGTTGGTAAATATTTGAGCTAAAAGTAGGAAGGAAACTTATTTCATTGTAATAAAGTCTCATTGGGTAAAATATAGGCTTTACATTTTAATAATGTTTGACTCATACAAGCCAAAATTGAGATGGCTAGTTAGAAAACCCGATAAGTGATAAAGGGATATATCTAGAATCCAAAAAGAAAGAAAATAATTCTAAGGCATCGAAGAAGTTATTTCAAGAGTCGGTTACCAAAACTGAACAGTCATCGATAACAAGGGAAGATAAATATGCTTCAAAGGATGTAAACGGGGATTCCACTTTTTTCTTCCAGCAGCTACAGACTGTGTGCTGTTAGTAGGGAGGAGATCTTGAAAAACTGTTCTATTTTTCTTGAGAGGTTGTGAATTGCATGGCAGGGGCTTTTTCTTTCTTTTCTTTTTCAGAACTGTGTGTCTGAGATAGAAATAGGATTTTGATAGTTGATGTAATATGGTGAAAGGAGTTTTTGTCTTTCTTGAAAATAGCGGTTTGGTTGTAATGTGCACAAGATACTTTGTGATCTTTTGCAGTCAGAGAAGGGAGACTGAAGATTGAGTATATCAGAACTTTGATTATGATGTATTTTCCTTCCACTAATTATGAACTTTGTGTCATTTTCAGTTTTCTCTGAATTACATTTCAATACCGTTGTTTTCTTGTTACATCATCAGTTCAAACATCTTTAAAGGCTTTGAGTTTTATTTCTCTCAAGAGAATGGAAGATATATTTTATTTCATTATCCAATGCAGTGTTCAGCAAATGAACTTTGTGCCACTTGTTGTTCTTTGCTTTCTCTCTATGCAGTACTATAAGTTTATGCATCTACGTTGTATTTATAGGTAGATGTTAGATATCCTTTCGTGCTTTCTGGTAAAAGCACCCACATTTAATTCATTGTAAATCTTGCATGGGGAGCTGTACCCGATAAAATTCAAAGGAAGGTTATTAATCTAATAATAACCTATCCAACTGTTGGTGCTAGTTTGTCCTTTCATTTGGGTATTCGGGGTCAGATTTGAATGCATTCTCTCAAAGGACAATATGTTCACTAACACAATAATATTTGGGAATGTAATGTTATTTATTTTATCTTCCAATAAATATTTTCCATTTTTTTCAAATTTCTTTTGCTTCTCATGGATAGTGAAATAATTGATATTATCCACAGTATACTTATTTTTTCAGATATACACTTTTGACCTTAGTTATGAGCATGTAAGGTCATGAAAGAGGGACATCATCCTCAATAGAATTGTTTGTGTATATTTTAGTGTCAAATGCTGGTTATATTTGAAATTTGTGTAGATTTTAAAATTTAACTTGAAATATCTTTAAAATATAATTTATTTTATATTATGATATGTTTAATTATTTGAAGTTATATATTTAGATCCAAGTGCACAAGTGTAGGGAGACTTTTGTATGACAGTGTTAGAGGGGTTTGCTTCTTTTGTGTGTAGTAATGAGGTGAATGGAAATGACCAAATGGATGCTTGGATTGTTCTTGTAGCTATGCAAAAAGCTTGGGAATTAGGTTGGCAAAATGTTTTCCATGAAATGAATTCTTTCATTTTCACTCTTAAGAGAAGGTTTTTTATGTGATGCAAATTTTCTTGGTCTCACGAAATTTTGACTTCATCATTCTTATCCTTAAGAATTTAATTTCATTATTTTATCATCTCATGAGTTTCTTAATCATCTCAAAAAAATTGTTTCTATATTGCGAATACAAAAATAATTTATATTATATATCTAGTATACTTATTTTATACTTATTCTTGGGAAACACTTTAAGCTTGAGTTTTTTATTGATATATTAAATATCAATATTATTTTCTTTTGATAAATAAGGAGCTAAAGTAGAGGTTTTTGTATTATTATTAAACTAACAAGTTACATTAAATTTAGAGTATCATACATGAAAGCATAAAATTAAAAGTAGGAAATATTAAAGACAAAAATGGAGCAAACTTTCAGCCCCTATTTGAAGCATAGAAATGTCTAAGAAAATTGAAACTAAGACTGCAAATGACAAAAAGAAACAAAGTGAGTTAACATTATCTATTTAGGCTCGGTTTGAATGAGATTGAGAGGCTTGTTTTTAATATTATCGTTTTTTAGAAGATAATTTTCTTACCTCATCCTCAGCCACTTCCTCATGAAATGGATTATACATCACATACTGAAAAAAATAGTCAAAATTAACTTATTTTTTACAAGCTTAAATTTTTCCTTACTATACAATATTTCCTTATCACCCACCTTTGCATGTGTTGCAAACTCTGCATCCTTGTCATCTTCATCATCTAAAGTCATGTAATGGAAAACACTTTAATTTCACCAGATACAAAATCCTTGATGATAACTCATGCATCACATGGTTAGATGTGCAAGAATCTTTACCTTTTAAGCTTTCATGCAAGCCCAAAACATAATTTTCATTTGATATTCTTTTTTATATGTAGGTAAGTGTTGGTATTTTGATGAATTCTAATTGCAAAATTCATGGATTGAATTGATGGATTATTAATCCTCTGCAAACTTCTATCATCTATAGATTTATCGTATTCTAATATATCAGTTTAATAAATGTGTCCTCTACTCTTTATTTAACCTTTTCATCTGCCAAGTCAATATTTTTTCTATACATATGATAAATCATAAGATGTTGAAATCTATTAATTAATAAGCAAGAGTTTAGAATAGTAGATTGTAAGCATTTCATCTCAGAGGTCTTGGATCTAATTGTATTCACAATTTTTGTTTCAAATTATTATTAATAGATTTTTTTTCTTTAGAAACATAATCCTTTTCTTATGAGATTCTTTTTAAATAAGAAGGCAGACACATGTATTCTCATTATATTATGATTTTATAGAGATGTGAATAAACTCTTTGTGAAATTTTCAACATCTATTTTTTATTTTATTTTTATCTTTATATTTCTTGATGAAAAAAAATTACTAAAATATCACTTTTAAGAAATCTAAAAAATATTCAATTTTTAATCCCTTTGTTTAATAATATTTTCCTGCACCATTTCAGAGTGCCCATATCCATGAGATGCTTAGTGATTATATTATAGTCTTACAAATGTAGCCCAATCACTGATAAAAATTTGTCAATTGAATCTCTAGCATTAAAAGATCTAGATTACCGGTTTTGATCAGCATCATTAAAAAATCTAGCCCCCTTCCTACATTGCTCAAAAAATTACCCCAACATTAATGATTAATACAACAAATGGGCTTCCAGCTGAATGGACTCAGTAGATTTAGGCCAGAAGTATGTGGCTAGATAAATGAGACACAAATATCAACAACAATATCTATGAGAGCAATCCTAAGAATATATAGATACCAAAATGGCACATTTTTCTAAACCATAGTGAAAGCCCTTAAAGCCACTCTTGGAGAATGTAATATATATTGTGTGTCATAGATTGATGAAAATAAAGCTATCTAGCCTAATGCAAAACTATAGTACATTGGAAGACACCATTTAACATTTGATGTTAGTGATTTATACACTATTTTGGGTTGATAATTTATAATATGTTGGAAATGTAAGAGGAGTAACTAAGAGGGGAGGGGTGAATCAGTTACCACAAAATCAAATATTTGTCCCTTAGATGTCAAGACAAACTTGCACTTGTCATGCAATATTGGATATAGCTCTGTTAACATTATAATTTTATTGTCACTTGGTTAACAAAGCAATCTTAACATTTATTAATTTGTTTTAACCTTTAGTAACTTAGTTGTAGAAACATAGAGCATAAGAAAATAATATGAACACAAATGACACCAATATTTAAGATGGAAACCCGGTTTGGAAAAAACCACCCTACAACTAGTCACAATAATTTTCACTATCCTTAAGTGAGCCTTGTTAGGATCTTGCCCCATTAAAGGTTACCAAACATACTATTAAGGATGACCCTATTAGAGGAATTAGATCACCTTGTTAGGAGTGGCCTAGTTAGAGGTCTTCAAACACTTCAATCTTGAAATGTCACCTTGTTAGAGGATTTACAAATTGACTATTAAGTCAACTCTATTAAGAGATTACTTTATTGCTACAATGGTTAGAAAGAAATAGGAATTTCAGCTAATTTATGAAAAAATTACCTTTGCAAATTTAGATCTCTATTCTGGTTGACCTATGGATCCTTCTTGATCATATGATTATTTAAAGTTCATCTTTCACACTATCCTACTCTACCTTTCCTTCGCTTACATATTCATACTTTTGATAGTCCACTTCTTACTTCTTGTCTTCAAAAGCACAAATAGATAAACTTAATCAAATACATGAAATGCAAACCAAAATTCCAACCCCTTGGTCAAACAATATGTCAATTGCTAATAGATTTCATGTTTTCTATCAGTTTCAACAACATAATGACACTTGAATGTGAAATGAGTTGAAAGAAATAAGAGATTATAAGAACAAGTAATTATTTGGTATGTAGGATAAGGAATGAAATGGTGGAGTACAAGGAATTGCAAATCATTTCTCAAAAAGCACTCTTTGTAAGTAGTAATGAGAAATCATATGTAATATCTCCAAATTTAAGAAAGTGACTTAATGAAGTTAATTAATTAAGAACTCCAAAAATTCAACTAATATCATAAGCGATTAACTTTAATTATTGTAAATCTTAAATATAGGGATCTATTTAATGTACTATTAAATAATAAGTAGTTGTCTCTTCTAACCTTTCAGGTCCTTTTGCTAACCTATTTCCTATTATAAGGACATTTCTAGTCATTGTAAATTATCATGACTAGTATTTGTACTCTTATTTGTATTACCAAAAGTTGGAGGTTAAAAATGGTTTGACTGTATATAACTCAGGAGGTGGAAGACCCTTTTGAGTCTATAATTACATTTTTAGTACTTCTAGGTACCCTAGCTCATTGGTGGAAAATTCACTACAAATATAATGACATGTGCATAATTGTCCAAATTTATAGTCTTTTTGAGAAGAAAAAATCATTGTGTGTAGAAATATATCCATGTAATTCAAAAATATATCTCAATCTTCAATAATTAATCTTCATTGAAATAGAATTATTTCTTATGCAATACATACTTTCTGACTATGTCAATCAAGGCACAAATCCATGTCAACATAAACTTCCATTGCATTCTCACCATAGGCAATAATTGATTTTGTATCTAGAGGGACCAAGAAGAAATAAAAGATGTGATATGGGAGTGGTTTATGTGCTTCCCTCATAGATGAAAAAATAGAGTAAACCATAATCAAGGGAGAAGATTTTGTCTCAATTACACATTCGCAAGCATTAAAGCATATATTGAGAATTTTCTATGAAGTATATTTTACTTCAACTCAAACATTGACTTAACAACCCAATTTAGACTATGGAAAATTCATCTCTACAAACTATTTTCTATTGTTTAGAAATTATACTACCTAGTCTATTATCTATCACTGAAACCATCATAAATTTAATGGAACAAGTTGATCTTGTTAACTTGGTCATGAGAACAATTCAACCAACTAACCATAGTCCCTCCAAAATAGAATTAAATTGAATATGTAAGTTAGTTATAGTTTTTGAATTTTTTTTTTGTCATAGAATAATGCTATCAAATCTTGTTGTTAGCATTTACATGTAATAAAGTTGGGTCTCACTTTTGGCCAAAAAGTGGAAGTGTTTTTCCTTTTTTTGAATTTTTTTGTCAATTGATGTAAAAATTTGAGGTATTTAGAGATTGAATATTAAAAAACTCTAGAAATAAAATTTTTAGTGTTCGGAATCTGGTTTTTTAATATGTAATTTATTTTTGCACCCATATGATAGATTATTTTTTTGGTATGGATCTTTAAAAACCACTTTTTCAAAATGCCTGTTTCAGGACCATACAATGCTTGTGTACGAACACCATAATTTGACACAAATAAATGAATTTTTGCAAATCCTTTTAAAAGGAGTTACCTAATACACCTAAGATTGATGACAATATTTTTTCTTAATTTTTTATTGAATAATTTTATTATTATTAATTATTAATTGGCTATAAAGGTAAATTTTAAAACCTCTCGTGTATGGACCACATAATTTGATCAAAATCTCAATTTTTTCAAATTTTTCTTTTTAACATCGAAAGAATTGTATGTAGATTGATGACATACAAATTAATTTAAGAAAAATTATAAAATAAAAAAGTTATTAAAGTTTTAGTGAATGTCACTTTTTAACATTTAGGAGATAGTTTTGATTAATAAATAATGGAAAAATAGAAAATAAATTAATAACACTATAAAATTTACATTTTTGAAATCAGAACGGCAAGGCCTATAATGGGTTTTTGTCTCGTCAAAAAATTCAATAGGAATGACTGTAAAAAAATATGACAATACCAAAAATTGTTGATTAAATGCCTTAGAAAAAAAGGGGAGCCCAAAGGCATGGTTTGGTGGGACCAAGCCTATGCCATGTCTTTCCCCAAGGCAAAACCCCATGCAAAAGTCGGGAGCCATAGCAAATTCTCGCTCATGTCTCACGAATCAGGCACTCGATTTGTAATTCACAAATCGGGTGCCCGATTGCTTTGAACTATTATACCGACTTTTTAAAAATTGGGTACCCGATTCTTTTAAAAATTGAGTACCCAATTTGTAAACGAGTACCCGATTTTTAAAGAATGGGGTGCCCGATTTTTAAGAAATCAGGTACCCATTTCTGATGTACCCGTTGGGTCCCAAAAGCTACCCCACCAACCCAATTTCAATGATTGAAATGATTGAACAACAGTTTCGACCTGCAACACTAAATTTCATCACGCTTATTCTATTTTCTTGTCCTCTTATACAATTTGCAGGCTACTGATTCAAATTCAAAATTGGTGCAAACATGGGATCAAAACAATGAAGAAAGAAGAAAGCAAGAGTTCTGACAGATGAGGAGATTGCAGCAAATAAAGAGAATGAAGCACAACGTCAACGAGTGAGAAGACAGAGAATTAGAGACTTGAACAATGTTTCAAAGGAGAAAGACATTGAAGATACCACGATGGATGAAGAAGTCAAAGAAGAGAACCCAATACAAGAAAATTTAGGTGCACATTCTAATCATACATTCAATACAGGTGTGTCTTCAAACTCTCAAATTTTCTCTCATGATGAAATTGGTATTTTTTAGAAGCAGGTTACGATTTAAATGATTTAGATTTTCTTCATGAGAAGCAATTGTCAAACGATCATGCACAAAACACTCCAATTGAAATGCCTGCCCCAAAAGAAATGCCAAGAAAATTTGAAAATGATATTCAAATCCCAAATAACAGTGAAAATAGTAAAGTGTCTGAAAATAAAAATTGCATGAATGTAGACATAGAAACACCAAATACTGAACAAACATGTCAGGATGATAGTAAAGTGTCTGAACATAATTTTCATATTTCTAATGATGTGTTAGATAATCTTGAGGGATTGGTTTCATGGAGACAAATTAGGACACATGCTAATAGATTGTATAGGCATTTTTTTTATAATAATAAAATTGGGTTTCAATGTTAGCTAATGTTGCAACTGATTAAAATTTCTAAAATGCAAAAAATAATGAGAAGGTTGGGAATGTATGCAAAATCCAAGAATAAAAATGAGTCTTTAAAACAAGTTGTATCCACTATTGCTAGTACCTTTGATGTTATCGGAAATAAAATTTAGTCTAAAGATAAGAATGTAGGACGATGAGCAATAACAATAGCTTTAGTTAACAAATCAACATCTGACAAAAGATTGATTACCAACATAAGTGGATATCTTAATGTGAATCGTAAGACTTTAGAAAGAGGTGTAAAGAGAAGGGTTAACTTTGAATGTGATCCAGCAAATATTTTATGGACTTCTAGTGGTAGACTCCTGAGATGTGATATGAAACTTACTAGTGAAATCAAAAGTTTGATTGAAATTTTTTGGCATGATAATACAAGAGTATCACCTAATTCAAGAGATGTTCTTAAATTGAGAATTGGGTCAAAAAATCGTGATCCATATCCTAAACACCTTTTGGACATAACTCAAACTGAATTGTTTAAAAAATTTGTAGATGGTAAGGTATTAAATATTACCATTAGTCAAAGATCTTTTGAAATGTGTAAACCATGGTATGTAAGGATTAACAAGGAAAGAATCACATGTTGTTGTAAAACTCATATTCAATTTCATTACCATTATGATGTATTTCAATCTATATGTGGTACCATGCATAGTAAAAAAATGTTGCAAGAATGTGGTATAAAAATACCACCTCAAACTATAAAAGATTTCATATCAGGTTTGTTTTGTAAGCCACCTAATGATCAATACTTTCTTTTCAATGCATGTCTTTCTAGTACATGTGATATGTGCGGCAATCTTTCTTTGTTAGATGAATGTTTGCATGAAAATGCTTTGACTACTTTTGGACAACAATTAGTTGAGGTAAAAAGATTCAAAACTATTGAATATCCATTGAATGATGGGAAGTTTGGAAGAAGGTGTGATCTAGTTATAGATAAAGTTAGTTGTCATGCATTTATGAATGAGTTTAAGAGTGTGATCACACCAAAATATGTTAAACACTCTTAATATTCTAGATGGCTTGATAGACAATTTTGCATATGTAAGAATACATTTCCAATTGGTACTATACTTTCAGTTGTTGACTTTGCAGAGAACTACATGCTTGCACCGCAAGAAGAGGTACAACCACAATATTATAATTCAATGCACGTAACAATTTATGTTCATATAGTTTATAGGCATGCAACTGATAGTATAGAGGAGGATCAAAAAATATTGAGAGAGTACCATTTTTATTTAAGTGATAATAAACTCCATTCATCTGAGTTTGTCCAATATTGTTTCAAGGTCTTTTATGATAATTTAAAAGAGAGACAAATTCAAATGACACAACATTGGATATGGTCAGATAATTGTATAGGACAATTCAAGAATGCTAGAATGTTCTATTGGTTGAGTAGGACACATAAGCAAACTAAAATCCAACATGTGTGGAGTTTTTTTGAGGCTGGACATGGTAAAGGAGAACATGATGGTGCTGGTGCATGTGTGAAGAGGGCCCTTAGTAAAAAGCAATTAAAATTTGAGGAAAAAGCTAAATTGAAAAATGCACATGAGATTGTCAAATGGTGTAACAAATATTTATACATGGGATCAAGTCAAAACTCTACAATCAAACGTTTCTTCTACCTAGTTGAAGAAAATAATATCCCTTCCAGATATGGTTGTGATACAATTAGTGGTTCAACTAAATGGCATTCATTTAGGACTTCAGATTTTAAAACTTGGACTATATGGATTAGGGAGCTTGCTTGTTTTTGTCAATTTTGTCTTGCAGGTGAATGGGAAGAATGTGAGAATACAGAATGGGTTGAAGATTGGCAAAAAAGATCATTAGCACCTACTGACACGCATTTTGAAGATGATATAGTAAATGAAGGCCAAAATGTTACTTTTGCATCAGAAGACTATGGTCGTATTTCAAACCTCATAGAACCTGGTATGCACAGTTTAATTAGATTTTTTTGTAATCTTATGCTTCAATTTATATAATTTGCATATGTACACAAGTGATTAAAGTGTTTCTATACTTTATCTTATCTTCTAGGACATGTTTATGTTATTATTGCACCTAGTGATAATGATGAACATACTGAGTATTGGCTAGCTAGATGTGTGGAACCTAAGAAAAAAATGACATGTTATCAAGTAGATGATGATGGTTTTGAGTATCCAATCGGGTTTGTTATTGTAGTTGGCACCTGGCTATGTAGATACCTAACAAGAAGAAATGGTTTGCCAGCATTTGAAGACTACCAAACCGAAAAGAAGATTTTACACTATTCTCATTTGGTTGTGGCAACAAATATCAAATTAGAAAGATACAAAGGAAGACCCACCAATAAGGTATTATTGACAATTTCAATGGATGAGCATGAGACAATCATAGATGCATTGCAAAAGAGAGAGGATGCAAATGGTATAGTGGGATGACTACATTTAAATCAAACACATGTAAGTTTTTTCATTATTGTATTATTTTTATATATATGTACTTATATAATTTAATTACATGTATGTTTGTGTTGTCAATACCAATTTAGAGAACTTATATACCTCTTATTCAGGTCTCAATTACAATTTATGCAAATTTAAATGTTAAAGTGGATCGAACATCAACATCTTGTGCAATTTCACATAGTAAGTATATACAAATTACACATATATATTTATATAGTTCAAATACCTTGAATAGTAATTTATGTGTTTATTAACATGTGTGTTTTTGTTTTACATTTTTATTTTACAGGACCTCATTTGAAGAGATGTGTTCAACCAATTTTATGTTTCAAATGAGTTCAGTGAACTATAAATATATCATTTACATTGTCTTACATATATTGTGAAATATGTTGTACAAACTAATTCAAAAATGAGAGTTTACTTCTATTTGAAAGTTAAAGGTATGTGCACTTGATAAATTATTATAAATTAATTGTCAATTTAAGTAATGACCTCCTATTTTGTTCCATTACTTTTACATTCAAGCATGTTTAAATTAATGTTTGTTTGAAGTTTTAAATTACTATTGATTGTAATATTAAAAACAAGTCACTTGCACATGATAATTTACAGATCATTACTCATTATATTGATTATATGTTAGATCATTACTCATTGTATTCATTGTATTGATTATATCTTTCATTACCAAACAACACATTAAGATCACTTATGATGTACATTGTTAGGTATGTTATCCATACATGTGTGTCTTAAGGGGACATGGGAGTCCTAATAAGTCATTATGTCTGTTATAGGTTATGATAGGTATTCATATGTTTACTACCACATAATAGGTCTTATTAGGTGATAATGAGTCTTACATTACCAAACAACATAGTAAGATCACTTATGATACATTGTTAGGTACGTTATCAATACATTTTTTAATCGAGTAGATCAATTTTATTTGTATGAATCTTAATGCATAAATTTGATGTGATATTTATCCAATAATGCTCTATAGATAGTTAAAATTATTGTTCATCTTGCATATATACTTACAAAATGTGTCATATGTTCATGAATAAAATATGACAGAATAAAGAAAATGGTTTGAATATACTTAAAACATGGTGAAACATAGTAATATATGTAATACATATGCAAGCATGATAAGAAATCATTAAAAAATAGTACATGGTCTAACATACATCATAACATGATCTATGAAGTGAAAAAATGCATGGTCTAACATATAGTTTTAACTATTCTAGTACATACATCACAAATAATATATATACATCATAAAAACACAATCTATAGGTGCCAACAAGACCTAATCTATCTGATCGAATGTCCTCTTTGCTCCACGTGAAGAGGACTCAAATGGATCATCATGTGTAATATGCGTCATCTCATCATGTGAAACACCCTGTGAGGTAGATGTATCACCCTGTGTAACATGAGGCACATCTCATCATGTACTTGCTTAATTGAAATGGGTCTCAAAATCTAGCTTGCAAATAAATTAAATATTCACTACATAATAAAATAAATTATACCACATGAGATGGGTGTCCCTCAGTAACAGGAGGAGGCGCACTGTCAAAACTACCAAATGCAACAGTGGTGAGGTCCTGTAATTTACAATCCATACATTTTTTAATTTGATTTTAGAGCATAATGAACTATAAATTATGTACATAAATCACAATACTGACCTCAAATGATGATGTAGGTACCTCCATCTGGCTAAGTCCTATGCTCTCAGCAACACTCGTGGTGACATAGTCCTAAAATTACGGATACATAAACGTTTAGTCAAAATTAAATATACATGAATAATTAAAAAGTACATAATTTCTACACTACATTTTTTATACACTATAAATTAAACATGTATATATAATGTATATATCATACTTGAGTGGTAGCCAATGTCACAAATGTGTCTATAGGTATGCTAGCATGATAATCATAAGATGGAGTCGAAAATAGACTATACCGAGGCCTGTATGGATGAGTATGATATCCATGCTCCTGTTTGTAAAATCAAAACACATAAAATATATATACATGTGAGTCAAAATTGTTCAGATTATAAGTTAATAATAATGTACATACATAAAAATAATACAAATTATTTGTCTTCAGTCAAAAGTTCATACCGCATGTATTTGAGGCTGTGCCTTAGTGGTAACTGGAGTAGGACTTGTACTAACATCAGTATGTGCAGATGCAAACAATCCCTACAAAATCAAATAAAAAGAACATATGAGCACATGTAATTAAATTTGAATTTGAATGTACATTTTTACAATGTAATTCAAAGTGCATACCGTATAAGGGACACCAACATCTGTAGGTCTCGAAAAAAGACTATACTGCCTCCTAGGAGGAACAGTGTCATCCATCCTTTGTTATTTGAAAAGTAAAAATTAATATAGTTAATACAATTACACATGTATGTAGAAAGTAAATAATTATGTGCACTTTATATTTATATTGAAATTAAAATTTTACCTGCTGCTCTTGACTCTCTCCAGGCTCTCCCTGCTGCATGAGGTCAACAAATGATGACACGTCTATCTCATCACTACCATCACCATGGGAAGCATATACATCATCATCAAAATCTACACCCTCAGCATAATGGCCATTGTGTGCTCCACCAAGATCGCTCTTGGGGCCTGTGCATATGCCTCCAAAGCTAGTACAAACATGTCCAAGTGGAGGAGCATGTACCGCCTGTGTCTACTGCTATACTAAATTTCCTGAAAGGGCACTCAAATGGGTAAAAGTAGATGAAATTGCATGATGATGGTGAGGAGCAGGCACAACAGGCGCAGGAAGAGGTACAAGGGGCTCATCTCGCCAGTGATTTCTTGTTCTGTCACTCAGCTTTGTCCCAGGCCTATCCTGAGGCATCCCTCTACCAACCCCCAGAAATGCTTTGATATCAAAATAGTTGGGTTTCAAACCCAACTCAAACTCAGCCCATAAATTCCTAAGGAAGTACATGGGTACCTCATGGTTAGCATGTGGTGGATGGTCAAATACCATCCACCACTGCTCCCAAAAATGTGCTGCTATGCACGGATGTGTACACCACCTAATGGAAATGCAAGGCTTCTTCCAACTAATTGGTTCACCTGTCTTAGGGTTTACAAAATAATGTTGAAAATTTCCTTTACCTATATCTAGGTTATAAACCTCTCTGTATGATAAGCCATCAAAGTAGAAGACACAAATGCTTTCCCTCCATGATTTGAATGAATAGAGGTCTAAATCAAAATGATGAATGGAGTCAACCACGCCTTGCATGCTATCTACAAGATGTAGTAGGTGAGGGGGGGTGTCTCTCACATCAGATAGCCTCTATATCACTCCTAAGGTCATTGAGGTTATGCCTTATGGTCTCGTAGAGCTCATCCACAGTGGGTGGTGGAGGTGTGGGTGGAGGTGGAGGTGGAGGTGGAGGTGGAGATGGAGGTGGCGGAGGTGGGGGTATGGGAGGGGGAGGGGGTGGTGGTGGGTCCATCAAATATAATCTGCATATATATTTAAACAACATAAAACATAAAAAACATCAAAAATACATCACAACATAATACATGAAAAAATTACTATTTAATAAAATTTAAATCTAAAATTTATCAACTAGATCTATATAAATGCGCATATCTTTATTAAAATCATATCAATTAAATAAATAAAGTTAAACACTTAAGTCAAATTAAACATTAAATACTAAATTTTTAAGTATGAACTCATTATGGATTATACATGTTCATGTCTCAGGATGAAACAAAGTTAATATTATGACAAGGTTATGGTTTACAATTTTGTTATGTTAACAGTTTTGATGATGGCTAAGCTTAAGATTATTATAATGATTGTGATCTTTTAATGTTAGGGAATTTACCTAGGATTATGGTTTTAGTTAAAATTATATTTACCTGTATCGGATATTTATTATGGTCCTAAGACAAGAGTTAAGGTTACAATTATCTAATGAAAGCTTAGAGATAGAATTATGATTTGATTAAAAAATATTTATGATTGTAGTTTGAATCCTAACTATTATCCACTTTTTAATGCAAACTATAAGTGTAGATCATGTCAGATAATGAACTAATTTACATGTGAACCCTATCCTGAACCATATAATAATCCTAATTCTAATCATTATACATAATTCATTACCTTATGAAGCTTTGGCTATCCATTTTATTGCCAAAGTAATCCCTTGGCTATCCACAAAATGGTCCTAATAGATTTATATAGAAGACCAAATTGATTTAAATAAAATGAGTAGGAAGAAGACAAACTTACACCCAATATTCAAGGAGAGAATCTTTTAACATACTTGAATTCTACCAACCAAAGTGAGATTATTAGAGTTCCTGTTGTTGATTTTTCCAAAAAAATTCTTGTTGATATAAAGACACATTTCATTTATATGTTAGGGTTTACTACAAATGGAATCCCTAGGTACCTAACCACTTAATTTGAAATCTCCATCCAATACCATATTTACTACACAAGGTAGGGGACTCAATATTTAGCCCCAATAAGATAGATGTAGAGACATGAATCTTACTACCCAATACAAAGAAAAGAGGTCCAATTTGATCATTAAATGACTCATGTTGCACTCTTCTAGCTTAAAAAGAATACAAATATATTGTCAACAAACTATGTACATTAGATACTTATTAATTGTTTGGAGAGTAGATCCTCTAACTTTTAGAGACAATTGGTTATCTCTAAGGAGATAATGTAGTGAGTCAATGTTCAACAATAAAAAATAAAGAGGATGCAAGAGGACACCCTTTCATAATTGATCTAGAGAGTCCTAAAAATTATGATCTAACCCCATTAATTTCTTTACTAAAACCTTGACACCAATCATAAGAGAGGACACCATTTGACATTTAATATTGGATGGAGGGCTTGCAACATCATCATAGTGAAACTCCATTCCACCCTTTTGTAGACATTTCATAATCAATTACTTGAGCATGCCTACACTCTATCCTAGAAATGTTTCTCAATCCAAAGTCTTCCAATAGGTTATCAAGTTCTCCAATATGCATAAATATCCTTAACAAAACACTTTTGTGTAGGGTTAATGATCTTGGGTAGGATATCTTCTAGTCTAGAGGCTAAGACCTTGGCAATAATTATTTTATATGGTATGCATTTAGGAGTGTCTTGTCTCTAATTTTTAATGAGATTCTTATCTCCCCTTGGGGATCAATTGATTACTTGACCTAGGGATTTTATGAGCCCTCTTTTGATCACTTGATCAATTTTATGAGCCCTCCATTGATTACTTGATGTAGGGATTTCTCATTACTAATTTTTTGGATGGAGGAGTTGATTTATGATAGAAATTGGTTTATCACTTGGAATAATGCATCTTCATTCTAGGAATGATGGTTCTCATTTTACCCCTAATTTTGAACTATCATTGTCTTCTAACCAAAAAAATTGATAGTAAAATTAGGAAAAAGATCTTACTATATATATATCACTAGGGGGTGGGTATTTCTTTTTATAGAATAAGGCAATGTTTTGTTATGTGGCCTTCCATTCTGCAAAGGTAATAAACATTTAGGCTACCCATCCAAGGGTTTAGTTCGGGCTCCTACTCGCACTGATGTGGACACCTCCACCTCCTGATGGTCAGGGAGGGTTACTTAATTAGATGCCTGATTCGTTCAACTCTCTTCTAATTTTGTTATGATGTATCATTTTGAGACCTTGATATCAACGTTTAATTAGTTTTAGGATTAGGGTTCAATTTGGTTTGTACTATTTGATTAGGTTTACATGCTTAGGTTTCAAGTAGGACAAGAGTTAATAAATTGAATTAAGTTTTAAAGTGCTAAATTTGGTTTTAGATATAGAATTATAGTAAGAGCTTTTAGATTAAAGTTAGTTTTGAATTTTGTTTTGAAAACCAACAATATATTATTGAGTTCTAGTTTAGGGTGATTTGGTTTAGTCTTAAGGTCAACATTTAACTTGGTTCAATCTTCTAGGGTAATGGTTCAATTTGGTTAATGGTTGGGGAAAGGATTTTTAAGGTTAAATTCAAGGTTTCTACTCTTAAGTTGGGATATATAATTAGGTTTATGATCATGGTTTAATTCAATTTGGTTTATAAGTATAATATTAATTAGTTAAGGGCCAGGGTTACCTTTCAATCTTAGGGTTTGACGTTTATAAAATTAGTACTCAAGGTAAGATAGGAAAGTTATTTAATTATTTATATATTACCTGGTGTAGGTTTTAGCAAATTAAGATTACATAGGTTAAGATGATAGTAATGGTTATGATTAGAGTTAAATTCAATTTACAAATTGACATTATAAAACTAATCCTAAATGACGCCCAGCCAAGGGATCCAAAGAACTAATCAAAAGTTTTACTAAGCAAGCAATAACATACATACAATAATTTACATTTATAAAAAACATAAGAGATTGCATTCCTTAATGAGCACATTTACATTTCATTTTTAAATAATTATAAACTACTAAAAGTAAAATAAATAACACATCCACATGAAAGTTCATATTAACTACTTTAGTTCAATCCATTTAAATAATTTATATACATTTGTTCCAAATGCCACTTGGCAAATTAATTCAGAATGCACAATCATCCACTATACATGTCACAGGGTATGAAAGGTTGAAAGAATATACATTTATAAAATAGTTTACATCATCCATTTTCGATCCATGAAACAAAGCACAATACAATTTAAGTAAAATCATTTTAAATACTATAAGTTTTTTGTTTGGATCCCTTGGCGGGCTGTTATGTGATTAAGTATTTTATATATGTTTAGGGTTTTATTTATATGGTTAGGTCGAGATTATAGTTTAAACAATGAATTTAGGTCAAGGTTATCGTTAAAACAAGATCGAGGTTATATGGTTTTAGGTCGAGGTTATATTTATTTGTAAAATTACATGTTTAAACAATAAATTTACATCTAATCTAATCATTCAACATTGTAATAAATACATAAATTAAATACATTTCAAAACATCTAAAATAATAATTTTTTAAATAAATATTTACGAAACTATATTTTAATTAACAAATACAAAAATTTAAACATTTAAGATCATTAACAATGTAAATTTACAATTTTACGTACATATTAAAAGTGAAAAATAAATAAATTAACATACATATTAAATTGAAAATTGAAAAAAATAAAGTAAAATAGTATAAAACATATTAAAATACCTGTGTATCGAAAACTAGTAGCAAGGGGGTTAGTCGGTAGGGCTGAAAAATGGGCTCTCGTATGCATCTCTAATTGAGCTCCCATTTTTGAGGTCATGAAAATGACCTCAAAAATGCCAAAAAAGTGCTTATATAAACTTTTACAAATTGGGTACTTGATTTGTAAAAAATTGGGTACCCAATTTCTAAGCAATCGGGTACCCAATTTTTTAAAACTCAGGTACTAGATTCTTAAAAAGGCGGGTGCCCAATAGTTAAGTAGCTCGGGTACCCGATCCGTTTTAAATATCGGGTACACAATTTTTAAAATTTGTCTCGGGTGCCCGAAGCGTAATTTTACAAACGGGTACCCAATTTTTAAAAAATCGGGTACCCATTTTTGAGAAGTACAATTTCACAGAAACCCAACTTCTTGCGGTCACCCTAGTAATAGATCTCATGTTATTCTTTGAGCATTGATTTATTGGATAAAATAAATGTGATCTACTTCCTTAACAAAAAAATATCACATATTATTCTTGGATATGACAACATTCCTATATAAAAATTATGTATTATAACCTTACTCATTAAAGTAGGTATTATTAATTTATATACACATGTTAATGTCATGTTTGATACAAAAAACTTTCTTCAATGACACCATTGACTTAATGCTACATAATTATTTCCTTCACCTCTTAATTGCAAATTAAAAAAATCACTTTTATGCATTTTAAGGTGACAAAAATTTACAAAATTACATTTACAAATGTAAAATTCTTCTATTCCTTCATTAATAAAATTTGATGCATCATCTGAACAAAAACTCCTAGGAGATAGTTAGTGGTCATCATACATTATAGCATCTTTTTTGGGAGAATATAAATTTTTTGAGTTTAATACTAAATATATTAAAGAATGTTGCCTATCATTTCTTCAATACTCTACTCCTAATATTTCAGCTCATGGTTACTATTATGTTTGAATTTTTATATAAGGTCTGTTGTGAAAAAATAGAGATATTCATGGTATAAATACTTCTTCTCTTTAGCTAACTTCTTCTCATGAATAATTTGTTGATGAAATTTTTTCTGGGGGTTTGGCTATTGCCAAGGAGGCTAGATGCTTTAAAAGGGCCCTTAATCTATATTTTGATGCCTCAAAGAAATTGGTTAATTGGGAGAAAAGTTTGTTAGTCTTCATTAATACTCATTTTCCTAGGTAAAGGAAGATTGCTAATATATTTAGTTGTTCTATTGGTAATTTTCTAGGGACTTATCTAGGTTGTTATATTGTTAATAATACTAGTAGAGAGGGAGTGATATGGAATTCACCTCAAAGTAGGTGGATAAAAATTAATTTTGATGGTTTTGCTAAAGGTGGCCCAAGGAAAGCTAGATGTGGAGTCCTTAGAGATTATAACTATAGAGTGGTGGATGTTGTGGCTATTCCTATTGGCATTTCTACTATTCATAGGATGGAAGTGGTCGTGGCTTTGTTTACTATTCTTAGAGCTTTGTAAACTAGTATTTAGAAACTATGGCTAGAAGGAGACTCTTTGAATATTGCTAATATGCTCAATAATAATTATACAATTACTTGAAATATTGAAATGATTCTTGAAGAAATCAAATTTCTTCTTAATAATTTTGAAAAATTAATTAGTACCCCTATTTACTCTGAGAGTAATAGGTTTGCTAATTGGATTGCCAACAGAGCTGGGGGTATAGAGAGAACATGTTCATGGATGGATGACCTAAGAAAGGAAGTGAATTTAAAGTTGATCATTCAATTTGATGGGACAAATGCAATTGAAGCTAAATTTAATGCAAACTTTTATTTTATTTCTTTCAAAAATCAAATGAAGTTGTAACTTTAATGATAGTGGTATTCTTTTTTCAAGGTGGTACCTTTTAATTATTATCTTCTTAGATTGGCACATATTGTGGGTGATTTTGGAATGTAATGAGAAAGATTTATTTTCCTACTCTTGTAATGTATTTCTTCATTGCAAGAGTATGGTGATTGAAGTGGGTTATAGAATGGGTGGTGACTCAAGGAAGAAAGAGCATGGAAACTGTAAGAATTGGAAGGAGAAAATGATGGTCTAGAATGTTCTTCATTAAGGTAAGGTTATTGAGTACCTTGAATGATTGCATGGCTACAAACCCCATATTATTGGGAAAAGAAATTAGAAACTAGGCTAGGGATTTTATGACCTTGCATGGGGTTTCTATGGATATAAAAAAAGAGTTTATTGAGGAAATAATTGGGCTCTCTATTGGGGGGATAAAATTCAAGAAAGAGACTAAAATATTGAATGTTGCCTTGGAAAAATTTACGACAAACCCTGAAGAAGAAAGAAAACTGGTTAAGGAAGGGAACTTCTTCGATCTTAACAAAATTAAGTTTCTATGGCAAGATGTTATGTATTGCATTCATGAGTATTTAATCCTTGATTGGAGATCCAAAAGATTACATAAGTTTCATTTAAAAATAAAAATCATTTCAGATACAAGGACATAGTTTATTTTTCGTTCTACTTTAAATATTTCTTGTTAAATAGCCTCAGTTCACATTAAAAAAAAAAATTTAGGCCTATTCTTCATGAAGGATTGATGCTTCTTATTAAGGAATATTGTAGGGAGAATGCTATAAAGCTCTCTCCATCAACTAGTAAAAGAAAGAAGATTATTGGGAAGGATATTTTGTATAAATCTAGTGCTAAAAAGTCAAAATGTACAATGTTAAAATTGAGGAGATAAAGGACATGGATACTGAGTTAGATAGTGACTAGGCTAGTGAGAAGGAAAGTGCAAAGAAAAAGAAAAATAGGAATGTTAAAGGAAAAGTGAAAATTAAGAACAATCCTAAGGTTAGAAAACATAGCCTGGAAGAAGAAAATGGTACTATGAAAGAAGAGGAAGGAGAAAGAAGAGGAAAGAGAAATAGAGAGTGGAAATTTTAGCTCAAACAATGAAGGGTACAATTGTAGTCCGTATGATTCAGTGGCTAAGTCAGGTGGGACAAGGAGTAATGTAGGTTCTCCAAACCTTGAAACTAAGAACCTTGACAATTCTTTGATCTCTTCAAAGGAAAAAAGATATTGAGGTGATAGATAATACACCTACTAATGAAGTTGTTGAGGAAAAGGGGTGCCAAATCCTAATTGTGCTCTTTCTTTTGTAGTTTTGCTTCGTTTAATCCATTGTCATAGGAGTATAGTAGTTATCTTCACATACTCATTATAAAAAATGTTTATAGTACAATTGCATATAGTAGATATATGCAACCTCATCAAAGTTTACCATACAGGAAAGTTCTCTTTGTTCAGCTTTGGTACCTCTCTTTTGTGAGTCATGATCATTAGCTTTAAGTACCTTCAAACTTCTCTCTGTAAGCATTGATGCTCTAATACCAATTGTTAGAAATGTTTAGAATAAGAGAAAGTGGGGGAGGAGTGAATCACTTACTCAAGGTCCATAAGTACAATTTGAACAATCAAACATATAACATTCATTGTTCTTCTTATCCTTTGGTAGCTCAATCTCTATTATATACTGATGAACAATATTACTAGTAGTTCACTATCCTATTATAACAAACTTTTTGAATGTAAATATGTAAATGTAAAACATCATAAAATATTCAACACAAGTTTGACACTAGGATTTTACATGGAAACACAATTTGGGAAAAACCACTAGCAACATGTCACCACTTTTTCACTCTTTTGAAGTGAGCTCTATTAGGAGCTAATGCTAGTAAAGGTTACAATACTATTTGTTAAATATGACCTAGTTAGAGGATTTAATCACCCTACTAGGAGTAGCCTTGTCAGAGGACTTTGATCATTTCATTTAGAATGTCACCTTGATAAAACATTTACATAGACTGTTGAGTACTACTTCAAATAACTATTAGGTTAAACTCTTTTAAAAGGATTTCAATACAAATTGTTTACAATTATCAAAAGGAAAATAGTAGGGTTTGATCTATATGATTACAAATCACTTTTGGAAGTTCATTCACTGTTAGGTTCATGTCTTTTTTGAATGTAAATATGTAAATGTAAAACATCATAAAATATTCAACACAAGTTTGACACTAGGATTTTACATAGAAACACAATTTGGGAAAAACCACTAGCAACATGTCACCACTTTTTCACTCTTTTGAAGTGAGCTCTATTAGGAGCCAATGCTAGTAAGGTTACAAGACTATTTGTTAAATATGACCTTGTTAGAGGATTTAATCACCCTATTAGGAGTGGCCTTGTTAGAGGACTTTGATCATTCCATTTAGAATGTCACCTTGTTAAAGCATTTACATAGACTATTGAGTACTACTTCAAATAACTATTAGGTTAACCTCTTTTAAAAGGATTTTAATACAAATTGTTTACAATTATCAAAAAGAAAATAGTAGGGTTTGATCTATATGATTACAACTCACTTTTGGAAGTTCGGATCACTATTAGGTTCATGTGTCAATTCAGTGATAAGTTCTGCAATGTCATCTCTATCATTGATTTGTTTGGCAACTCTTCAAGCAATCAATCTTCTCCTTCCAAACTTAAGCCTTCTTCTTAGATTCATGTACCAACTTCAGCAACATTTGCATAAGAAATTCCTTTCTCTTGCTTCACATTCACCATGTTTCCTTTAACTCTATACCTCCTTAAATAGGTAATTCTTTCTTTGATGTTTTTACGATCTTGTTCATCAAGTTCATTGTATCTATCCCTATTTCTTCTGTTTTAGAAACTTCTCATCCATCGAATTTGATCTTAGGTTTTATACCTAATCCTCATCTTGAATTAAATGATCCAACTCATCAACCTTATCTTCAACAGCATTTCCATATCCTAAGAAATCAATTGAGTCGACCATAAATCACAATTCCTTGATTATATTAAAAATATTGTTACATGGTAATCACTAAGTTATGACACTCGGTCATCACTTAATCACTCAGTCACTATAAGACTCTTTTCTCAACATCAACTAACTTGCTCGATTGATACTAATGGTCGATCAACACTGAATTTTCTTGGCTTGCACTATAATTCGGTTGATGCTAGCATCATTCAAAATAACTTAATCTTTTACTCTATTGCTTGGTTAAACTTTACATCAGTGATATAAAAAATAACTTTGTCTCATCAAAGTCTAACTAATCAAACATCCATTGCAACTTCCTTTTCATAACTCAAAATTTCCTCTTGGTGATATTGTTATGAGTAACTTCTCTAATCCTCTTCATCAATCAAAATAGATATGACATTTAGGTCAGATAGCAACATGTCCCATCAGTAGATTTGACATCAATGACAAAAGAACAATTGTTCCAATTGTAAGATTCCAACAATGGAAACCAACAAGGATGATAATACAATGGTTACTACCCATGAGCCAAAGACTATTGATAAAATGAAAGAAAAAGTGAATCAAATAAAAGGATTAGGGGTTGATAATACTACAATAATGTAGTATAACGTGCACACTTATAATAAAAAGACTACTAGGTGCACGAGATGTAGTCCTAAATAATTGGTGAAATTTTTTTTCCTTTTTGAAATATAGAATTGATGGACATTATATGTTATTTGTTTCATATATCCTTTTACAATCATTGTCTATATTTAGGTCTTATGTTGCACAAATGAAATGGAGGGAATAACAGTTTCTCTACAATGGGTTGAAGTATGTCAAACTTATGTCGATGATGCTACATCATTAATAGAAATGATGATGGATAGTATATCATGTGTTTCATTAATAATACATAAAAGTGAATAATAAAAATTGATAATGATTGACTCTTGTAAAAATTATATTTGTTTATAATATTTGAGATGAAAGGGATTTGCATGTCCTTAGTGTAATGAGTTTGCATAACAAAGGATGATAATTGATATTGATCTTCTAATTTTTTCTTTTGATAAGTTGTAACACCACGAAAAAATACTTTATTTTCCTTCATAATATTGGTCATAAGAATTGAATTTCATATTATTAATACTTAGATAATGAGTAGACTTTTAAATGGGAAAGAGAAACACATTTTTACATAACCTATGTCTATTTGACTAAAAAAAATTAGGGGATAGTAAAAATAGAATATGATTGTCAAGGGCTAGATATGGACATTTAATAATGGGAATTTGGATCTAAAGTAAGAGGAAACCATCACTAGTCATTAATGTTCAATGTAATTAGACTATTGAAAGTTCTACTCACTAGTTTTAACGATAATCCCCATTGAAATTTTAATCTCAAGGTAGAAACATCTAGTTAGGTTTAATCACAAGCATTTAGACAAGTGTTGAGCATAGCATAAAATTGTGAAGGATATAACATTTGTTATGTTACAACCACATTAAAAGTGACTAAACTTTTGGTACATGGAACATTGTGAGAAATCATTTACAATATGAAATAAGGAATACTTAGATGTACACCCAAAAAAAAAAGAAAAAAATATATATATTTAAAATTAAATATTTTGAAATACAATTTTATATTTTAAAATAAAAATATTAAAATCTGGTATTAAAAAAATTTAAATATTTTAATTTGTAGAACATTACAAATAAAATAAAATATCTAATTGAACAATAAGAAATTATTCATCTAAATAAATAATAAGATAGATAGCATGATTAAAAATATTCACACAAAATCTACTTTATTGATACAACAATATATTATAATAATAATAAAAATAATAAAATATCATGTCTTCCATTAACGAATAGAATTTTCATGAAATCTATTTGAAACTTAGTAGTTGTGAAAAGAATGAACATAGTCACCTATAATGCTTTATGATTTTTGTCAGTTTTCTTTCAAAAGTAGCAAAAAGATCATATACGAAACACAAAATTATAAACTCAAGAAAATGATTAACCACGAAATTCCACTAAACGAATTTAAAAAGGTTTTTTATTTGTTTCATTAGAGCTATCAGGCAAACTGAAAACGGATGACAATGGAATTTGTTTTATTAATGATTTCAACTTTATAATGCCTTCTCATAAGTATTTAATTTTATTGGTCAAAATAATGGAATTTGTTTTATTAATGATTTCAACTTTATAATTCCTTCTCATAAGTATTTAATTTTATTGGTCAAAATATAGAGAATATGTTTTGTTGGTGGTTTAAAGGTCCCTCGCGGTGTGTGGAGTTTTGCTGTCCGTAATTAAGACGATAGGCTTTCTTTTGTGAGAATCACAATTGACGGAAAACAGTTGGATGCCGGGAAAGCAGTCGGATGCCGCGAAATTGTCGGACACCAGAAATAGTTTAATCTAGCTGATGAAGCATGGTCTGACCATTTCGTCGTGGTCAATGGTCCGATGGAGGAGCTTTGCTTGCCGACACAGTCGAGTTCGCCCGGATCAACCCATCTATTCTGAACTGCCACGGAGCTGATTCTTTTACTGATGCATGGGCAACAGGTGGCCTCCACCATTTGCAACATTTTTTGTGGATGCCACGCGGACTTGATTTCTGAGACAGTCTTGTTTATTCCATTTCAAAGAATTTCTCAAGTTTATTTTCATTTCTGTCTAGACTTTCAATTCTAACAGTACTGAATTTCAAAGGTAGTCTCACGGCTGTAGCATTTCAATCAATTTTTTAATTTCATTTTCATTTTTTGTTTCCTTTGTGGATGCCACAAGAATTGGATTTCTGAGTTAATACCCTAGTGACTTAGTACCCTAGAGTCTATACTATACCCTCAACTCTCATTAGGCTAGTGTGCTTGTCGGCTTTGTACCTTGGCTAGATTATTGTATTTACAACTCTAGATATTTGCATTGATGTCATCTGTTACTTTTGGGGATGGGGCTCCATCTATGGTCTCAACTAGTTTGAGTTAGGCTAAAAAAATCTCTTTGTAGCCTGTAACTCACTTATATTCCAAAAAGCTAGTAGAAGGTAAGAAGCAACACAGCCAATAATAATAGAAGAGTTAAGGCAAGAAGCAACTGGGAAATATATATCCAACAAGGTACAACAACAAGATTGAAGCAAGAGAAATTATAATTAAGTCACTTGTATTGACAATGGTAACTAAATATCAAAGTTCATGGAGGACAGAGTTCATAATATTGTTGATTATTTGTTTTTCTTTACAAATAGATAAATCTAAAGGTACCCATGCTTCACCTACAAGTCAATATTATGAATATTATACATTAAAATATATTTGAAGTGAGTTCT
Organism: Cupressus sempervirens; assembly: GCA_028749045.1. Lineage (NCBI taxonomy): Eukaryota > Viridiplantae > Streptophyta > Pinopsida > Cupressales > Cupressaceae > Cupressus > Cupressus sempervirens. The sequence goes on along the minus strand of CM053785.1, from coordinate 129,139,805 downwards.
AGAAAGAGGAAAAGAAGAAAAAATATGACATGAATTAGACAATGTATTTATAGTTGTAACCTGAATTTCTTGAACGCAGAATTGGTTAATAGATACAAATTTCAAACCCATTACACTACACAAATTGTCTTGAGAGTAGAAAGCTTCCCATTCTGTGGACAACACTTGAGGAGGTTTTGATTTGCATAATGGAAAGGGAAATGGTCATCTCTTATTGGGAGAGTTCACTAAGTCAAATCAGAATAGAACATTAATCTTACTCTTCCTATGTTGACTAAAGTAGGCTGATTCCCATTCTGTGGACAACACTAGAGGATGTTTTGATTTGCATAATGGAAAGGGAAATGGTCATCTCTTATTGGGAGAGCTCACTAAGACAAATCAAAATAGAACATTAGTCTTACTCTTTCTATGCTGACTAAAGTAGGCTGACTAATCAGAATAACTCAAGAGAGCTTCTTACAAAGTAAAGCTTACAATTCCCCTAGCAAAGGAGTATAAAACATATCTTCCCATGGGTTGGGTTAGGCAATTTATTAATACATATGAAATTGAATTTGACTTTTGGGCATAAAGAATCTGAAATGTATGGTATGGTAGTGAAAGACTAAATTACAGAAAATTGTGAACTAGTAGAGATATCTAGGATAACTAAACCTGTTATCCTTCTACACTAGACAAAGGGGAAATCTATTAGTGAACGAAACATATCAGAGATTTTTTATTTGGAAGCCATACTTTTTCTATATGATCTTCTTTAGATTGTCAACAAAATCTAAGGTTGTAAGTGGAGACAATGTCATCAGCTATTTAATTTTTTTTATTCTGGATGGTCCAATCATAATAGCAAGTTGTGGGCAGAATTGAAATTGTTTCCTAGCAACCATTTTCATGAAAGGGTGTAGGTAAGAATAGCTTTCATCAACTTAAGAAATGATTCTTGGTTAAGATCGCATTCAAATTATGCCTATGTGTTTAACTTACCATTGATGTGATTGTCATTTTATCTTATCATTATACTTCAACCTTATCAATTGATTATCAAGCTTATATATTAAAATATTTATTTCAAGATTATCTAGTGTTCTTTAGTGTTCTTATGTTATCATAGCATTTCATACTTATCAAGTGATTCTCAAGCTTATATATTAAAATATGTGATAGAACCACCAAATGGATTTGAATCTTAGCTATGGTGGCACCATTCTTGGTACTCTAGTACATATACAAAAGAGGGACTCTAAAATTGGGATGTGGCTATCCTCCCACAAAATTGTATAATTGACCAATTTTCAAAAGATAAAAAACGCCATAGATTTTTTTGAAAATTTCAGCATTTGATCTTCATGATCTGCATAGTTTGTAGTCGAAAACAACCAAAATTTTGAAAAAAAAAAATCACTTATTTTTGTGAATCTGAAAAAGAACAAATTTAACTTTATTTTGTCTTTGGTATTTTATTTTATTTTTTAATTTTTTTTTTGGAAGATTAACCTGTCCCCTAAAACTGTGAACAGAAACAATCAGCTATCGGACTTGACAATGACAACACTAGCATTTCAACTCTTAATAGGACAATAGATGAGTACGGCAAAGACAGATCCGTCTGTCGGTGCTTCTATTCAATGATCGACTGCAGATATTGATGTGCATACGAAAGTTAGGTAGACATGACGAGAAAGACGGAAAAAGTGATTAATTACTATCATGGTCACAAAAATCGGTATTTCCACCTCAGGTTTGCCCACGAGTTACCTTTCAGTATAATAAAATATATGAACAAACAGTATATGCAAATACCTGCAGCAACTACACGGACTACATATATATAGCCACTACTATGGCACTAAACCAAGTGATCTTGCACCTCCATCAGGGATTCAATGTGCTTAGAAATTTTATTAGCCGTAAAGTGGATAGGAAGGTGACGATGTTAGAAAGGAAGTTGCCGACGTTATGAAGGATGCTAGAGACTTCAGAAAGCTCCGATGGTTTTTTTATCAAGAAGTGACTGGCCAAGACAAATGCTAGCATTTAACACCACTAGCGGCACAATGCCATAATTCATACCTACTAATTAGAAAGAGGGCTTTTTCCATTTCTTCTGCTTTTGCAGGTCTCTTATATAATGTGTCAAGCGAGATGTATAGATAATCGTCGTTTTCTGCACTGTTTGAGTTAGATGAGCTCATGGGTCACGTTGTTGTTGGTCGAACAACCTGTTTTAATATGATTAAATTGAAATGCTCCAGCCAGAATCCATGTTGCCCATGTTCAGAACAACTATTGAGAGAATAATTGACAGGTGATCTAGCAGAAATGCACATTATAATAAGCAATGTTATTTTTAATTTTTTTAAACAAAGTGGGTCAGGTCACATATATATTAGCGAAAGTTGAACTTAAGACCTCTTATATGGAGGACACCCGAATTCACTATTAGACCATGGATGAGCTCTCAATAAGCAATGTGTAATTCCAAGTGATCATTTAAACTCAACTAAAGTAAACGAAAATAATTGTTTCTCACTTTTTCAGTCAAAGAAAGTGTTAAAGGCCAATTTTTAAATTTTTTTTTTCCATTGTAGCACAAGCCACCAAACATTGTGCACTTGTGCCATTAGTTTAGACAAAGAGTAGCTATGATCAATGTTGTATTTAATAGTTCATATTAAAATCAATTTTTAAAAAACTAAAATTTTATTTATAAATATATAATGTACTAATAGCTATTTATTTCTATTTCAAATAATTAATCACAACATTTGAAAAATTGAGAATATTTGATCATAAGAATTCACAATTTGTGAAATTCTATATTTGAAGTGGCTGAAGTGTATATTATTGGAGCATTTCTAATGAGTATCAAATGAGGCTTTAAAATAACTACCTTTTAACCCTTGCATGCATGATAGATTCCACAACATGTATTGCTACCATTGAAAAAGACAAAAAAATAATTGTAAACAATTTAGTCATGTTTAGAAAGAACAAAATAAGTCGTGTATAGAAACGATCAAAGAATTTATCATATTTATCTAACCTCTCAATGCACCATAATAGTCATTAAGAAATATTATGAACACACTATCAAAAGTCACAAAAGATTATGGTGGCCATTGAATTTATGATCATGTACTATATGATTCAATACAAAACCAATGTATTTTGCAATAAAGTTCATTAGAGTTGTTTGTGATAATTTTATTTGCAACTTGATTGTAGAATACTAGTTTTGCTTAAAATATTGATTGTTTTCTTTTTAAATATATATTTAAAATTAACATTTTAATATATGCTATGATTTATATTCAAGAATAAGAATTCCTTTTGTCAAATTATTTTTTTGTGTGTTTTTATTTTTAAAGTAAGTGATTTTTTATACAAATAGCACCCTTTAATAATATTAAAAAATGTCATAGTATAAATTTAAAATATCTTTTGGCTCTTTCACATATAAATAAGTAATAGTTTAGGTGATTTACAAAATCTATTATTGTCCTATCATCATCTTAGTATTCATTACCATAATGTCATGTTCACTTATCCCTTGACTTGAATTTGTGTCATTATCTCTATTATGTTTACATTGATTCTTATTCTAATAACCTCTATACTTCATAGCAAATAAATAGATGGTTGCCCATGAAGGTTCTAATATGGAGAGAAAGAGATAGTATATGAAGTATACAATTATTGAGTTGAATATAAGAGATGGAAAGATAGTATTTTTAGAATTTGAAATAAAAAATTGTTGTCTTCAGCCTTGACGATTAGTTACCTACCACTCAATAGATACAACTAGTGAGTAGTCAAGAGTAAATGCAGTTCAACTTGTGTAAAGATTAATATTTCATCTCTATTGGGCTCTTCATGTGCAAAAATAGCTTGCAAATGAATTAAATAAATTAGTAGCTAAGTCTTAAAGTGAGAGGGAATTTTTGACAACCCAAAAAAATAGAATGCCAATGAACATAATTAACATAAGTACATTTTCAATTATTGCTCTCACAACACTCTTTGTAAGTAGTAAGTGTAGGTTTTGTCTTCACACCAAAAGTATTGTGGAGTCATGTGAAATAGTAAGTATTGGTCGTGGAGAGGGATCTTATGAAGGATATAGTACTAGGCCAACAATAAGAATGAATCATAATATTGTGTTGTTAATCGTATTTGCGACATTTAAGATTTTAGGCTATCATAGTTGTAATGGACAAGTGAGCACTCCTATTCCTCGTCTTCCTCCTCCTCCTCCTCCGCATGCAGGTGTAAGACTATTTCCATCACCTTTGCCCTCTAAAACCACCAGCACGAGCTCCTCTTAGCCGCAGCCCTGATCCATACCACTGTTGTTTTGATCCGTACCAGTGTTGTGATCATGACAACGACTCTCACTCCGGAATCCATATTTTGCTCATTGTTCTGGTCGGGGCCATACTTGTCGTTCTCATACTCTTCTCTATCCTTTTCGTATACAATTTATGGGGCTTCAGACAGTCTGTTGTAGCCATTGGAGCGGGCCTCACAAACATTGTCCACGCCATAAATGAGAACCTTGTTAGATCTGTTAATGGTGTCGCCGGAGCCATTGATTTGAATCTCGGAGCCAACGGTCTCATTAATAAGAGGCTCACTGCCATTGATCTGAAACTTGGAGCCATTGATGGGAGACTCGCAGCCATTCCTGGGCCTCTTCTGGAGATTTTTAGCCGCCTGGAGAACACTTGTCCAAACTGCAAAGTATATTTAACTGTTCTGCCATGTAAATGTGGTGGTTCTACTTGTGAATGTGCTGGTTCTCCCTCTAGTCCATGTCGTTGTGATGATTTTTCCTATAGTCCATGTCGTCATTAGTACTCGTCTCTCCAGTGCGAGAGAAGAGAATGCAGTGTCATTAAGTTATTTTATATATTGTCGATGGAGAATTTATATTTCAAAGTACTTAGGATTTGTTTTGCACTAATGTATGAATAGATTGAATTCCTTCTATATAAGGGTGGGTGTGAAAATTCGAGTGCACAAATATGGGAAATTTAGTTATGATAGTGTTAGTGTTAGTGCGCTTCACTTCTTTCCATCCGTTTAGCTGTTTGGTGAGTAATAAAAATCAGATGGATGTTTGGATTGCTCTTCTACTTGCATAAAGAGCTTTTGAACAGGATTTGTGTTTTATTTCAAGGGTGTTAATGTGACTCAACCTAGTGTTCAAAAGCTTGAGGCAAGCTCACAAAATCAGAGCATCTGAAGAAGCAAGCTTTGACCCAAGACCATGGGTCGCTACCTACAACCTTAAGCCTTCTCTACTAATGAGGTGGACTTTGGAACTTGATCTCCATGCAGAAAAAATGTTATCCACTAGATAGATTCTATTGATTTTGACAATCAAGGGAATGTATGTATGTGTAGCAGATTTATTGGATTTGAAGAAATTTTGACTCCATCTCTCTTATCAATAATATTTGGGAATGTAATGTTATTTATTTTATCTTCCAATAAATATTTTTCCTTGTTTTCAAATTTCTTTTGCTTCTCATGGATAGTGAAATAATTGATATTATCCACAGTATACTTATTTTTTCAGATATACACTTTTGACCTTAGTTATGAGCATGTAAGGTCATGAAAGAGGGACATCATCCTCAATAGAATTGTTTGTGTATATTGTAGTGTCAAATGCTAGTTATATTTGAAATTTGTGTAGATTTTAGAATTTAACTTGAAATATCTTTAAAATATAATCTATTTTATATTATGATATGTTTAATTATTTGAAGTTATATATTTAGATCCAAGTGCACAATTGTAGGGAGACTTTTGTATGACAGTGTTAGAGGGGTTTGCTTCTTCTGTGTGTAGTAATGAGGTGAATGGAAATGATCAAATGGATGCTTGGATTGTTCTTGTAGTTTTGCAAAAGGCTTGGGAATTAGGTTGGCAAAATGTTGTCCATGAAATGAACTCTTTCATTTTCACTCTTAAGAGAAGGTTTTTTATGTGATGCAAATTTTCTTGGTCTCAAGAAATTTTGACTTCATCATTCTTATCCTTGAGAATTTAATTTCATTATTTTATCATCTCATCAGTCTCTTAATCATCTCAAAAAAATTGTTTCTATATTGCAAATACAAAAACAATTTATATTATATATCTAGTATACTTATTTTATACTTATTCTTGGGAAGCACTTTAAGCCTGAGTTTTTTATTGATATATTAAATATCAATATTATTTTCTTTTTGATAAATAAGGAGCTAAAGTAGAGGTTTTTGTATTATTATTAAACTAAAAAGTTACATTAAATTTAGAGTATCATACATGAAAGCATAAAACTAAAAGTAGGAAATATTAAAGACAAAAATGGAGCAAACTTTCAAGCCTTATTTGAAGCTTAGCAATGTCTAAGAAAACTGAAACTAAGACTAAAAATGACAAAAAGAAACAAAGTGATTTAACATTATCTATTTAGGCTCAGTTTGAATTAAATTGAGAGGCTTGTTTTTAATATTATCCTTTGTTAGAAGATAATTTTCTTACCTCATCCTCAGCCACTTCCTCATGAAATGGGTTATACATCACATACTAAAAAAATAGTCAAGATTAAATTATTTTTTACAAGCTTAAATTTTTCCTTACTATACAATATTTCCTTATCACCCACCTTTGCACGTGTTGCAAACTCTGCATCCTTGTCATCTTCATCATCTAAAGTCATGTAATGGAAAACATTTTAATTTCACCAAATACAATATTCTTGATGATAACTTATGCATCACATGATTAGATGTGCAAGCGTCTTTACCTTTTAAGCTTTAATGCAAGCCTAAAACATAATTGGCATTTGAATTCTTTTCTATATGTAGGTAACAGTTGGTATTTTGATGAATTCTAATTGCAAAATTCATGGATTGAATTGATGGATTGTTAATCATCTGCAAACTTCTATAGATTTATCTTATTCTAATATATCAATTTAATAAATGTGTCCTCTACTCTTTATTTAACCTTTTCGCTTGCAAAGTCAATATTTTTTCTATATATATGATAAATCATAATATGTTGAAATCTATTAATTCATAGGCAAGAGTCTAGAATAGTAGATTGTAAGCATTTCATCTTCAAGGTCTTGGATATAATTGTATTCACAATTTTTGTTTGAAATTATTATTAATAGATTTTTTTTTTCTTTAAAAACATAATCCTTTTCTTATGAGAGTCTTTTAAAATAATAAGGAAGACACATCTATTGTCATTATATTATGATTTTATAGAGATGTGAATAAACTCTTTGTGATATTTTCAACATCTTTTTTTTTTTTTCTGATCTTTATATTTGATGATGAATTTTTTTTTTACTAAAATATCACTTTTAAGAAATCTAAAAAAAATTCACTTTTTAATCCCTTTCTTTAATAATATTTGCTTGCAACATTTCAGAGTGCCCATATCAGCGGGATGCTTAGTGATTATATTATAGTCTTACAAATGTAGCCCAATCACTGATAATAATTTGTCAGTTGAATCTCTAGCATTAAAAGATCTAGATTACTAGTTTTGATCAGCATCATTAAAAAATCTAGCACCCTTCCTACGTTGCTCATAAAATTACCCCAACATTAATGATTAATACAACAAATGGATTTCCAACTAAATGGACTCGGTAGATTTAGGCCAGAAGTATGTGGCTAGATCAATGAGACACAAATATCAACAAGAATATCCATGAGAGAAATCCTAGGAATATATAGATACCAAAATGGCACATTTGTCTAAACCATAGTGAAAGCTTTAAAGCCACTCTTGGAGAATGTAGTATATATATGGTGTGTCATAGAATAATGAAAATAAAACTATCTAGCCTAATGCAAAGCTATAGTATATTGGAAAACACCATTTAACTTTTGATGTTAGTGATTTTTACAATATTTTGGGTTGATAATTTATAATATGTTGGAAATGTAAGAGGAGTAACTAAGAGGGGAGGGGTGAATCAGTTACCACAAAATCAAATCTCTATCCCTTAGATGTCAATACAAACTTCCACTTATCATGCAATATTGGATATAGCTCTATTAACATTATAATTTTATTGTCACTTGGTTAACAAAGCAATCTTAACATTTATTAATTTGTTTTAACCTTTAGTAACTTGGTTGCAAAAACATAGAGCATAAGAAAATAATATGAACACAAATGACACCAATATTTAACATGGAAACCTAGTTTGGAAAAAACCACCCTGCAACTAGTCACAATAATTTTCACTAATCTTAAGTAAGCCTTGTTAGGATATTTCCCCATTAAAGGTTATGAAACATACTATTAAGTATGACCCTGTTAGAGGAATTAGATCACCTTGTTAGGAGTGACCTGTTTAGAGGTCTTCAAACACTTCAATCTTGAAATATCACCTTGTTAGAGGATTTACAAAATTACTATTAATTCAACTCTATTAATAGATTACTTTATTGCTAAAATGGTT